>VWZS01008207.1:45090-150719 GCA_013397075.1 Rhabdornis inornatus | reverse complement strand
AAAAAAAAAAAAAAAAAGCCGTGCAATTAACATAATTAGGGACGGCTGTCGCTCAAACCCGCGCCGCAGCCCCCGGGCGGTTCCGTGCTCTGCCCGTGCAATGCGGGGCCGCTGCCACCGGGCGGCGCCGTGCGCAGCCGGCGGCTCCGGGCGGGGCCGCTCCCGATCCCGCTCCCGGGGCCGCTCCCGATCCCGCTCCCGGGGCCGCTCCCGATCCCGCTCCCGGGGCCGCTCCTGGTGCTGCTCCCGATCCCGCTCCCGGGGCCGCTCCTGGTGCTGCTCCCGCTCCCGGTGCTGCTCCCGGTGCGCTCCGGCCCGCCTGTGCCTGGGAGCTGTAGCACAGCCAGGGTTTAGAGGTGAAGGGTCAGGGAGAACTCTGCCGACCTTATGTCTCACTCGTAGAAAGTGCAAGGAAAGTTCCTCCGGCGTGCCCCCATTGCTCCTGGCCCCTTTGGCTGGCTGGCTGGATAGATGGAGGGAGAGAGTCAACCAGTTCCCATAGCTCCATCCAGCTTTAGGTGTGCCTGCTGAAATCATCTCCAGTGGGAGCACATCTATGTGTTGGGGCAACCCTGAAAATCGTCCTGGAGCCCCCTATCCACCGTAGCCACATGTTGAACATCCGCTGCTTCCTAGCTTCATGCCAGAGCTGCTTCTCTTTACTTGAGAATAAAATGTGATTGCAATCAGGAGAGACAAAGCTTCAGATGACTTGGCATTTTTCTTCCTTGAGTGACTGCGTTTCTCCAGGTGATGTCTTTCCTTTTAAAGAAAATAATCACAACAGCAATTTGTGGGATATAGGGTCTGTGCTCTTCACATCAAAACAAGAGGAGTTTTCACTGAACTGCTACCTGATCAGGATTAAAAGATCATACCACTGAAGTTACCTACACTCCATTCTGCACCCATCTCTGGTTTGCATCCTGGCAACATCACCTTTCTCCTGGTGCAGGATCTGTGATTCCTGAAGGTACAACAGGTGACCCATGCTTCACATCGCGCTCTCTCCATGTCTTAGGAGCACTGGGTGGTGATATTTGATACTAGTTACTATCCAAACGCTGAAAGGATTTTCAGGTTGAAGGGAAGCTTGTGGAATGTCAAAGAAAGCCTTACCTCTGCAGTGAGTGAGGGAAGACTCTCAGCTCTCAGTCCCCTTCTTGGTTATGAACATAGGTAACTCCTCCTTGATGGACACACTCTTAAGTTCCCTTTACATACTATGGGAACCAAAAAAACCACAGAACAATGAGTGTTCTGGGTGCTAAGTGTTAGAACATAATCACAGGAAAAAAAAAAGGCAAGAAAAGTCAAAGCAGCCCCTCTGGAGAAAAAAAAAAAACGAACCAAACAAGAAACTATAATAAATTCTGACCAAAAGACAAAATAGTATTTCCTTCCTAAAGCACATGCAACACAAGAGATGAAGAAAAAGGTAGCCTGATTCCATTAACCAAGTATTAACACCCCTGGCTAAAGAAACCCTGCAAAAAGGAAGGATTAACATTTTCAATAAAGGGGACTAGATATTGCAGTGCTAATCATCAGCACTCTCCACTGACAGAAGAATAGAAAATAATGTTCTTAATAGCGTGAAAGAGAACAGGAGGTACACAGGCAAAGAATCAGAGGTTGCTGCTGATAAAGGACAAATAACTTGGTTAGAAAAAGGCATCACAAATAGGGGATGTCTTTGCAAGAAATAGTAACTATGCAAATTGTCCCAGCATCTCTGTGTGTGGCTGAGCTGCAGTTCTGCCAGTGGGTGTTGTGGAAAGGGTTTAGCACTAAATATCGAGGCCATGTTTTGCATTGCGACTTTCTAGTCACCATTTTTTGAAGAAGAGACCCCAAATGTCCTATACATTGCACAATCTTGCAAAAATCTTACTAATTTACTGGGTAGCTCTGAAGTGTAGTGCTCTTGAGCTGCCTGTCATTACAGTAGCAGCCTGCCTGTTACGTTAAGGTGCACGGGGAAGGACAGGGAATGGTGTTGTGTGATTTAGTGTAAACAGTCACAGTCTCTTTACAACTGAGTCTGCTTGAAGTTGGCCTTCATTCAGCACTGGCCTCTAGAAGCTAAGCAGGACTGGGCCATTCCCATTTCTACAGCTGGCCTGGTATTACTGGTGAGGAAATTCTGGGCAGGGATCTCAACTCAGAAGGAGGGCTGAGGATGCTAAGGAGGGCAGCTGAAGGCTTTTGTCTTCTTTCTTTCTTTGGCTTCTTTTGGCTGCCACTCTTGTTAGCACTGCATTTCTCTGTGATAGTCAGTGGCATCCAGACACTTTGGATATCTGGAGCTATGGTTGCGTGTGCACTTTGTGCTGCTTGGGTGCTGTAGAGCTGATGTGGCTCTGTGTGTGCATTAAGTTCAGTATCATACAGCATGTGATCAAACCTGTTTCTATCCTTCCAAAAGCCTCCTCAGAGAAATGTAGTTCTTATACATGCCATGAAGAGAAAACTTGGTTTCAGATAAAATGCATCATTTCTGGCTGCCACAGAACTGGATCTATAGGTTATTTTTAACCTCTTTCATGAGATGATAAAATACTGAGGACAGGGTTTTGCTGTTTCCCTGCTTTCATGCAACACTCCAGTACATCTGGGGCCAGTGAGTGCCACCATTATATTACATGATTGAGTATAACCAAGAATCCTCTTGCTCCCTACCCTAAAATGCCTGCAGAGCCAATTAACATTCACGTTGTACACAGGTGGCATTTTGTCCATTTTTGAGTGACATTTCTTTGGAGAACAATGCAGATACACACAGTATTAGATTCTCCCACATTTACAGACTCAAGGAGAAAAACTGTCCTCTCTTGAGACTTCCAGGGCATTTAAGCAGGCAGAATTTAATTGCTGACAGCATATAAGGATGTTCTATGAGCTTCTTGGAACAAGAACAAAGAAGCAGGAGCAGGACCAGGAGTGCAGACAACCCGCATGTTTACTCAGAGTGCTCCTTCCCAAGTTTGCTGAATCATGAACATCTCTGACGCAGGGAATTCTCTCCCTGCTGCTTGTTTCAATCTGTGCTGTGTTAGGGTACAGAGCTCTGGTTTACAATGTGTTTTGATTTGGCTGGGCGTGAAAGGTTCTCAGTTTTAAGTATCTTTTTCCCCCCATTAACCCATACAGTGTCACAGAGTCCACTGTATCCTCAAAATTTCATTCCTGGATCCAGCATCTGAGGTTTCTCTGAAGTTTCTTCAGGGGCCCTTCAGTTCACGAGAACACTGTTACCAAGAGATTAAATGAATTAAAAATTGATGACTGTTCTGTACTGAATGTCTTGCAGTCAAGGATATTTAAACAGATAGCAGGGAGGGTGGAGGGAAGATTGTTGCCAGAGTATTTTTTCCTGTTTTTAAATAATAGTTTTATGGGGACAGGGAGGAGGATAGGGAAGTGTGGAGCAGAGGGAATGTCTGCTGGTTCTGGGTAAGGAAAGTCCTCTTATAAATGCAATATTGAGCAAAAATGGAGTGCTCTAAGAGGCACTTTGCCCAAACAACACAGAAGACACTCAGAGAGAAATCAGATAATTTTGAAAATTAATATAATTTGAAACCAAAGCCTGTCCTGGCAGAGCTGGGCACTTTGATGAAGGGTACTCCCCTGTGTGAGTTTCCTACAGCTTCTGGGCATGGAGGTGAACACAGCTAAGTGCTATGATGGTGGCCCACTGTGGCTGCTTCAAGAAGGGCATAGTGCAAGGCAGAGTGAACAGAAGAGCCATTTTCCCCAATCTACTCAGCTTTAGTGTTAGCCGAGATTCAGTGCTGCTGTAGTCCCTGTTGGCCATGGGCTCTTGCCTGTGCTGATTTTTTTTTTAATACCATCTGGTGTGATGGTTCCTGAGATGGGAGTGTGTGTGTGTGGCAGATGTTTGTGCCTCTGTTTTCCCCAGTGCTGCTGCTGGAGGTAGGTGGAGAAGTAATTGGCCCTGTGACCTGGCCATTCTAAGAGAGTTGCAGGTCCAGGTCTGCTTTAAGTTTATAAGGCTGTTATGGTTCACATGATACCATGTTCACAATTCAGCTCTTTAAATCAAGACCAAAGTTTTAAAAAATGCTGGTGGCTATGGTTCATTTGTCTTCTGATTCCCAGCTGGAGATAGTTTTGAAAGAGGTATTCTTTACAGTGTCTGCTCTGAACCTGTTGGGTACCTTTAAAGGTATCATGATCTGAGTACTCCAAAGCATCTCTCTTTTCTAAGAATGATGCTTGAACTCCGTCTGCACCCCTAACTTCACCTCAGAACCTCAGAAGATGCTGTACTGCACAGAAGGTAAAATGTTCATAGATGAGAACAATTTAATCCTGATGGATCAGATCTGCTAGCAGACAGGGGTGTAAACTGGTTTATGTGCACTCTCTTTCTACCTTTATTCCACATGAAACACCAGTAATTTTTGGCATCATTCCAGTCTGTGTTGGTGACTGAGTGGCCTTTTTCCTTGTCCTTACCTGCATAAAAATAATGGCCCTGTGTCCGTGTCAGTAGTGACAGAGAACCAGTCAAGCAGAAGAGGGTATTTTGTGTGCTGTGAATTTCCATGCTTCAACATGCATCAGTTATGAATATGAGATTGGAGTTAAAATTCAGAAATACAGGTAGGTGGAACAAACTCCATAGTCCATTGGGTAAAATCCACAAATCCACTGAGCAAACTGCTACAGGCTCTCCATGTGTGCCTGGAGAGGGAGGGAGAGGACAGGAAATAGTGAAGGAGAGCACCGAAGTGCACCTTGTTTACCATGTTTGGAATATAAGTTCAAACAAATGACAAAATTTGTGACATCCAGTCTTGATTGAGAGATGAATGAATGTCTCAATACGTCCTCAGAATAAAACAGCATTAGATCTTTCCTTGTATGATTCAATATATTGGCTAACTCATTAAAATGAGTGGTCACAGTGACCACCCAAGTTGTATTTTTCTTGTTTCTTTAGAGACTATCAATTTCCTCAGAATTTAAAAGCCACTTCATTCTGAAAAGTAGCTATTACACATTCATGTGAGCTAATATTTTTATGGACTGTCTTAGTTGTATTAAAACCACAGTCATTCAGATTTCAAAATGTAATTGACCCAGTTAAAGTACAACAGTTGTGAATTTATTTTTCATTCTAGTTTTGCCCCGTGAAATGAGCCTGTTTCCTTTGGAGAAGAATGAAGAAGGAAAGCCTCAGATACATGGATGTAATTGTCTTCATTAAAAGCTGGCTGAAAATCCTGTGGGGTCTACTGTCTGTCTCTCTGAGGTAAGTTCCCATGTATTTTTAATGGGAAACTTATTGCCAATCAAACCTGTATTCTTGCACTGATACATGAAAGGGGATGTTCTGTACTGTTTCCTCGTGCTGGGTCTCCTGGGAAGGGCAGCTCATTACGGCGTCAACTGTCCCTGCCCTTTGCAAATAGCCCCACCAAGGTCATATCAAGAGGTGATGAATAAAGGCAAGCTTTAACCCTTGACCTTGACTTTCCTGGTGCTGAGTGTTAATAAATCTACATTTAGGGGTAGATGTTTTCTCCCAGCTGCTTTTTGTTTGGGAAAGGGGGTGACATGCTGTTGCACAACAGGTTGCATTTCCTAGGGCAATGCTGTGTGTCCCCAGCACAGAGCCCCGCACCCATCACCGAAGGATGGCTGTGAACAGGGCTTAGGTGTGTGGTGGGGCTCAAGCCACATGACATGTCTGAATATTTGGCCTCTCTTGTTTTCACTAGGGAGCACTTTGGTACCATAGAAAACAGCAAGGTTTCTGTTCTTTCTGCTGGAGCATAGGTAAGCCAGAAATGTTTATCCATGTCATTGTCTTCAGAGTGGTGCTTGAGGTGACCTTCAAGCAGCCAAAACCTTTTAAAAAGAGGTCCCCTCCCCATCACACCCATAGAAAACCAGAATTGGTAAATACTAGGAGGAAACAATTCCTTTGAAAGGTTTCAAAACTACAGGGATATCAAGAGCATGCTTCAGCTCTCTTTTTCAACAGTCTCTTGCCAGGTGACCAGAAAGCTTTTCCCAAAGTTTTTAAGTGCCATAGCTTTACGTGTCCAGGAAGGAGCAACCCACGTGAAGGAGAGGCCTCTGTCCTCTTGTCTGCCTTTCTTTCTCTGTTCCTCCCCTTAATTTTCTCCAAATGCTCAGTCTTTCCTTTTTTTTTCCCCCCTCCCATTCTCATCCCATTTTCCTCAGCTCTCTTCAGTGAACAGCAGCAGGCTCACTCCATCCTTTGCATCATTTTTTGTCGGAGCTGTAATGCTGCTGGCTCTTATGTTTCCCAGTGGGGAAAAGGGCCATTTGGTGCACACCTCAACACAGATTAGAGAATGAGCAAATTAATGTCCTGGGCTGATGTAGTGTGCTTCCTTCCAAACCCTTGGTTTCTTTTCTGATGAGAAGTATTGCCCTAAAACTTCCAGTGAATGAAAGCTGCCTGTGATAAGTGAGGTGGAAAAATTAGCTCCTGCATAGAGCTACTCTCAATGGCTCTGGGCATTTAAGTGCTGTCATCTTCCAGGGAAGTTAAATTGCTCTGTTCCCTGTGTCCAATTAGCCCTATAATCAACTTAGCAGAATGTGGAGCAGGAGCAGGCTGAGATGGGGTATAGTCATTTTGTCAGAGGATATATTCAGATTGATCCCAAATCGGGGCAAGGACCCACAGGGGGATCTTGGAACAAAGGGCAGAGATTATACTGAGCTACTTGGAGCCTTTACAAAGCTGGAGGAGAGGGAGAGGGGGAGTGCTTTTTGCACACTGGAGAAGAAATACTGGCAATGTCAGAATTACTAAGCCCAGAAGTTAATGGCACAAATGTTTGGGGTTTTTAATTCAATGTAAACATTGAAGATTGCTGTAAAAAGTAAGCAGCCTGTAATAGCAATGAGAGATCAGCTTTAGAAGTTCCAGGGTTAGCAGGTAATTGCAATTGGCTCTAGTATTGTTCCCTCTTGGCTTTTCTAGGCAGCAAGGCTTTGTCCCGTGACTCTGCAATTTGTTTAAACTCCTCTATTGCCAGAAATTCATTTAGCTGTATCTTTTTGGGTTTCTGATACTGCACAGGATAAATAGCTGGAATGGAACCTTTATCCCTTCTAAGCCTCCCAGTTTGTGCAAACATGTTAAAGGAAGAATTCACAGCCCTGCAGTTAATCGGCCAGCACTTTGGAAAAGTGAGATCTTTCTGCACAGCATCTTTGTGAAGTGGGCACGAGGCCAACATTTGCTTATGTGATTGGCCAAGGTGACAACTGATGTCAGAACAGTTTAATGTGGCACAACCCTTCTGCATCCAGGGCAGGCTCTCTGAGACATCACTGCTCCGTCTTTGCATAAATATTTCTGACAAATGCCCATTTGCTCCTTGGATGAGTTCTCTCAAGCCCTGGCATATAGTGCAGAGGTCAAAACAAAGGCCACACGAGTACATCAGCAATCCGTAAACCAGAGAACAAGAAAGGCCAGGAAGGAAATATAAAGACTTTCCTTCAAGGAGGCAACTGAAACTGCAGTATGTATGTTATACTCAGCTTTCAGAGTAATCTGTAGAACAAGGAGGCAGAAAACAAGATGGAGTGGGAATAAATAGAAAAAAATTGCCTTGTGGTAGCAGATGGTATAAAAGTGTATCATTAGGTATACACCCAAAGTGTGTGTTGCCATTCAGTGGGATCTTTATAGGCTGGAGAGCTGAGTGGAGAGAAACCTAACAAGGTTCAAGAAGGGCAAGTGTAGGGTCCTGCATGTGGGGAGGAATAAGCCCAAGTACCAGTACAGGCTGTGGCTGACCTGCTGGAGACCTTCTCTGCTGAGAAGGACCTGGGAGTCGTGGTGGATGACAAGTTTACCATGAGCCAGCAGTGCCCTGCTGCCAGGAGGGCCAGTGGGACCCTGGGGTGCATCAGGAAGAGTGTGGGCAGCAGGTTGAGGGAGGGCATCCTCCCCCCCCTACTCAGCCCTGGTGAGGCACATCTGGAGTGCTGTGCCCAGTTCTGAGCTCCTCAGTGCAAGAAAGACAAGGAGTTACTGGAGAGGGTCCAGCAGGAGCCACAAAGAAGATTTGGGGTCTGGAGCATCTCTCTCATGAGGAGAGCCTGAGGAAGTTGGGCCTGTTTGCTCTGGAGAAGAGAAGACTGAGAAGAGCCCTCATCAATTCATACAAATATCTCATAGGTGGGTGTCAGAAGAAGGGTACCAGACTTTTCAGTGGTGCCCAATGACAGGACAAGGAGCAATGACCATAAATTAAAACACAAGAAATTCCTCCTCAGCATGAGGAAGAACTTTTTTATATTGAGGGTGGCAGAGCCCTGGAACAGGCTGCCCAGGGAGGTCGTGGATCTCCCTCTCTGGAGATATTCCAAAGCTACTTGGATGTGTTCCAGTGTAGCCTGCTCTAGGTGACCCTACCTTGGCACAGACATTGAATTGGATGATCTCCAGAGTTTCCTTCCAACCCTAATGATTCTGTGATTCTATGAGCAGGTCTTGAGACATGGTTGACCCAGTTGGGCACTGTGATGGCTGTGTAGTGCTGTCAGTAAAGGCTCATCCAACTCAAGTATGAAGTCTTACGTTTTTGACCAAGCAGTAATCTCTTATCTTGTATTCTGCTTTTTCGTGATCTCTTCCCTTGAGCTCTGATTGATTTTCTAGAAGAGGTGTTTCCTTCATGCCCTTCCACATCTGTCTCATGTTTCCTCTTCTCCTCATTTATGCCTCTGTTGTGGGTGCTCAAATTTTCGTGCAATTGGTTCTGTGGCTGTGCTGGCCTGTACTGTGTAGTAGGTTTTGGGGTCAGGGCATCATCCCCAGTCTCTCTTCTGCTGTCTGTGTCCCTACAACATATTAAAGTAATGTCATTTTAGGAGCAGGCAGTAGTTCAGAATTTCATGTCCAAAGCATGAACTTGATAGATTTGTCTACATTCAGGAGCTTCCTGTCATCCCTAGTTTCATCCTGTTTGATACAGCTCTCCTGCTGAGTGACAAGTGCTGTGAGCTTACTGCAGCAACAGAAGGTGAGGGGAGTAGTTATTTTTAATGCCCTAGGGGCACCCTTTGTCCAGATTACTCCTTTGTCCTCACTCCATATCACTGTCCTTTAAGGTTCAAAAGTTGCCATGTGTCCTCAGCATGGCTACAGGAGGGGAGAGATAAATGAGTTTGTTTCTCTCCGCTGGCTGTACTGAAGCCAAACAAACTTTGCACCTTTTTGCAGACAGCATTTAGTATTTTCCTCCTGGTAGTCTGCCAAGCAAAATCTTTACAGAAAAAGGCATGGTGATAGAAAAAGGCCAGAGCAGGAGCTGTCTCTGTCTCCCAGGTCAGGGAAAGGTCAATGCACATTAAATGAATATTGCTGGTGCTTCTATTACAACAAGGCCCAAGCAGTTCAAAGCCAGGCTGCATCATCTGTGGCTGAAAATAATTTGCAGTGCTGCTTCCTGAGCAGCAGATTGGCTTCCCATTACACAGGCTAATGAGAAAGTGTCACAAGTGGTCTCAATAATAATCTGCAGCAGACACCCTCCTGNAAAGAAAGAAAGAAAGAAAAAGATTCCCACAGTGTGTTCTTTTGTATGTTCAGCCCAAATCTCCAAAGCAATGGGATCAAGAGATCTGGAAGCAAGAGGTTTGTGTGCTTACATCACCACCCGACTGCTATTCCAGTAAAGCCCTCAGCAAAGCAAAGCTGTTGGCTCCTAAGGGCAGTGTATAGCATATCCCTAGCATCACCTGATTGCACAGTGGTGTTTTAGGATTTCCCAGGTAAAAGTATCTATTTTTGAGACTTGTCTTTTTGCAACACCTCCACTCCACTTCTCCCTGGACAGTCTTGTACCTAGCTGCCAACAATAGAGCAAATGGCCTCTGATCCCTGCAGTGTCATGCCAGTTTGGAGCAAAAGCTCAGAATCTGGGTCAGGGCAGAAATGAAAAGATGCTGACCATGAATCAGTGCTCACCACTGAGCCTCCCAGTTAAGATACAGTGAGGGGAGGCACCTGACCTTCTGAATGTAACAGCATGGGATTCTTACTGGGCTGGTGTGTTAACAACAGTACTAAGCTGTTACATTACAAACTCTTCTTGGCCATGCAATATATCTCTTTTTGCATTTGGATAGCTGAGGAGGCAGCACAGTGCCCTCTGCCCCTTAATCCACTTTTGTTTCCAGTGCAGCTCCAGGGAGGAACAGCAACAGCCTTTGTAATATAGAGCCATGATGCTGGCAGGTCAAAAAGCACCGTGATCATAAACCACCTCTTTCCAGGCTAAGGCCAAGGTTTACAAAGATCGATTTTCCTGCCTTACATGCTTCCAGGAGCCTTCACTAATTGCACTCTGTTACTCATAGACCATTGCATTAACTCTGGCTTTCTAAAGGGCCCCACCAGAAACACTGCAGACATAAAACCAGCAGAGTATACCACAACCTTGGAACATAAGCATTCCTTCTCTAATTTATTTGTGGCCCACTATTGTGTATTGTACATCGTGTTGCAGAGGTTATGAGAGTAAGAAGGTCCTCACTGCTGCCTTCTGGGTCAAACTAAAACCTTGGGGGAGGAGGTGAAAGGAGGATGATTTCTTTTTCCCGTAGAAAAGGTGGGCATGGTACAGCTTTCCCAGATTAAGGGTGGGATGGGCAGTGGGCAAAAGGGGCCACAAGGAAGGAACAGACTGAGAAACATGTGAGAGAAGAAGGAGGCCTGACAGGGAAGCAGGCTTACTGCCAAACCTTAGTGGGGTATTTTTGGCTCATGAAGGCACTGAAAGTTAAACGAGGGCTGGGGGAATGTGCCTACCTTTCCAGAACCCAGTAGATAGAAGGAAAATTGTTTACCAGCCTTTCTAGTTCATCTTTTTCAGTCTACCCAAATTTTCCCCATTGAAATAATTTACCTATCTTTAAGTTAATAGTGATATGTTTTATTAAGACCTGATTCTACGAGTGTCTGGGATACTCTTGTGTCTTCTGTGTGATGGATCCAGCTGGAAGAGAGAGGAGATCAGGTCTCCCTCCAGTCTGTAGTCTCTTTTGGAAACAGACAGCCTTGAAAGTGTGGTGTGTTCAGCAGGGGAGGCTTGCTATTATCAGCATCACTTGAATAAAGAGAATACCCACAGGCATGATGCGCTACATGTGCTCACAGGGCTTCAGGGCTGCTTGTAAATTTAGGCCCCCAGTCCCTTGAATATTTTTCTGGACTGCAATGCCATCTAAATGTCTCACCCGGGGACCTTTTCTGTGGTGTCACAGCTCAGTAACTCACTGGTTCCTGGGCAGGTCTCACCCGTCCAGCTGAGACTGAAGGAAGCTCTGGGCCTGCATACCAATTTTTCTGCAACCATAAAACAATTCACAGATTCTGAGCCTAGAAAGCTAAAGCAGGGCATTCTTTATGTTTAATCCTCACCAGAAGTCACAAAATATCCAATGCAACCTATGATAAATTATAGACTTTAGATAGAAGACCAAAAAGGTGCATTCTTACCACTGTGCACTTGCCTTTTTCAGCAAGTTGGACTCAAAACTCAGTATTTCTTTCAAAAAGTACCTTCTAACCTAAGATAAGGCATGGGTAAGGCTCTGTTCTCCAGAGCAAGAGATTCCTATATAAAGTAAAGAGTTATAAAGTTGAAGGGTTACCAAAAAAGCGAGTGTGAAGAATTTCTGTGAAGATTTTCTTGGCCATTGGTAAAAAGTTTGCTTTAATTGACTGTGAGTGCTGTTTCAGAAACAGGCCAGTCTAACAACATAAGGCTAGCTTCCATCACCTCTGCTTTCTGCAGCAGATACTTGTACTGCAGCATGGTGAGAATTTGAAAAAGAGGGGAAAGGGGCAGAGAGGAAACAAGACAGATGTTCAAAGAGAGAACAGAATGAAGTGAGTCACATTAGCAACCCATCTGGTCACCTGAGTTCAGAGTGGTTTGAGATTTTGAAGACATTATACATAGGAGTTCTATACATTAATACATATTCTGCATGTAATTCTAATTAGAGAGGGATGTTTTCCACTTTCTATTAGATTGTAAGAAGACATAACCAGATTGTAAGTGCTGTGCCTGACTTTCCATGGGATTTCCTAAGGCTGGGTTAACCAGGAGACCCATGAAATTGGGACCTAGCATTTGGGAGGCAGCCCCTCAACTAATCTGTGCTACTTAACCTCAAATCTGGAAGAGGCATTGAAACCCATAATAAAGCCCCAGGACTGATAGTCAGGACATGTTACAGACAGGAGCATCACTGTGGTCTAAGCTGTCAAAATACTAACCATGCATGATAAGAAGGGATGGTTGAAGGGAGGAAAGGTAGTAACTTTCAGGGCATGACAATGCTTACAGGTTAATCCATCTCTGCAGGTTAATCCATCTCTGTGGTCTCCTTGTCATTTAAAGTTCTCCTGCCTTTGCCACAGCATAGGAATGGGGAGCCATAACTGCTCAGAAACAGAAAATATTTCAGCCTCTGGGGTTCTGCCTGATCTGTGTCATTGCCATTAAATGTAAACTGCCCTTAAACAGGCATCTTCAAGACAAAACTACTGAGTGGGAGAGAGGGAGCTGAGACCTCTGTGGCTTGCCTTCTGGTGCTTTCTCTCTTTCAACAGTGCAGATGTTACTTTCCAGTCGGGTTTAAGAGAGAATCCCTACTGTTGAGAAGATTAAGGGATTAAACAGAAAGGGCTCCATTGCAAGAATTTCCCTTCCAGCTGGTGTTCAATTGGGGTAGAAAGTTTTCTGAGATAGGGAGATACAGATATGTTGTGCATACAGATATATTTGGCTCCTCTGATTAATTCAATGTTAATACAGTGTCACGTTTTCTCTTTGGAGAAAATTAGAGTAAGATAGTGCCACATGCTGTCAGTCTTTAGAGGAAATCTGTAGGGAGAAATGAAGTCCTGAAATTATTTTTTTCAGGCTTTTAGTTTAGACTCATGACCCTCCTCCCTTCCCCATGTAATTTTAACATTTTTTCTTTTAGTTTTATCACAAGTGTCAAAATTACAAATCTATGACTGGATAGAGTAGGTGAACTGTGAATTTTTCTCTCTTTTGCTGGGTTAAGCCCTACCTTTCAAGCTATTTTATACATAAAGACATTCAGCTGCCTCTGATCTTCACGAGCTTTCTCTTGGTTTCTTTAGAATACAAAAGTGGAGGGCTCAAGCAATCCAAAGCCCATTGAAGTGAATGGTCTGTAAAGATTAGAATGCCTCTTTCTTACCATGTCTTTTCTGGGGGCAGAGAGTGTGGTGCAGAAGACTGGGTGTATTGGGGAGGAAGAACTGTACTCAGCCTTTCCTCTTTGTCAGGTGTTACAGGATTGCTAATGCACTTTAAAGGTGGTTTGAACTTTAAAAACTCAGCTAAAATACAGAAACACATCTCATTTTGTATTACACTGAACAGGCTCCCTGTGCAGTTAAGAAAGGTTTAAGAACAAACCACGAACTGGATTGACTGATCCCTGATACATGGGAAAACGTGCAGCTCACTGCTGGCTTTTTGGTGCAGCATTTTCTACCCATGCTCCTTGCTCTACGTTATTTCTGCCATGTTCCTTCTTTGGATTTACCTTTTTTCCTTCTTTCCACTTCCTTTATAGATGATCAAGGAGGCCTGTTAAGGACATTGCCATGTTCCAGTTCCAGTTTAAACATGATTATTACTGTGGACACTCCAATAACCTAATCAGCCTTCTTCCTCCATCAGACTCACATTCCCCCTATGGTTGTTTTACCTCCTAAATCTGATTTTCTGGGATAGGAAATTTCAGAATTGCAAAGTTTGGCTGCAAATGGAAAAGAATGAATTCCCATCCTTTCTAAGTGCCTTGAAGGGGAATTATAAAGGCTGGTGCAGTCTCTTCTCAATTACTCACGTGATTACAGGGGCAGTAGTCAGGACAAGGAGAAAAGATATCACATATTCTCTGTACAAGTCACTCATATTTTATAGTCATTTACCCTTTATTTCATAATAGAAAAAGAAATCACCAGCACAGTAATTTCCTCCTATTTTCTCAGTAACCACAACAAAGCCCTTACAGGGTTCATATATGTGTTCATATAACTTGAACTGGGCATGATTTAAACCAAGAAAAGGAGAGAAATTCTTAGTTCTCCACTGGACCTTTTTCAGCTAAGGTTTTACCTTTGGTTTTGTTTACTTGATTGATAGTTTTGGGAGTTTTAAATGAAAATTAGCAGAATTGCAGTGCCATTAATACTTGCATGTTTGTTGATACCATCCATGCCGTTGTGGACAGCAGCAGGGCGAGTTCTTCAGAGACCCGTAGATTCATTCTTCCCCAACCCCACCCATTACAGCTGTCAAGCAGTAAATGAACTGGTTCCTCATCTTAGTTTAGCACTGGCTTGTGACCTGTATTTTCCAGGGTGCATTATCTGCTTCCTTACGAGCACTGTGAGTCGCCCAGCCCTGCTCCTGTGGCCACTGCAGCCCCTGGCCAGCTGGAGGGTCCCAGCTGGTGTGCTGCCACCACAGTCCTGCTGGGCTCCACCTGCCTCAGAGCACCGGGCTTGTCACTCAGGGGACACTGACACCAGCTATTAGTCGTGATGGACACACACTTGACTAGTTCTGATAGTGGTATTTTCTTCCAGGCTGTGACATTATTTGAACAGATCACCTTTGTTTAGCACTCACTGTGCTCTCATTTGTCAAACAGTTGTCTTGAAACAATGTGACTGTACAAAGTTCCCAAATATGTCTATGTTTGAAGCAAGTTCTCTGTTTTTCAGTCTTTCAGGTGCCACTATCAGGAGTCTAAACACCTTTGTAAAAATACAGCTTGGAAATAATTAATTCCCTGCTTGAGCACTCAAGAAGATTTTCCCTATTGCTCCAAACTGCTGGGAGCATGTTCAGCTGCAGCTCAGTCAGAGCTCTGACTGTTTCCTACCTTTTATGACAGCTACTTTGGTTAAATGAAGTTTCTGGAGGGGACATAGCAATACAGGTTAGAGAGGATAAACTGGGCAGACCCCTGTGTAGGGTATGTTCTTGGTCTCTGGAAAATTGTCCACATTTCCTCATTCTGAAACCCTGATGGGCAAGCAAGCAAGCTTCTGGGCCATGTTGCAGCAACTGCCAGGGCAATCAAGTTGGAACCATGTAGAAGTACAGTCTTGCCTACATAGAATCACAGAATCATCGAGGCTGAAGAGACCTTTAGGATCATCTGGTCCAACCGTCCACCTGGCACTGCCACTGTAACCCCTAAACCACATCACCCAGCTCCAGATCCAGAAGCCTCTTGAACACCTCCACCACCCTGGGCAACCTATTGCAACACCTGACCACCCTAAGAGTGAAAAATATTTGTCTAATGTCTAATCTGATCATCCCCTGGCTCAGTTTAGGGCCATTCCCTCTAGTCCTGTCACTGCAGGCATGGAAGAAGTGACCAGCCCCAAAAACCTCCTTTCAGGGAGTGGCAGGGAGCAATGAGGTCCCCCTGAGCATCTTCTACTTGAAACTAAATAACCCCAGCTCCCTCAGCTGTTCCTCAAAAGATGTTTTCTAGACCTGCCACAAGTCTTGCTGCCCTTTGCTGGACAGGGCATGTCTGAGCAATGCTGAAATACAGCTCTGCCGACAGTAAGATGGAAGATGGAAGCAGTCAGAAAATTGCCTGCCAGTGAGTACAATATGTATATTGTGGTGCCACAGTACAGGAAAGAAACAGCTAACAACCCTTTCAGTAGCACAAAAACAAGATAACATTTTGTTACAGTACATCGTCTATGTCAGCAATCACAAACTCAAAGGAGTATTGTGGATACGCAGAATGGAAACCAGCTAAAGGTATCATAATACGTTTTCATTCTCAGGCAGGCAATTATTTTCGCACTTTTTAGAGAAATAATGCTTTTGAATGCATCAGCAAGCTGAAAATGAAACGTTTTCAAGATTAGAGGGAACAAATTCCTGGTCAAATAGGAAATGTTTGTGTAATTTTTAAAATCTTAAGCTACTCCCAACCCTCTCCCCAAACATCCGCCATTCATTTCAAGTCCGGTAGGAATTTTTTTTCCTGTTAACTGCTAGAGGGCTGCTAGGGGCTACCTACAGCAACTCAAAGCAGGACTACCACGAGCAATAAATTAGATCATCTGTGGCTTTGTTTAGGTGAGTTTAGGGATGATTTGTGGCTTTGCTATTTACAACCAGATGTGCCTGTACTGTGCTGGGGATGGATTCTCACAGAGGTGGGCTCACTTCTTACAAATACAGAAAATAGCATATTCTGGTGGGTTTTACTATGCCTGCTCAGTATGGCTCAGTATAATGTTAACAGCATGTGTGCACACATCAGCAGAGATGATGCACTAAGACATCTCACCAGATTTTAAAGCTACTGGACACTAAGAATATCTGTATTTGGGGTTCTACACCACACCTGAGAGCAGTGCTCTACAGAATTATCAAAGAACCTGATTAGTGTAATGAATTTTGATTCTGTCCAGAAGCTGTGACAAATCAGTTTGCTGAGCCAGTGTCACTTGAGGAGTATGCAGGCCCATAGTAATTCCTGGTGAAATTAGAGGAGGAAGAAAACTGTCGTTGCAGAAAAATAAACTTGCATGCTGAAATGTACACTGCACGGAGAAACTGAGCTTTGTTATTTTACTCAGCAGGACCATGTGGTGATAAAGTGGGATTGCTCTGGCATTTCAGAATTGCTGTTCTGTGTTGTAACACGGTCCTCAAAATGTCACAGGCTTGAGGAAGTGATGGACTGGTTTCTTAGCAGGAGTAAATCTCCAGAGCTACCCTGGGTGCGCTGATTTGCACCATGTGGAGATTCTGTCACAATTTTAGGCCACAAAGAAAATAATTAGGGGAACTAAGTTTATTAAATTTAAAAAAAACCTTTGCTTTTTTAAAACTTACGCATTTCCTTATCTTTACTTCTGAAAGGGTGCATTTGTATAGAGAAAGGTTGGACTGTGCTAACCCCCTTTGCACAAAACAGCACAAGCCCCTACTTGGCTGTGTGTGATTATTACATTAACACATCTCTATGGTTACACCACAGAAACCTTTAAGTCTGAATGCGTTTTTTCTTTTAAGTACCAAGATGTTCCTGATGGAAAAAAAAATGACCTCTTCTTGGCTCCTGAGATAGAGTCAGGGATGTGATTAATGCTGACTGTATTCCACTGTTTTTCCCTGAAGACTAGCTATTAATATTTTCCAGTGATGTATGTCCTTTCACTTAACCACAAATGGGTGGTCAGCAAGATATCTAAGCCCGTATTTTGTCTTAAAAAATCACTTTCACTGTACCATCACACATATGGCCTTTGACTCAATATCCATGGACTGATCCCTTCCAAAAATGCATGAATGGATACCTCATCCCATCTTACTTTTTTCCCCAGATCTGCTGTTTAAAGCAGATCCAACAGCCTGTGAAATGGTGGGTATTTCTAGATTTGGTATATTACTGGGTTAACTCATAGTGGCAGGCTGCTGAAAAGCTTTACTCATCTGTTACTACATTTTCTTTGATGTACAGCTTTGAGAAGGTGGTTTGATTTGGCTTTATTTTTGGTTCCATCAGTTGTATCATTGGGCTGACCTAACAAAATAGCTGACACTTTCAGAAAGATGCACCTCTCATTTTCTTTTAAGCAAGCATATTAATAGAGAAGAAAGGTATCCAAGATCCAAAGCCATGCTTTGTTACACAGATGTGCACAAATAAATAAAACAACCCCCTGAAACCAATTTAACCACAACAAGAACAGAGCAGTGGAACAAACCAAGATACTGATGAGTGAGACAAATTAAATAAAAGGCTTGAAAGTAAAATGGGTTGATAGAAGTTTCCTCACTCTTCACTCAGTCCCGCAAATTTCAGTTTTTTCCCAAGATCTATGAATTTCTTATGGTCCTCTCTAGATTCTTAGGAAAGAATGAGCATTCTGCTCATCAATTCCTCATTCTGTGTCCTGATGCCCAGAAATTGAAGTGTCCTGTTAGAGTCAATTTTACAATTATATTGTTTAAAAAATTATATTTTATAATTTACGGTAATTTACATGCATTTTTTTAACCCTGCAATGGTTGGACCCTCTTGGCACTAACAGATATGCATCAAGAACATGCTTGCCCATGAACTAGTGTTCTAGTCCTCTAATAATATCCCAAACACCCCAGTTCAGTCCTTCACAATAATTGGTAAGACTAAGTTTGCTGTTTTCCTTCATGCAAGCAGGTGATAGAATGTAGAAACCAGTGAACATGCCCCTGGGGTCTTGGAGTCTGGGCTTCATCAGGGGTTCAAGCAAATCTCACAGCTAAACCCACAAACTATCAGAGGCACAGAGTCATGTATACATGTTTTGCCCCTTCAAGAGACCCTTTTTGCCCTGAAAAGCCAGGGCACAACTGTTGTACTTGTCATTTCTAAAACTGCCTCTTCACCTCTTGGTGAGCGACCATTTTGACAGAAATGTCAGTATTTCTGCCTTTGAATAATTTTGATGAAAGAAAGGGTAAAAATTGTCCTCCTTTCTAAAGAACTAATAGCAAGTGGCGTCCCTCAGAAAATTTTCTTGAAAGTGCCTGTCCCCCAAATACATATAATGAATGCTCCTGTTGCCAGGAGGCAATTGATATCCTCATGTGGAGGGTTTAATAAATTGAAGCACAGTGGTCAGCTTCCCAGAAAAATGTCACAGAAGGGCAGGTGTCAGGGAGAAACTATAGTAACATGGGAGGCAGGTACAGAGAATTAGCAAAGTCCAGACAAATCAATTCCTGCGGCAGTTTACCATCCTAAAATTGCATGAAAATGGAGGTGAGCTGAAAACCTAAAATGCATTTGCCACTAATAAATAAGTAAGATTTTGGAAGACCTGTACTATTTAATGAACATGGACTGAGTATGTGAAGCCCAAAATTTCATTTAGTGTGCAAAATTTCATTTTTGTGTTGCAAGGCTTGGGACTATGAAAACTATCTAATTAATTTATTGGGGTATTTTTTGCCTATGATTATTTTCTTGCAGTGTCTGCAGCCTTCCAGAGCCTGCACAGAAGTGCACATGAGCCAGGAAAATCAAGGTAGTTGTAAGCAAGTTCTCCTAGACACTATGATGATACCAGTGATCATCATAGTAAGTCAGCCAGCTCACTCATTGATGTGAAAAGGTAAAAAATAAATAACACTTATTTTTAACTTAGTTCACTTCAGATGGTCATAATTGAATGAGTATAAATATTAGAGATGAGGATGTTTTTCCTAAATATTGCCCAGACCATGATACTGATTTCAAAGGATGGCTCCTTACTAAAATCAGTAATTCTGCCTGAAAATCAGAGACAGCCTCAAGGAGCAACAATGATATTTGGATTTATATGTTCAAAGAACCATAGATTTAGGGTTTCTACCCATCTTAGTATATTTTAGAGGTATTTAAAAACCACATCTAAAATTGAGGTGGTCGGATTTAGGCTCTTTAAGACTGCTGCTGAATTTTGAACTGGTTTCTTAAGAGTTTTTTGGGTTTTTTATCTGCAAAGACCTGGCAGAGCTGATTTAATCTCTAATGGCAAAAGCAAGGCAGAGCAGTACACTCCTTCTGTTGCTTTTGGAATCGATAATGTCATCTGCTGCATCAGAAGAAACGTAAATCCTTAAATTTAGATGTCTGGAGCACAGTTTAGCTGTTCCTGTCTTACTCTGGTATTTGAAATACTTTGCAGTGTGAGCACCCAGGACTGATGCCTGCTTCCTAATGTATCCAATGCTGGAGACCCTGTGCTCTCCCTGTTAACAATTCTTTAGTAGGTTTTTTTGTGCTTGGTGCCCTCTGAGCAGGCAAGACTGTGTGTAAGACCACAGAAAGTAGATTTGGCCAAGGTTTTTATAGAAAATGCAAATGTTTTAGGGTTGTTGAGTAACATTTCATGTCGCAATGAAAAAGACAAGCTATGTTTACCCTTTAGCAATAACAGATGGTTATTGTAGGGTGTGGGGAGAAGAAACACAGAGGAATGGGTTGTTTCCAATGGGGATTTTAGTGTACATGGAAATTAGAAATATGTGGGGATGAAGGTGAAAAAATAAGTTCTAAGGAGGCAACATGGTCATACATGACATATTATTCTGCAGATGAATTCTCAGTTTGGAGCTGTGTTCATTCACATTTTCTTTTGAACACTCAACCTGGGCTTCCAAACAGATGCATGAACATATTGCAGTCTTGTGTCTTCAGTGTCTTTAAATGCTAAATTGCATTCCAAGAAGCTTCAACTACCTCAAGTCCTGTCTTCAGAATAAACTTTCCTGGGAAAGGAGTTGTAGGGATAGCTACAGGGCTATTCTGGGGTGATAGTGGGAAATGACTGACTTGTTGGCAAAAGAGGAAGGATGAGACATAAGGAAGTGTCCTAAGGTATCATTCATTAGAAGAAACATGGGAAATTTTGGAATTCCTGTTCAGAGGCTTAGACCTACCATATAAACATTAGGAAAATTCCATTAATACACTCAAGTTCTCTATGAATAGGTTGATTCTTACCTCATGAAGTTGTCAAGGTTTCCAGACCTCAAGCCACTTTATCTCCACCAGAAGCAGGGCTTCCTTGTTCTGCTTTCTCATAACAGAGCAGATGCCAGGCTGGATTGCTGCTGGGGCAAGAAGGCTCTCAGGGAGTCCAAACCTGGTGCAGGCACAACCCTAATTTCTACAAGGTGTGCTACATGATACAGGAAATGGGGCCCATTTCTTCTGCTCACTCAAGCGTTAATTCTCTTCAATGAGAAATTAAAAGAATAAGACCTATGTGAACAGGCGAATACAAGTTGAAATGGGGTTGACCCACTTTCTTTCTTTTCTTATGCCGCACCTCCTAAATCATGCCAGGGAAGATGGATTATACTTTCAGTCATGAGATAAACCTGTAAACTAGTTCTTGTCTGCAGCACTTGTGTATTATAGATCTTGTGTCTCCTGAAAGATGAATAATTACAGTCCCTAGGGATCCCTCTTTCAAAAATGCAGTCATCATGGATTCTGCAGTGTGGGATAGCTGTATGGACAACGATGATAAAGCGAACAGCCTTCTTGTCCCCAACAGGCATAAAAGCAAAATGGGGAGAGAAAACAGTTCTCATTAGATTAATGAGCAAGGCTTCCAATTTCTGGACAAGTTTCTGTTTCCTTTGCCTTGATGAAATAAATACAATTTGATAAGGACAACCATGTACCATCAAATCAAACTGTGGCGTTAACCATTTGCATACACCCTGATTTAAAGCAGACTTCTCCCAAAACAATGTCCTATGGATAGAATAGATCCTTCAGAATAAATTGACTGGATTTTCTTCACCTCTTTTCCTGTTTGGCAATCTGTCTTCATTGAAAACTTGGTGAATCAGATAACAAAACCTAATGAGTTGTGCATCATAAATCTGTAATTTATCTCATGGATGAATTCTTCCAAATGCATGTGACATTTACCCTATATTTAGAATGTTGGGCATACTCATTATCCAAGTGCTACACAAAGAAGAGTTTATAAGAATTCTCTTCAAGCATATGCTCTGAATATAACATACGGAGGTGCTATGCAGGGTCTCTTTTCAGGAACCTTTTTGAAGTGTCTATTGTAAAGAACATAGTGCAGAAGACACAGCCATTATTATGAAGCAAATGAGCTTTCCAAGTTGAGGCATCTTTTGGGGTAGATGGAGAGTTCATTGCTACCATGTGAAAATCACTAAGTGATACTTCTCTGTCTGGCTCTGTTTGGTGCCACTGAACCAGGTAGTTATCATCAGTGGTACAGCTGTACTCTTACTTTGCTACCCTGTGTGGTACTAACAGGCATAATGGTCATATGGACCCACCTACCCTGCCACAGAGAGATGCCATGCTCTCAAAAGGAAGCAGAATACAGTCAAGCTTAAATTGCAATATTTGCTATCATGCTCCATTTTACAAAGAATCAGACATCTCTTCATCAATGCATTGGCCTAGGATTGATCTGGGTAGAACAAAGGAGACAGGATTTAATAACTATGCAAGTCAAAATGACCTTTCCAGAAAGGTGACAACAGCTGCAAGTGCATAGAGACACAGAGCTTGGAATCTTTACACACATGCGAGGAAAGCTCACCATTTGCCTCTGGCATTTGGGCTCAAAGTGGGAAAAGGACCAGATATGTCTTCAGCTACCTCATTAAGTGAAAGCACAGCTACTCTCCCAGGAGTAGGGTAGGGTGTTTGTCACTCTCCAGCTTAAATGATATATTTCAAAGCCACCATTCTTAGCTTCCAACAATGCCTCAACCTTGAAAAGAGTTTCTGTGCAGAAAAGCTTGAAACAGCAAAGCATCTTCCTGCTCTAGGAAGACAAAAGATGATCAGCATTTACAAAGATTAGAGCGCAGACACACTAGGGACATGCATTCAGGACATGCATTTATATTTTTATTACTGCTTGTATTATTGCAACCACCAGTACTTTTGTTATTATCATGATGAAAGCAAACACAAAAGGCCTCTGAATATGCTCCTTGATATACAATACCTCGTCTCTCCAGAATGACAATGATTATACAGAAATTGAAGGGAAAACAGCACTATGAAGTAAAGTCCCAGCATTTAAACTCCGTCAGTCCTTAAGCAGTGACTCTGGGACCCATCCAAAAAACCAGGATGTATTGATTAGACATGGGAACATAAAAAGCACATACCTGCTAAAGCTTCAAACACAGAAACCAAATAAGGTCTTGTCCAATATTTATCATGTTATACAATACAAAATTGCCTGAACAAGCACTAATGGACTGTATTTGAACTGATCATTACACCCTCTTTATCTACACACGTATTTAAATTTCATATCAATATCACTTTAGGTCAGAATCAATAGCAAAACTCCAACTCTGTCAGCTTGTCCTAGTATAAAGACTAGCTGTAAAAAATCTAAACCTTTTCATTATATCTCTTAGGTCACAAAATCCTAGTTTAAGACAATTAGAACCCTAAGTCCTAATGTTATATCAAGTGCCAGCATTGACTTGAGGTGGTGATGGTTTTTCTCTCAGTGTCTCTGGCCATGGTACATTTCCTGGTGGTAATCTGCCCCATATTGTTTTAGAAAATAGCATTTAACCATTCAATATTTTGCTTGTCGACATTGTGTCACAGAGCAGTGTTCTGTCAAGCAGTTTGAAAAGGGCAATAGCTTGCAGAGTGCAGACAAAAAAAACCCACCAACAAACAAATAAAAGAAAAAGATTAATCTGAAGGAAAACAAAAAAAAAAAGATATGCAAAATCCCCAAAATTCTGGAGATTTTGGCTTGTTTCTCACAGTGAGTCATAAAAGATGTCCAGGAATGGACAAGTTCAGAACCTGACAGGACACTGCATAGTTTCTCTAGAAAAAGACTTACCCAAATATGTGCAGCCTTCTGTAGTCCAAGTCTGTCTTCCAAGACTGAAGATACCCCCATCCCACTCTGCTTCCTGCAGCCCCTCTGTGTTCCTAGGGTGGGGATCCCACAGGAGAAGCAACCCTCAGCTGAGATCAGGTGGAGAGAAGGGAGAAAAAGTGTCAAGAAATGGTGGGCTAGCATGCAGCCAGATTGTTCTACATGTTTAAGGGGCATTTCTGCTACAATGGGAGTGATAATATTAAGTAGAGAAAGAAAAAGGGATTGTGTAAGAGTTCCCTGTGACATGTGTGAGACAGGAGAAATGGCTTTAAAAAATCCCATGAGCTGAGAAACCATGTCCAGGTCTCGCTATTATGGTTACTCTTCCCAGAGCTGAAATACAAAAGCTGCTGGCAGAGCTGTGGGAGTGAGCCAGAGTGGCCATCAGAGAAGTGAGCAGCAGGAGGAGAGAGGGAGCGGGTAATAGAAATAGGTCACTCCATCAGATCAAATCAGTCTAAATCAAGCCTCACACCTTGTCAGAAGTTAATAGTCTCAGACTGAGAGGGAAGGTTACAGTGTGATGGGAAAAGCAACCCACCAGCCTCCTCCAGAAGACTGCAATTTGTTCAAGCTATAGATATATTTTACCAATTATCTATTGCAACTCTACCTTGTCAGAGTGTTTGTTTTTTTTTTTTTCTCCCTTAAGTAAGGATATTGCTTATCAGCAATTTGATCCCTGTTTGCAATGGATTAAGCTCTTCAAGCATGACAAAGTGCACTACAGCTTTCCAAGATTTTCTGGGGTGCACTTCACCAAAATTCACACTTTGTGTCTGTCCCGCCAACTGAGTCTTGGTAGGGGGGATGCACACCCCTACTTGTGGAGGGATACACACCCCTAGTTTTGAAGGCTACAGCTTTGCATGCACTCATCTGTTATTAGTGGGAAATTTTGCCCTAAGGTTTATCAGACTTGGGAAAAATTGTAACCATTCACAAGTCAGGAACTAATGCCCTTCTCTGCATATCCTGGGTTGGCAAGGGAATAAGGCAGTGAAGGTAGTCTCACCAGGGCTATTCCTCCACTGACCATGTCCAAAGGAAGAGGCTCAATCTTTGGCTTTCAGGAAATTCTCAAGATCATAGTGCTGTGTCCCTAGCAAAAATTATGTTCTATCGTAAGTGTTTAGTCCCTAGATTTCACTTATGGCTTCCTTGCTTAGTAGGATGTAGTAGGGGAGGGTGGTGCCTGAGCCTTGCAAGGGAGACTCTGACTTCAGTCAGTCACAGCATTTCTGNAGGGAAGGGAAGGTTAATGTTCCCAGGAAGGGTTATTCTCACATTTCTCTGTCCTGCTGTTCAGAGAAGGATCTTTTGTTTGGCTGTATTCTATTTTCAACAAAATACTGGTTTCTGTTCTTGATGTGGCTGCTGTTGAATTCCATCCTACCCTGCAGGTGTTGCCTTCATATCTGAAGCAGGCTTGCCTGAGCCCATCTGGGTGTGGGAGGACACTAGCCTCCTAACATATTTTACCAAAATCAGGTGCTGACCTGTAAAAATAAAACAGAATCCCAGATACTACATTTTCATGCATGGCCTTTGCCTTATCATGCTGCTCCTCCTTGCCCTTCCTATTCTGGTATGAAAGGTATACAAGGAGGTGCTTGTATAGTCTCTAATATTTTAAAATACATCAGAAATACTATATAGCAATAGAAGCAGGTACATACNTGCACTACAGCTTTCCAAGATTTTCTGGGGTGCACTTCACCAAAATTCACACTTTGTGTCTGTCCCGCCAACTGAGTCTTGGTAGGGGGGATGCACACCCCTACTTGTGGAGGGATACACACCCCTAGTTTTGAAGGCTACAGCTTTGCATGCACTCATCTGTTATTAGTGGGAAATTTTGCCCTAAGGTTTATCAGACTTGGGAAAAATTGTAACCATTCACAAGTCAGGAACTAATGCCCTTCTCTGCATATCCTGGGTTGGCAAGGGAATAAGGCAGTGAAGGTAGTCTCACCAGGGCTATTCCTCCACTGACCATGTCCAAAGGAAGAGGCTCAATCTTTGGCTTTCAGGAAATTCTCAAGATCATAGTGCTGTGTCCCTAGCAAAAATTATGTTCTATCGTAAGTGTTTAGTCCCTAGATTTCACTTATGGCTTCCTTGCTTAGTAGGATGTAGTAGGGGAGGGTGGTGCCTGAGCCTTGCAAGGGAGACTCTGACTTCAGTCAGTCACAGCATTTCTGTGTCAGCCATGGTGGTCTTACAGTCTCAGCCCACCACCTTAATTTTCAAGATTTTTTTGAGAGCTCATATTTAAGGAAACAAGAAGGGGTGGAATATCTGTGTGGTCTTGCCTGCTTTATCAATATATAAAATATCATCATGCCAGATGTAACATGCCCTGCAATATAGGTGATTAATTGTTATATAAAGTGATGGAGAGAGAGGAAAAGAGGGAGAGAAAGACTGCTAGTGTTAAACTTGTGGATTCAGGAATTTTCAGGATGNTGTGTGTGTGTGTATATGTGTGCACCCATCACCCTTACCTACCAGATTAAATGTACATGAGGGTTGCTGAAGTGTTTATCAGTTCTTTCCACTGGCTGAGCCTGCAAAAATGTTCTTATTGGGTGGAGTTGTGTGCTTTAGAGGTAAAGGACATGAATGTTTTGACTGCATGCATATATTCATCCTGAGTATAGTTACACCAATTATTTTACCATCTGAACTCACTCAGCTGAAGAGTTCCCTTATTTGTATTAGCATCTAGTATAGGGAATGAATTTTCTTTGACTCTGTTTTGATACAGTCCACTAAAGGAAGAGGTTAAGGTGGTAAACATGGCAGAAACTGTACATGTGCTCAGGTCTGCAGAAAGATATGCAGGGAAACGAGTGAATAACACCACCCCAGGGAGCTGCAGGGAGCATTAATTCATGTGCTCTTCTGCTGGCTGCTGCCAATTGTATCCCCAGTGGAAATACTCCAGGTCACTGGAGAGGTGAGCCCTTATCACTTCCCCAGAGCACGGCAGTCGCTTTGCATCTCCCTGCTCCAGATGGGGCAAATAAGAAAAGTCTTGGAAAGGATGTAACTGTCAAGAGCACCAACCTGGTGGCAGTTGAGTTATTACAGGAAAATGGAGTACAAGCCTTGCAATGAGCCCAGTAAAAGCAAAAGGGAAGCATCATTGAAAGGTGCATTGTTACAGACACTTTACAGACTGGTGCTCCCTTGAGGGCAGAAGAGCCCTGACCAAAGCTCTTGTCTTTCTTGCCTAAGATGGATTGGCAAGGAGATGAAATCTAGAAAAAGTTAGAGCCAAGATTAATAGCAAAAGTACAGTTAGTAACTTCACAGAGCATATCCACAAGATAATTTATGGCAGCAAAGGAAGGAAGGGTATGTACCATGGTAAGTGTTTGTATAAAAGAAGGGCAGTTCTGCAAAACAGACTTACAAATACAAAAAATGAAAAATGAGGATATTTTTACATTTCCATAGTTGAGGAGATTTGAAGGCACTACTCGTTCTTTATTTTTTACAGAAACAGCTCTCTCTATTAACTCTTCACAAGGGTTGGTTGCCCTACAAGGAGATTTTTTGGAATTTTTTTCTTATTTGCTTTCCTAGGAACAGTGTCACTTACACCTCAGTGGCATTAGCTTGATGTTTGATATGTGTAAGCAACTGGGAGCCAAAAGTGGACCTATGTCACTTTGATTTTTCTCTTGGGCAGTTGAGACACCAACTGACACCTAGTCAGGATACAAAATCATTCACAGACCAGGGCATTTAGAACTAGAAGGTTTATATATTGGCAAAATTGCTGATCACTTCTTCACTCTTCAGTGCCTGCTTTACCTTTGATGGCAGCAGGCTAACCTGGAACATCCTTGGAAATTAGAGGCACCAGATGCGTTGATTCAGCTCTCTAGGTTTGCTTGAAACAAGCCTAGTGGCTTTCTCTCAGTGTCTCAGGAGTACTTAAGTCCACTTTCCCTGGGAACCAGAACAGCCTCAGGTGAGCTTCTCCTTGCCATGCTCATTCAGCCATGCAGCTTTGAGTGGGGAAGAGCAGAGCAATTTCCCTTGCTAATACCTGTCATTACCCTGGACTTCCAGAGAACACACTTTGGCCTCTTCAGGGATCTGCTTGATAGAGCACTGTGGGATAAAGCCTTGGAGGGAAGCAGGGCCCAAGAGAGCTGGTTGATATTCAAGAATCACCTTCTCCAAGCTCAGGAGAGATGCATCCCAACAAAGAGAAAGTCAGACAAAAATGCCAGGAGTTTGGAATGGATGAAATATTTTCTCCTGAACAAACTCAAACACAAAACAGGAAGCAAGGACAGGTAACCTGAGAGGAATAGAAGAAATTGTCCAAACAGCCAGGTATCAGGTTAGGAAAGCTAAAACCCTGATAGAATTGAATCTGGCCAGGGACATCAAGGGCAACAAGAAAAACTTCCATAGGTACATCAGTGATAAAAGGAAGAGTAGGGAAAATGTTATGAAAAAATTCTTTAGTCAGAGGGTGGTAAAACACTGGAACAGATTGCTCAGGGAAGCTGTGGATGCTCCATCCCAGGAAGGGATGGCCAGGCTAGATGGAGTCTTGAGCAACTCAATCTAGTGAATGGCATCCCTGCCCAGGGCAGAAGGGTTTGAAACTTTGAGTGATCTTTGAGGTCCCTTCAAAAACTACGCATTCTATGATTCTATGATTTAGTCCATGACCTGATGAGATGCATCCATGAGTTGTAAATGAACTGGTGGAGGAAGTTGCTAAGTCACAGTCCATCATATTTGAGAAGTCATGGGAGTCTGGTGAAGATCCCTCTGACTGGAAAAGGAGAAACATAACGCCCATTTTTAAAACGGGAAAAAAGCTTCAAGTATGTGTCACCATCACTGAACCAGGGTGTGGAGGATGCAGGGCTGCTTTTAAGTCACTAAAAATAAGGTATATGATGGAGTGGCAGTGGACACTACCCTATGTAAACATTGGCTCAGTTTAATAGCAGGGAACTGACTAGCTGTAAGGATGCACAGTGCCTCCAGATTAGCAATTAGCTACAGACAGAGTTGGGAGGATGCTGTTTCCAGAGTCCAGCTATATATTTCTTTTGCCAAGGCCAAGAGTCAAAAGATGCATGCTGGACATTAAAAAGCAAGTTCCTTGAAAGATATGTTCACTAAGCTGTCAGGGAGCTGTTAGCAGGGAAAGGACAGGCAGATAGACAGACTCCCACAGGGGCCTGAAGAAGTAGAGCATGCCTCTATACTAGAAAGAGGTCAGAGGAGCGGCTAACCCTGGAATTGTGACAAATCCTACGTCTCAATCTCTTCTACACACTGGCTTTTCTATCTCTAATCCTCTTTGTCACCTGTCCCCAAGCTCCTGTTATTCTTACCATATCTCTTTTCCAATCTGAAATAACCAGAATGGAACAAAGGTCTTCAATTTATATAATGGAACAAAAAAAATACTAAAAATTCTTCCCCACAGAGTCTAAGACAATAACCAGCATAAAATAGCAAGGTTTTCAGCAAGCTGCGTGGACCTTTGTTTTTTCTAAGAGGTTACAGTTAATTCAGAACCCAGCAATTCATATGGGTAATTCAAATGGTATGTCTCACATTACCTTGCAGTTGTTCTTTGCCCTCTCAATTCCAACTCTCCTCATTGATTACCAGAGGAGGTACCAGTGCAGCAGCTGATGTTTTCAACAGGGTATAAAGAGATGGCCATTCTGGGAGCAACAAGGCAGGGGTCTAGAGAAACAGGAGTATTGGACTCTTAGGAAAGCACTAGGTGCAACTTATGTAGGAAAATTTAAACATATATAAATTTCACAGTGTTGATACTTTTGCTGTGTTCACCACCCTCTCCTATTCGCACTCTGGGCAGGCTCACTGCGACTGAAACACAACAGCATGCATGGATAAGGAGTGACAGCACCACTGCAAGGCTTCTGGCTTTATCTAATTTGGAGAAGTGGCATCTTCTTCAATTCCTTGGTTCCCAGCCCTGAAAGTGTTGGGAGTTGCATCTGTCAGCTGCAAAAGAGAGCCTTCATCCTGAGCCTGGGATGGCTGTGGGAAAGCCAAGGCAATACCCCTGTGGTAGGTCACATGCTGCTCTTGGACCCAGCAGGGTGATGGGACAGATCTCCTCCCTGCAGTCACCTTATGGAAGTGGCTTCTGGTTTTCCTTCCTTACGGGCTTGATCCTGTCTCCACTGGGAACAGGAAGACTCTAATTTTCCCTTTCTTGTGTCCTCTCACCTCCTTTCTTCCACTGATGTTACTAAGATGTTGGCTTCTGCCAGTGATGCCTGCTGTTTGAGGCTGGTGTGCCTGACACTGGGTAACAGTGGAAACAAGGGACCTTTTCTTCTACCTTGCTCCACCCTCAGACCCCCTCTCCACCTCTACATCCATTTTCAAGCCCATGCTTCTTCCTCTGCTCTTTCTCACAGCTATGTCAGAAAAACGAAAAATACATAATATTCAGAAAAAGCCTAACTATTGACATTGCTGCTAATTTCAGCAGTGACTCTTTTTCAGGCTCACACTGTGAGAGCCAACTTTTATTGCCCATTATAAAACAATATCTCCTAATGTGGGGGTGCAGTGCAGTGCTCTGTGCTGCCAATAAGAGGACATTTAGCCTGGAAATTTGTGAGTGCAATTTATTGTCAAGCATGCCCCATGCACACACACACAGGTAATGATGGTGTTAGCCGTCTGACAAATTACAGGGCCTTGCACATTTGACCTCCTCCCCTGCCCTGTGTGCGGTATCGCATCTCCCAGGGGGTTCATCCTGACATCCCACCTCTGAGCAGCTTCCAGCTGCTGCCATTTTGGATATCCTGCCTATTTATTTCTTTCTTTCCAAAGATCCTCCCTGCTCTCACCCCTGGGGTTATTCTGTTTTCACTGCTGCTGCATTCAGGGCTCAGTTTTGTGCCAAGCTTTGCTTGAGGATCAAATAAATACCTTATAATTTTACTGATTAGAACTGTGAACTTTATAACAGTGGTGGAAAGGAGAACATCAAAGACTTCTCGCAAGATATTTAGCTTTTGTCTTTAGCCCTGAATATTCTCCAAATAACAGACTTGAAAGCTGAGACCTTTTCTCTAGGAAACTTATTGTGAACATTTTATGAATCACTTTGGATTAATGAAGTTTAATATTTTTTCCTTTCTGGTCTGTGTACAGTTCACCTTACAGTAACCAAAGCTTGAGAAGTACAAAGATCTCAAAACAGTCCCAATAAAGTTTTAAAAGTGTTTGCAAGCATTGCCAAAATAGTTTTGCTTTAAAATATTCCGTGTGCAGTGTCTGATTCAGCATATCTTTTCTCCTGGATTTTAGTACAAGTTAAGTACTTAACTGCTGCATAGTAATAGATTAAAGCACACGTTTAAACACTTTGCTGAATACAGTCCATACAAAATACATGATGTACTGCAAGGTTTTTTCTTCACTCATTCAGGGACGAAAGGACACATTCACTAGTGGCCTTGGCACTTGTGACTAAAGAAGGCATTTCACATTCAGATGGGTAAACAATTTATGTCACACTGTCCAATGTCCTCATGCTGTCCTTCTAGTGTGTTTGTTTATTTGAACATCTTTATCCTAGCACTCAGCAAAATGCTTAATTAGATATATTTGTATAGTAACATGGTAGTAAATAATCTCAAATTATGGGTCTGTGTTTTCAAAATTTCGAATATAAAGATGCTTGCATTGCTAGAGCATGTTAGTAGGAGTCAATCCCTGACATATATTCTAATTGGTATTTTGTGATTTTAATGACTAAATTTTGATAAACATCAGTGTTAGTCCGGCTTCTCTACCTAAGATTGTTTGAGTTTTAGTCTGACCATTTGCAGGCTTTTATTCACTTGCTCCATCTTCCTCCATTTCTTTTTGGTTCAAGAAGAGTCACGTCCCATTCTCCCCTGCCTGCAAAGCAAAGGCTTCCCTTTGCTCTTCTGAACCTGTACATGGCAATTATAATCAGTAATGAAAAGTCAGCAAATAACAATTTAAACAGTTGCTTTTCAGTAGAATGAGTGCTGGATCCTCTTGAGCAAGCAGGGCTGGTGATGAGCCTGTCAGTCAGGAACTCTCATGCTTGGCAGGCCGATTTACCTGTCTGATGTTCCTGCTCGTTCTCCATCATAAAATAAAAACACTTCACTTGTCAAACATCTTCCTTTTCTGGGATGTGTCTCGCACGCACGCTGCTCGTCCATTTGAAACCCGGCTGTGCCTCTAGCAGTCAATCTGACAGCTTAGCCAGACTCTGTCCTAAAGAGATTTCCCAGTAGCCCACTGAAGCATCTTGAAAACATGGGGCCTGCACAATGAGAATATTTTTTTTATGCCTTATTTTTCTTAACAGAGAATTAACTCTTTGCAAAACAGATCAGGACTTTTGAGTTCTTTAAAACAGGAGAAAGAACCAGCCTTCTCAACATTGAAATGTCCAGGCTAATCTTTATTGTCTTGCTCCTGTAACAGCTTGTGTGGAGTAAACAAATCTAGAGATGTGCTAATGGTGGATCTGGCCACACAGGCTCTGTGTGGTTGCTCTTCAGTGGCTCTAACTTTGGGATAACTCTTCAGACCATACTGCCTCACTGTTTCCTGACTGCAGCCATCAGTGTTTCTCCTTGGCCCAGCTCTGAAGCTGATAGCCAAGCCTTGTTATATGGCCAGGATGGTCAGCCCAGGCTCCTGCCCCAAAGACAAGTGCCTCAGTACTTCTCTCATCCAGCCTTTAGGGCAGCAAGAAGGGAAGTGAATACAAAGAAGCTCAGCTCATACTTCTTCTTTCTAGTCTAGGGGTAGAGGACTTTGCACAACATCACAGAATATACTGAGTTGGAAGGGACCCATAAAGATCATCAAGTCTTACTCCTGGCCCTGCACAGCACTATGCCCAAGAATGATGCCACATGCCCAAAAGTATTGTCCAAGCACTTCTTAAGCTCTGTCAGTCTTGGTGCTCTGATCACTTCCCTGAGGACTCTGTTCCAGTGCCCCACCACTCTCTGGGTAAAGAACCTTTTTCCTGATATCCAACCTACATCTCTCCTGACACAACTTCAGGCCATTCCCTTGGTTCCTGTCACTGGTGACCACAGAGCAGAGATCAGTGCCTGCCCCTCCTCTTCCCCTCACGAGGAAATTGTAACTGCAATGACGTTTCCCCTCAGCCTCCTCTTCTCCAGGCTGAGCAGACAAAGTGCCCTCAGCTGCTCCTCATATGGATTCACCTCAAGGGCCTTCACCATCTGCGTAGTTCTACTTTGGACACTCTCTAATAATATAATGTCTTTTTTACATTGTGGCACCCAGAACTGCCCCCAGCACTGGAGGTGAGGCTGTCCCAGCTCAGAGCAGAGCAGGACAATCCCCTCCCTTGCCTGGCTGGCTGTGCTATGCCTGATGTCCCCAGGACAGGTTTGGCCCTCCTGGCTGCCAGGGCACTGCTGACTGATGGTCAACTTCCCATTGACCAAGAATGCCAAGTCCCTTTCTGTGGCACTGCTTTCCAGCATCTCGTTCCCTGCTCTGTCCGTACATCCAGGGTTGCTCCATTCTAGGTGCAGAATCCAGCACTTTCCCTTGTTGAACTTCATGTGGTTTGAGATTGCCCAGTCCTCTAATTTGCCTCTCTGCAGAGCCTCCTGACCTTTGAGGGAGCCAACAGCCCCTCCCAGTTTTATATCATCTGTGAACTTGCTTAGAATTCCTTCCAGTACTGCATCCAAGACATTCATGAAGGTGTTGAAGAGCACATCCACCCCACTCAGTTATTTTGGTAGGACAAGTACCTAGTGCTTTTTAAGGAGAGCTCCCAGTCTGGGAACGAACTGTTTATTGAGAGAGTTTCTTTCCAACCCTGAGTTGCCAATGATTGACTTTTGCTCTGAATCCTCAGTGTTTTTGCCAGTACCATTAGGATTTTGGGGAAACATGGACCATCGGACAGATCTGTGAGACAAGAGGCTGCCAGTTTGGTATATCTGAAGCTGCAAAGACAGAAACACCTCCAAGAAGCTTGGGGGATGTTAATTTTTAATACAACTGCTAACTTTTACATCTTGTCCCTACTGGAAGGATAAAGAGTGACCAAACTGCAGTTTGGTCAGAGTTTCTAGTGTGCACTGTCCTTTCCCCTAGCAGGTTGGGCTTCTGTCATTCCTTAGGCTCTGCAGATCTTCCAGCTGGTCCCTCCGTGCAGCTGCCCCAGCTGCAGCTCTCAGTGAGAAGCTGGTTTTTTTCAGAAATCTGAAAAATATTTTAAGGCCTGAGGTTCCTGCCATGCAAATGAAGGTATGTTACACATCTTGTTCTGAAAAATCACTGCTGTTCAATTAATAAGACAGTTATTCATCTCACACTGTAACTGTAGCCTGTAAGCCACTCACCATTTCCAGGTGTGTTGAATGAACCAATCTCATATTTAAGAATTTCTCAACAGTATAGCTGGATGCAACAATTTTGACAAAGATTTTCCAGCGTGGGATTTTACAATGCATATTTTTTCCTATGACCTGCAGTGAGAAGACAACCTTAATAACTTAAACATCCATGTTTTTCCTCCTGTAGTTTATACCTGGGAAAGAGAAACACAGGGTAAATTAAGTGCTTTTTCCTGTGTTTACCTGGAAGGACAGTTGGAAAACTGAATTGAAATCCAGAGTACAATTCTTCAGCTAACACCCTGAGCAATATTGTCCACAATGGAGGCTCCCAGTGTACATAACTGGGGTGCAAAAGAGAGCACAAGACTGATTTCAGGAGATGATGCCATGCTTCTCAAGCTGAAGGCTGATAGACTAACAGGATAAGCTAACTGTAGAGCAAAGTTAGCTTATCCTATTATCTCTGAGAAGACTGAAAACTGCCATTGACAATATGAAGCCACCCCTTTCCTTGTCCAAATGATGTTCCAATTAGCAATTGGTTAATATTTAATATAACATATGTTTTAGCATTACAGTAATGTACCAGGACAAAGGGCATCACTATTTTGATAAGTGATTGAACTTTCAGTAGCAAAGAGGGAAGGGACAGGAGATTCTTATTTTTGAAGTAAATAAAAGGATTGGTACACACCATGGCCCAAAATTTTAATTTCTTTTTTTTTACGATTATATTGAAGACAAACCAGATGACTTTTATGTTGGCTGAAGACCTTAGCTTTTGATTACTCATTTGAAAGCTTTTGCAGCTTAACAAATTACCACCCATCTGGTAAGCCATTCTCTCTAGCCCCATGTGTGCTCTTAGCAATCCTGATATTGTGAATTAAAGCACATCAGCATCAGTGGGTTGGTCTGTCCCTCTGAGGTGCTAATGCCATGTGTTTGGAAGGGTGACAGCACCCTTTGGCCAGGTGGTAGGAGCACACAGCCATCTGCTGAACTTCTGAAACATGTGGCAGAAAGGACTGGGAGTTATTGTCAAATCTCCACCTTCTGCAAGACAGATCCTGTGGGGTAAGGAAATGACAGGAGCTGCAGTCACAAAGCTTCCTGGGATCTGACCCAGCAATACCTCTGGCAGACACCTACAGTCTCCCACATGTCCAAGCCTGATAAATCACACCAAAGGCAAATAATAATGGCCAGCTGTTTGGTTCATTGGATAACGAGCGCTTTTCTTACTCGTTTCAATTACTTAATTGTTTTGAGAAGGCCTTTAATTTGCAGATTGTGCCTTGATTCAGCCTGTATGGACAGTGCTTGATGGAACTGATTCCCCACATTAATAAGAAGGAGGAGTGCCGTGGTGTTCTTGTAGCCTGCACTTTCAGACTAAATAGCAAACATCCGAGAATGGCAGGACAGGGGGACAGTGGCGTTGAAGATACTGATCTGAGTTACATGTCTCTCAGAGAATTGTGTAGTTTTCTGCTGTAGACACAATCAAATATGCCAAATGGCTGCTAAAATGTAAATGTTAGCAGTCAAGGTCACCTTCCAAGGGATACCAAACAGTGTGCCCCAGGCAGGCCCCATTAGTGGTAGCACTGACAGCATTCCTATCACCATCTCCTCCCCCAGTTCTTTGCTCCGTGCTGAGAAATATTCCAGAGGCAAAAGACTTTTCCATCTGATGCTAAAAAGCTGTTCCCTTTTCCCACCCAGCCAAGGCTCAAGTTTAATAAAAATCCTCATTAGTTGTCCTCTAAATATGAAGGAGGTCATGCCAAGTATTGCAGCTGAGTTAAGGAGAGCCAAAGCAGGTTCTAATTAAAGATGGGGCCAGAACAAAACCTTGGGTCACAAGCCTACACTTCATGGAAATTGGGATCCAAGCTCTGAATGCCATTGATCAGAATGATCTCTTCACTCAAAGCCCTGGGTACTACCTGGCAGCATAATTGTAAACCCCTCAGAGCAACTCTTTGATTCAGCCATCCTGCATAACCTGGTGGAGTTTCTCTGACTGCTTCATTTTAATTATGGGATGGGAACCTTTAATTAATACAACATGACAGTGAAAATATAATCAGTTGAGTGGCCCCTGTTGTTTGTTCGCATGTTGATTTTGCATGCTTTTTTTTTTAACACACTTGTTTTTTAATTTTGTGCAGTTATGTGTGAAAGCCACTAGCAGCAGCAACCAAGTGTTCCACAAGGAGCCCAGGGGAACAGGGTGTTAATAAGTGCTGGGTTTGGCTCCTGAGCAGGCACAGAGGTACTTGGAGATTGTATAAAACAAACAAGGTAGCTGGGTTTTTCTGCTAACATGATCATTAGGGAAGGACTGAAAATCAATGATACCTTTTATTTCAGCCTTTATGTTTCAGGGTCAACAATGTACTGAGATATCTGGGATCAAAAAGATACAGGTTTGCCATATAATTTTCCCATGGTTAGCTCTAGGAAAAGTGATTCATTTTTTTAAAGAAAATCTCAATTCTGCAGCAAAGAGAAGCAGTTAAATGGCTGTACAAAAGGCCTGGAGTACAAAAGAGAAATCCTGAATCTGCAACTGTATGGCCAAGTATGCTCACCTTCCCTCGTAACTTAAAATGCAGAGTTGCTCCCTGTTTAAACTTCGTTTCTTACTGTGCTTTTGTAATGAGAGGTTCCACGTGCACCACAGCTTCCTTTCTGTCCAGGAGAGCTCTTGGGTTGCAAAATCCTGTGACTTTGAGCAGTGGAGATGCTGGTGGCAAAAACTGAAGCTGGAGCTTGAACACATTATCACATTTCCACAAAGTCCTCAAGACACAGGTTCATGTTAGCACTTTGCTATCGACAAACTACCATCTTGCCAAAACATTTTTTTCCATTAAGCCTATGAGTTTTGGACATGCTAAAAGCAATTTCATTGAACTTCATGAAAATTTCATTAGAAATAATACTTCTCAGCTGATTCTGCTTGCCAGCAGCACATAAAAAGCTCTAAGGAGTCCATGCAAGCCTTAAAAGTTGCTCTTCTGAGTGGCATCTGTGTTACACGGTGAAAAAGCAATGAAAAAAATTAATATTCCAATGGTCTTAAAAATTCAGCTTATTTTATTTTTCACTAAGCAATATTCTTCTATGCACCACCTAGCAACTCTTGATCACAGAATTAGGAGCAGGTTAAAGTGGATGTGACCACAGCCAGAACTGCAGCTCCTGACCTCCCATGTCTGTAGGCTCAGACAGTGTTTATCTGAATCTTTGTGACAAGGTCTAGTCAACCACATGCACACAGAGCTATTAGCTACATGCAGCACAAAGCACTGGGGCTACTGCTAATGGTAATTGTGTGATGTTGATAGCAGACTGGAACTCCAACAACCTTTAGAAAGCAGCTGAGAGCTAAAATCAGAGTTGATGAACAAACATTGATATTTCCTTCAGTTGTGTGAGACTCCTGTGAAGATTTACATAATTAATCTTCAGCAACAAAACATTTATAATGCAGTTTAATAGTCTGGCTGATAGACAGGTCATGTTAATTACTATCTTGGTTCCTGGTTTTAAAAGCCATTGTTTCCAAGCTCTTAGTTTAGAAGTGAATAGCTTGTATCAGCTTGAAGACAGCAAGCGTGCACATGATTAATGCCTGAGTGCTTGGCACTAACTGGGGATCTGTGAGAGGGGTCCAGGCCCTTGCCCTGCCACAGGCTCTACACGTGACTGGGGGGAGCAAGTGGCTTTGGACACAGCTCTGTGTTGCTGATATCCCAGCAGGCAATCTCTGTTACCTCAGTTGCAGGTTCCATCACATCCCTCCTACAAATATAAACTAATTTTGGGGCTCTGTTCTAAAATACAGGTGTAAAACTGTGTGTGGCTCGCAGTTTTTCATAGGGCTTTTTTTTTTTGTTTGATTGTTGGTTGGCTTGGTTTCTTTTAAAGATACATACTTGATTGTTGTTGTTGTTGTTGTTAAATCCTATTGTATCACAATCTGCTGAAGAGATGGTGACTTCTTGTGGAAGGAGGGAAAAGAGAAGTGTATAGCTGGAGAGGGATTCTTGGTCATCGTGAAGAACCTGTTGCCAGTCTAACTATACGAAGGCTTTTGTAACTCTCCTATGCAAGGCAAGTGTAGAGGAAGGATTTCAAGGACAAAAGTAAGGCATTTTTTTACACCTATTTGGGGACATGCTGTTTGAAACTCCATGTGTTACCATGGAGGAAAATATGGTATGAAAGAAAAGGGATGTCTGAGATTCAGAGGGGGCAGCAGAGATGAGAGCCATGGGCAAATGGGAAACAGAAATCACCTTCTAAGTGTTAAAAAGAAAATGACAGCACAGGGACAAACAATATCTTTACACAACAGAGAAAAGGCAGCCAGTGGAGGGACTCACAATGAGAGGTGACATGAGCAAACAGACAGGCTACAAAAATGATTTTTGCAGTGGTGCTCAGAGGAATACTGGCAAGGCAAGATTGTTAGTGCTAAAGTAAAGGATGCAGCAAGAACTGAGACCCAAGTTAATGAGTTCCTGGCTGAGGGTTTTATTGTGTAACTGGATAAACAAGTTAGATTTTATTTTTACCTTAAAAAAAGAGGTGAAATTTAAGATAGGGGATGGGTGTGAGAAGCTAAAGAGAAGCTCACACATAGACTGTGAGTATGATGCAAGGTAACTGTTATCCAATGGCTTAAGAAAGAACTAGCAGGAAAGACTGGGCTTTGACAGGAAGAGCTCTGTTGAAGTCTGGCATAACTCACTGATATCTCCTCATGAATTGCTAACCAAGTAGATATTTTAATTTGGACAGGAAGAGACCTTTTTTCTGCAGAGGGCAGATTCATTGGTTGAGGAAAGAGTCAGTCAGGGAGTGGTGTTTGCAGAACAGAATATCCAAAATTAGAGGATTGCAGAAGAGAGGATGGTAGATCCATAGAAATAAAAAGAAGATTTGGTCATGATGCAGGTGGCTGGAAAGTTGAGATGTCTGGGGCTGCCCTGGGGCAGGGATGTGCCAGAGATGCTTGATTCCAGCTGGGCTGGGAGTAAAGCCAAAGAGAAAGAGTGGAGCTACTGCTTTTGAGAAGGGGTCCCAGAACATCAAGGTGAAATGGGATGTATGGCAGGAAAGAAGGTATGGCAGTGCAATACCACTTTAAATTACTGTATCTTATGAGCTAACAGAAAGAAAAACATATTTGCTCTCTAACTCTCATAACATGGCATTGTTCACTTCCTAGTTGTGTTTAAGCCAAGCTTCCCATCATGGTGGCTCAAACTTGAAACGACCACCATCTCTAAGAAGACAAGGAGATAAAACCTATTTATAGCATTTATCTCCCACCAGGCTGTACAACTAGAGCTTTCAAGGGAAATAAAAGGTGGTTGGCCTTCTGTGAGTCAAAGTCTGTTTGATCTTCTTACCTGAGTAACTCTGCAGAGCGCATGCTGTAGGAATGATTGTGTGTCTTTGTATCCTGTGCTACCTTGGAATCTCTGCATCAGCACAAAGAAGAGCAGATTTTCACCCTGTGAGAACTGGTATCCTGGCATCAGGCTGAATTAAAATGCTCTTGGGAATAGGTTTTGCTGCAGTCATTTGAGACTAGTGACTGAAAAGGAGGGGGAAAAAAGCAAATAGGGATTTCGATAAATAGAATTTCAGATCTTGCATAATACCATTCAATGGCAACAGCAGGTGTTTGACAGTACTGTGAACTTCCTCAGAATGGGATCCTGCCAACATGGCCGTGATTCAGTGCAATGATTCAATGACTGCAGGACGGTATCCTGCCAACCAGCCTTCCAGCAGAAAACTGTTCACCCCACTGCAAATACTGCCAGTCCATTAGCATTTCAGATTTAGTCTATCTGCGTGTCAGTAGAAAAAAATGCATCCCCTCCAGGTAGTGGAAGTTGGAAGGGGGGACAAAAATTCCCTTTCCTCCCAGGGAATAAAAGGCAAAATTATTAGCTGCAATGTTATCTCTCAGGAGCAACACGGGATAAGTTTTTTTTTTAAGCTCAGAGTTTGAAAAAAAAGTCTTCCTTTTATTCTTCAGTCCTGCTTTTCCTTCCACCTCCAACCAGGAGCCTTGTCAAGAGATTCTCATCAGCTTCCACTTCTGCCTTCTAAAATGTGCAGAAATACTACCAACATCCTGACATAAGCAAAGAAAGTCAAGGAGCTGTCATTAGCAGTTCCTGTTACAGATATTTTACCAGCTGCTCTCCTGCAACACCAATACCCTCCCAAAGCCCACACACCAAGCCTCCCATGCTCCTGCAGCACAGTCTTGCCCCTATCAGGAACATTCCCAAGTGCAGGGCTCCTGGTGACACTTGGTGGGTACAGAGGGGACTCAGCTGTCACCCTCCAGCCGTGCACCAGCCTGCAGCCAAGACACATGACATGAAAGCTCCTTCAAGTAAACCCATGGTTAGGGGTGCAGCATGGAGGGAGCTTGCACAATTTGTCTCAGCTCTCCTCTCGCTCCATTTTTCTATTGTGTAGCAGAAGGAAAAGAGAGAGCAGAGCTGAGAAGCAATTCATGATGCTGCTACTGTGATCTTTGTTGCAGCACAATGTTCTCATGCTTGCCCAGCTCTTTCAAACCTGCTGTAATATGAATAATGATATACTCAGCTTTAAGAGACTTTGTTAAATACTTTGCCTTTATCACAGGTGCTGCGTAAACTTCGGGGATCAAAATGGACTCTTTGAGAAGTGATTAGAGCAGGAGAGAGGGGTTTAGTGGTTTAAGCACCACATTTGCAATAATTAGGCTCCCTGGAGTGATAGGTTCAAATCCTAGCAGGGTTGACTCAGCCCTTCATCCCTCTAAGGTAGATTAAATGAGTTTTCTGTAGTAGGGTCTTTTGGACAAGACCTTAAAAGTGCACAGGCACATGAGTTTTCTCCTTTTACTGCAATGACGAATTTTACAGATTTATAAACCAGAGATTCACGTTATTTTACATAAACCTAGCTGTCTGCCCAAGTACTATTTGCCAAAACCTGTCTTCACCATTGCATTGACCATATAGATCTCCTGCTCACCAGCCTCCCTCCCAGAGGGGCTCTTTTGTGGTGAAACATGTAGTGTAGTAAGGGACACAGTTTGGGACTAAGCAATGCAGTTTGAATGTATCCTGTAACTTAACAAAACCATCAGCCTCTGGTTTTCAGTTAACTCTTTAAAAATTAGTATTTTTTACTACATAGTAAACATTATCTATGTAGTTACATTCTCTAACTTGAAGGTGACTAACCCAGTCATGAATAAAGCAGAGCATAGGCTATTGTAGTACCATCGGCTGAGGGAGAGTTAATTCTGTCTTCTTTTTAAAAAAAAATAGGAAAAAAATTATTTTCCTAAGGTAGTTACTGTTACAGGGGGAAGGATATGAGGCATGACTTTTCTTCTCTTTAATTTGCTCTGTTTAGGAAGCCAAGCTCTTTGTCATTGTGGAGCAGTTCAAGACAAACACTCAGAGCAAGGTTTTGGGAGTCCCCTTCAGAGATGGGAAAAGAAGATGAATCATGGAATCATTTAGGCTGGAAAAGACCTTTAAGATCATTGAGCCCAACCATTAACCCAGCACCACCAAGTCTACCAGTAAACCATAGACCTAAATTCAAATTGGGTTTTGGCCCTTTTTTTTTCGTCCCTGCACAACTTCATGCGACATCCTTGTAGTCCTCCTAAGTTGCTGCCCCTTCGTCCAGAGGTAATTTTCTTCTTTAATTTCAGCTGAAGCTCTCTGTCCAGCCAGGCTGGTCTTCCTCACCAGCTTGTCCTTTGGCATATGGGAGTGGTCCCCTCCTGCACCTCGAGGATTTCCTTCTTGAAGAATGTCCTGCTCTCCTGGACTCCTTTGCCCTTAGTATTGCCTGTCAAAGGACTCTCTCAGCCAGGCTCCTAAACAGGCCAATGTCTGTCCCCTGGAAGTCCAAGCTAGCAGTTCTGCCTATCCTCCTCCTCACTTCTCCAACAATCTCTGTCATTTCAGGATTGCCTCACTCACCAGTCATGTTAGGAACCTTCTAGACTGCTTCCTTTGTGCTGTTTCATATTTCCAGCAGACCTGATAAGTTGAAGTCCCCTGTGAGATCAAGGGCCAGTGATGGTGAGATTTTTCCTAGCTTCTTACAGAATATTTCATCTGATTTGTCAGGATCATGCCGGCACTGGGCCCGCTTACCCTGCAACTGAAGAAAAGGACGTTTCAATCTTACATCCTAGGGCTTCCCGTGGTGCAAACAGAATCACATAGCCAAAGAATATGACTGTGCAGAGAGAGATTGTGAAAAGAAACACGAAGGTTTCTTGTAGCAAGGGGCATGGGTTGGGGAGAAGGCAGGTGGAGAAAGGTGCAGAAAAGGAAAATAAAGAGGTTTACAGGACTGAGCTGTAGATACCTGAGGGAAGAACTCATGGAGGAAAGAAAATTATGTGAGACAACACAGAAAACAAGCATGCAAGGTCGAAAAAAGGTGAGGGAGAGGAACTGACAGAAAGACCAAAGACACAGAAATTACTAGAAGAAAAAGCATTGCAGTTTTCCCTCTTTGATTTTGCTTTCCTTATGGGGAAGGAGTGCAGTAGAAATGCAGTCTGTGCTTAGCAATGAGCTCTCCCTGAGCTCCTGTCCTCTTGCATTTCTCCATGGCCTGGAGATGCAGAGACCCGAGACCAGGCTGGTGCTTTATTTGCCTATCCCAGGTGTTCTGTACATAACTCTTTTCCAACAAAGATAACTGACTCTCATGCAGTCAATATGGGGGAAAACGAGGAGAGGGCTGCAAGTATGACTGAATAGCAGTCGAGTACAGCTAGCTAATTGCAGCTTCATGTAATCGCTTTCATAGCCGCTATCATAACTGTATATATTTCCAGCTCAATTCGTCTATCTTTTCCGGCCTCCTGTCTTTGCAGCTGCCTCCTCTTCTCTCCTTCCTGATGGCTGCAAATCTCTGCTTATCACCCGTTTTCATGCTGTGTTTTGTCTGTCTCTTTGTGTTCATCCCTGTACCGGTTTCTTGTCTGCATGTGGCAGTTTCTTATTTCCTGGATGTTGCGAGAGACTTTAGTATGAACTACTTGCTTCAGTTAACATGTATGACCTTTTGCCTTATTTTGTTTTTCTGGATGATTTAATTTTACACATGTTTACACTAAGGACTAGTTTTGCAACTAAAATGGTCAATATGGATGGGCAACTGCTATGTGACGCAGTATTAAAACAATTATTTATTTATCAAATTTCTTTTTGTATGAATGTATCCATCCACTGCATGAATTTTTCATGCAAGCTCATCTTGAAAAAACCATTCCCTCCTCTCAGAAAGGATTTGAACTCTTTAGGGAATTCCCCCAAATTCTCGTGTTTTTTTCTTTAATTGAACCCCACCGTGTAAGAAGAGCTCCGTCTACAATATTGATTGCAGAAAAACATGCAGACCTGTCAATCTCTCTTTTCCCAAGGCAAAACTCTCCTATTGTCTTTTTCTGCCGGGGTATAATCTTCACAAAGACAGACTTCAAACAATTAAGCTTCTTCCCATTGTATTGGGACTATATGTAGTGCTCCATTTTACATTAACATTTAACAGGTTTCAAGCTTCAGTGATAAATTAGAAATGTTTTTCCTTCATGACAACTGTTTGACAATTTCTAAAAAATGGATATAAAATGGAAAATTAACCTACAGAGAAAATATCCCTTTCTCTTCATAACTCAGGCTGAGACATGGCATGAATGGAATAACACACTTATTACATTCTGGGCACTGAACATAAAATGCATTGCCTCCCTCTATTCCACTTGATTTGATAATCTAGTACAATTTAGGTCCCTAATAAATTAAATTGTTCGGAAACTTGGTTCACTGCTTAAACTCTGTGCAAGGCTGTGAGGTTTAATGATGCCTTACTTTCTTTCAGTATTTTATCTTTGGGATAAATAATTCAGCCTAATAAACCCTGTGATCTGCAAGGTTAATTGACACCCTCAGTAATTCCCAGCTTGTGCACAGCACCTATATTTGTCTGTCTTTTCCAGAGTCCCGTTGTACCACCTAATCTGTGCATCTCACCAGCCAGGTTCCCTGCATTGCCATGAGCCCTAATCATTGCAAACATCACTTCTGCTCCTGAGCAGGCAAGTGCCTGAGGTCCACACGCTTGTTCCCTTTCCCCAAAGTGGTTATCTCACTAGCTGATTTCCAGGAAAATCCTAGGACAACTGGGACTAGACTGACTCAAAAAAAAAAAAAAAAGAAATTGGTGAAAAAAGCAGAATGAAAAAATATTATGAAAATGCACAAATATATTATCTGGGGGATTTATTCACAGGTGATGTGTCCAGCTGTACAGCGGGATGAATGTGTTCTTATTAATTATTAAATTGCTCAGATGGTCCTCCTCCCCAAACATGACATTTATTGAAAAAAAGTAATTGAAAAGGATTTGGCCAGTTCCACTCCCTGTGTTTGAGTGTTATATAACAGACTACTCCAGCCCTCCACTCCCTCTCTCTCTCTCTCTCTCTCTGTGCTTTCAGGCTAACACACACTTTATTGGGTATCAATAAAACATAAGACTTACTCCTGGTATAACAACAGCACCTCTTTGCAACCTTCAGCCTGCTTAGCTCCCAGGAATAGTGTGCTAATGAGGGTGTGCAGTGTTTCTGGACAGATGCTAGAGTGTTATGCTGGGCTGATAACTGCATCTCTTGGATCAAACACTGTGCTGGGATGACTCATGCTTTTTACTAATTTATAGGAGCAGTCTTCCTTGAAATCCCAATGTAAATATTATCGCCCTGTTCTCTGTGAGTGACTACCGCCCTAAAGTCAACAAAAGTAATGGGCACTCTTTGTGGTGTAACGAGTCACCAACATATTCCTTTTATCCCCTGGATGAATTTTGGGTTGTTTTGCTTTGGTTTAATTTTTTTTTTCCCAGGGGCTGTATGAACACAAGGACCACATAGCCTGAAGAGGAGCAAAGGACAGTCTTCAAAGCGACACAAAAAGGCTGAACCTTTGTTTTGTGAAGAAGGAGGCTGAAGCTGTATCACAAGCCAGATGGTTTAGACTCATGTCATTCTCTAACTTAAAATCAAGGTTCATTTATTGTATGTGTTTCCTTTGGAAGACAGTCCCCAGACAGGATGGTGTCCTGTTCACACATGTCAGGAGTGAGGAAATGAGGTTTTTAAAAAGTCAGGCAGAGCTCAGTACGCTGGCTTTTCTGTTTTGTCTGAAGAGATGATTGCAAGTGTTTCTGTCTTCCTGGCTTGTATTGTTTTTTATGTCCCTGTGATTACACTGTGTAAGCAAGGTGTTCATGCACTGACATGCCAAGATAAAAATATCAGAGACCCTATTGTAATTTCTAAAGACATTGGGCAAACCTGAGTGTGAAGACATAGTTCGTATCTTCTCTCACTGACATACAGTGCTTTAGCTGAGCACAAAACCAAATTTCCTAAGTGCATGAGCAAAGCCATTTTCTCACTCTGTTTCAAGCACCTTTGCTTGTAGATCAGTGAGCATTGCTGTCCCCAGTGTGACATCACCCCTCAAGCTCAGAGTCCTGCGGGACAGGATGGGACAACTCACCAGTTATGGCCCTCTCCACTGATTCTTTAAGGAAGGCAAATGACAAGCTCAGACTATATGCCAGATATTTATGTAACTAAAAATAGAAGAGAAGATCCCCCAAACTGGAGCCGATGAGCAGTGCGCTGTCAGCAGTGTGAAGCTGAGATGTAAAATCTGAAAGTCTCACATCCCAGTGCTATCATTAATATCACAAACCGTGACAAATCTGTATGTGTTGCCAGTAGTTTTATAAGGTAAATAGGAATCTCTCTTCCCCCATGTCTTGTGAGACAGCCATTTCAAGTAAGTCCCCTTCCCTCAGATACTCCAGGCAACCCTCTGACCACAAGCTTGCCATTCAGATTGATTTTAATTATCTTTTTTTTTTTTCCCTGGTATGTCCTGAGTGGCAGTGGGGCTGGCACCAGCTCCAGAAGTCAAAATATTAAAGGACTGAAGTACATTGGAAAGGACTGACTCACGGCAAAGGGAAGAAGAATGAAACTGGGACCCAAAGCATCTTCACCACCACCTGCTACTCAACAGCATCTCTGCTGAGTTTGATCATCTTCTGAAAACTAGCCATGTGCTGGAGGACATTCCCCAAGGAACTGCCTGGTCCTGACTGGCTAACTATCCCAGCATGGCACAGCAACTTAAGGCAGAAGCTCTAAAATCCTGGGTTCAATCTCTAGGCTGAATAGCTCCCTTCACACAGTGCAAGTGCAGCCTTGCTCTGTGGTAAATCACAGCTACTCACCTGAAGCTGGCTGCAGTTTGTTGATAGATAAAGTACTCATAGTCTATATATAGAATGTGTGATTTGCACGAGAAAGATAAACAGTTTCTCCGTGTATAAAAACCCTGCCCAATTTAAAGGTACTGTCATGACCAAAATCAGTTAGATTATTACTGCTAATAATAATTAAAACCTCTAAAAGCAGGTTTTGAGGAAGTAATATTATGCATCTTTAGGAAGAGTTGCTGAAGCTTCTGCTTTGGGAAACTCTTTCTCATGCACACAAACTGCCCTGCTATATTTACCACCTATACTGCTCCTTCTCTACAAAAACTCTCAACAAACAAACCTCAGCAAAGAAGCCCCTGCTCAAACAGCATTTTGGAACAATGCCTCAAGGTTTCAGTAACCCTGTTGATGACATGTGGATCGTGCCCTGGTGTTTGAGGGGACTGCGTGCTGTGAAAATGCCCCAGGGCAGACAGAGGTAACAGCCGAGGTGCATAGTCTTGTGTTACATATCTATCTAGCTGACATGTTTGTATGTCAAAGCTGCCATGATTTCTGAAAATCAGTTTATTATTCCCTTTGAAAGTGCATTTGCCTGTCATCAGGACCTACATGCTGATCAAAATTTCAAAGTTACCAGAGGTCTCACAGTCCCCACTAATGATGCATGGGACAAGTGAATGCACATTGAAAAACCTGAACTACTGTCCCTGGCTTTTTTTGGACATGCAGTTCACACGTAATTCTCCCTAAAGGTAGTATGGACTTTCACAAAAACAATGGGTGATGAAGGTAGTAAAATGAGAGTCTGTACTGAAGGAGGGAGGAAGGAAATGCAGAAGAGGAGCAGGACTGCTATGCTGGGGAATATACCATGATGCATGTACTTGCTCGGGGCTTCGTTTAAAAAGAAATCTGTTCCCAAAGAAAACAATGAGATTTTTATGTTTTGACTGACCATAGCCTTGATGCTGTTCCACAGCATGAGAGCAGCATCCTTCCTTAGAAAGACACCAGCAGTCCCAAGTGGCTATTTCTGCTTTTGTAGTGAGAGAGAAAATGGTAAGTGAGAGTAAGAAAATGAAATGCCTCTGACAAGAAAACAGTGTGGCAGAAGCAACTCCTTTAAATACAGAATGGGAAAAGAACAGAACTCCATTCATTCTCTGTTTTGTGTTTGTTTGTTGGGGCTTTTTACCATCTAATATTTTACCTTGTATTTATTTCTTTTTCCTCTTGAAATATTGTGCTTTACAGTAAGAAATCATAAAACTGTAGAGGTTAGAGATGCAAGAAGCCTATTAGATCATCTGCTCCACTGCTCTTGGCCAGCAGAGAATTGCTCCCTATGGTATGTTTTCTAATGTTTTGTCCAGCCTTGTTGTAAAAATCCTGAGTGACCAGGCTTCCACCAGATCCCCCCAGCAGCTTTTCTACAGCTGAGTGCATCTTGAAAGATTTTCCTACTACTCAGCCTATGGTTTCATGTTGCTAGTTTCACCCCATTTGGCACTTCTGTTTCTGTGTAGTAGTCTGAAGTGTTACCTCCCCTTTGGCATTCCTGTCTTCTGAATCTATACCTTCTTAGCATGGAGTCACAGAAAAACAGGGTTGAAAGGACCTTTGTTGTTCATATACACAGAGCTTTTAAGTCTGCTTTTTAAAGCTGCCTGTCTAGATTCCTGATATATTTTATTGTTTTCCACCCTCCTTTTTCCAATTTGTCCATGAACAGCAACTCCCCCAACTGGGTGTATTATTCCAGATACATTTGCATTAAAATGATGTAGAGAATAGATCTCTATTGCCTTTGATTCAAATTATCAAGGGAACTTCACCCTAAAATTGCATCAGCATTTTTGCAGCCAAACTGTAATGTGCACTTATGTTCAATTGGCCACCCACTCTCATTGCAAAGTGTTTCAGTATTCCTGCTAGCAGTCTGCCATTGACTACAAGTGTTTTGGATTTTGCCTCAGGTATTTTTTCATGCTTACAATTGGAAACTCATCTTATTATTTTCTCTTGCAATGTCCCCAGACTCAGTAGGTCACTGTGTTATTTCCATATTCTGACTCACCTTTCAGGTCTTCCCAGGCCAGGGTCATCTGTGAGAGCCCTTTGTGTACAGCTCATATTTCCTATATTATTAATAAGGACACTAAATCACGGTGTTTCTGACACAAACAATGTCATTGTGGGGCTTTTTTACTAGATGACTCTGATGTGTTGCATAGTGCTTTCTCCCTTCCCTATGCATCTTTTGCTTTTCAGTTCAGATTCTTCTTTCTCCTGGAACCATGATGCTGCCCTTCGTACATATTTTCTATTTTCCCTATTATGCTTTTCTTCAGAGGATTTTATTTTGTTGTTGTTGTTGTTGTTGTTATTGTTGTCTTTCACATTTTCTGGGCATATTATTTACAGCTGTATTTTAGTAAAATAGAATTAGAAGCAATGTTCTGGATCACTGAATCCAGATCTCAATTATTTCAGAGAACTATGCCGTGAAATCCCTTTAAAATATTAATTGAGTTCCAGTTTGATGAAACTGTAAAACCAATTAAGTTTTCTGCTCCTGCTTTTTCTACTACACAGCCATTCTCCAGTTATCCTACTTGGACAGTTAAAATCCTTCTTCATAATTCCAGGCTGAATTTGCTTATGACCAGTTTTTATCTCTTGTCCAGGTGACAACATAGTCCTGGAGCTTCATTAGATCTTGTTCCTCTCTATTGCTTTCCCTTTCCCACCTTCAGCATATTTAAGGATGGCAATCAGATTCTGTCTCAGCATTTGCTCTCTGAGTTTATACATGCTGAACTCTGCCATAAGCTGGCTGATAAAAGGCAGTGTAAAAACAGCTGGATTAGTTTTTAGCAAGCTGTCCTGTGCATGGAGTTTTGCATGGGCTGATTTATACCACTTCCTTGCAGGAAGTGGTATAAATCTTTTCAGGAAAACATCATCTTGTAACTGTAAGCACTGAATTTATGGTTCATTACCATATAATATATATATAAATATAACTTCTTTTAGACTTCACTTGTGTAATTTTTCCATTCCCTGGATATCCCTAATAGTTCTTCATTTGCCTGGTCTAGTTTTAAGCTGCCTTCTGAAATATGAATAATTACAGTTGCATCCAGATTAAGTCTCCAAAACAGTTGTGCTCATGTATCACGTTGAAATACCTCAGTTGGCCTCTCTTACCTAAGGAAATATCAAAGCTATGGTCAGCTGACTGTGTCCACCCAGCTCTTTCTTCTCTGTCATTTCCCGTTAGCAAACTTCAACTCACAGCTGTGGTTTTTTTAAGTGGATATATTCATATGTTGTGCTATTGCACCTCTTTCTGTTTCTGTTCATCTAGCCCATGAGTTAACACAGCCCTTCCACTCCTTTGGAAGTCTGACCCGGTCCTGATTCCTAGGGTGATGCCTCCCAACTTCTAATATTCCCTCCTGTTGCTCCTGAGTTACTGAATTTCCTGTTTTTCCCAGTGTTTGTATTATTCTGGAGTTCAGTGCCTTTGTACAGCTCTGGTTCATGATCATCTCAAATTCAGAAAGCTTCTTTCACAAGGGATCCCAGATTTCCTCGGTGGCTGTAAGTCCATTGGTCATAGGAGACAGTGTCTTGGGTCTACCTAGTAAAGGGCAACTTTTGGGGTTTCTGCATACAATTTTTTTGAACTATAAATTTTTTTTGTCCTAAAGCTTCTGTTCACGCTATCTACACAGTTATCATGTCCAAGGCTGGTCATGCAATGTAACAGTGTCACTTCCCCATTGTACCATAGGATCAATTGTGTTACGACCCAGTTACAGAATAGTAGTCAACTTCCTATTGAATATGTGTGGTGTTTAAATAAATCATATAATTATTTGATACAATCAGATATTTTTGTGTCCTTTCCCAATAGTTTGGTGCTTTTAGTGCAATTTTACGAAGTGTGTTTGTAAAATAAAATACTCCTTTGTAAGCAGTATAAAATTTAGTACAAAACAAACTGCTGTTTTCCCTTAAATATATGTCATAGAACCAGCTACATTACTTGTTTGATCAACTTTGTTCTACAGCAAGGAAAAATGTTAATATTGATAAATAGTTAATAATTTGTACCCATTGTAGCAGATGTCCATGAGGACTGGACAGGAAAAATCCTAGCAGTACCATTTTCTATTACATAACCATGTCGATTTTGCCAAATTCCCATCTGAACAGCAAAAGTAGCTCTGGTATCAGGCTCTCCTGTTTTTAACTATCCTGTTTTTGGAATGAAACATCAAGGTTTCTAGTTTTGAAGGCATTTTGTTCCTTTGAATTGTTTAATTGTGTATTCTATTTTATATTGTAACACCATTTCTGAGAAATAAAATAAAAATGAAGTATCATTGCTGAAATGTATTTTGAGCAACTGAAATCTTCAAGAAGTTTTTGTGAAGAATTTTGAAGCGTAAGAGTTTCATGGTGAAAGCTTAGATGAAGACCTTGAAAATTTACATCAATCAAATTTTCTTTTTTCTGCAGAGCTTCAATCTCAACATAAAAATGCTCAAAAATTCAGCACAACCTGCTGTAGCTAGTAGTCCTGGGTTTCTTACAGAGGACTTGAAGATCTAGACAAAATATTTAAGATTTTTCTGCCTGTCTAGACAGATGCAGTTTTTCTGCCCGAGGATCTGTATAGATTATGCAGCCACACACCCCATCCTGCAGGTGGTTCTCTACAGAGATGAGATGTTTCTTTTCCTAAGATGAGCTGTCAACATGTTTATCTGTAATAGCATCAGTAACAAGCTCAGAAAGAAGAATGAGTAAAACTTGTCTGGTATCAGGAATAAGCATTGTACAGCATAATTCCAGGCTGCAATTCCAACTGCCTCCTTTTCAAGAAAGTTGCTTTTGTCTTCATTTTCTCCTATGCCTCACCAATTCATGTAGGCTCTAGAAACTACATTTCTTAATATCCAGCCCCCAATTGTTTCTGTGGAGAAAGCTATTTGCTGAAGGCCTTAATGATGGAAAGAAATCTAAAGCACAACTGATGTAAGATGTTTTTCAGCCACATAACAAAACTAGTAAGGTTAAAAAACAGAAAGAAAATATAATGGGACTTAAGAAGCAATTCTTTTGAGTTCTCACCTGTTCTTTGTCTGAAAAACAAGAAAGAATTATTAAGTACATATAAATACATAGCTCTCCTTTAAACAAAAGCTGTGAGAAAAAGCTTTTCGAATGTCTTTATTCCCTGTTCTCTTCTCTTTTACTTTTTTTGCCTCTCTTCTATGTGCCACAAAAAAAAGAAGCTTCTGGTCCCTTCATCTTTTGTTCTATTTCACATTGACACCAAGTTACAGTGAACTAATTTGATCATTCTCATTTAACAGTCATCTGTAAACATCAAAACCCTAGTGTTATTGTTACTAGGCATTTTTTTTTAACATCAGAACATATTCTTCTCTCTGTACATTGGGGGTCTGTCCTGACCAACCAGAGGGTACCCACCAGGACAGCCATTAGCTGGGGGCATCATGTTGTCTCACCAACCTCTTCCTGGGCAGTCAGTGCCCACCACTGTGGTCAACAGCAAACCAAGACAAATCCCATCATCTTTCACTGCCTCTGTTTCCCCTTCTACCCTTTCCCTTCTTTATCCTGCAGCCCCATTCCAGCAGGGAGTATCTTGTATGGTTTGTTTGTATTTTGCTTGCCCTGGTTGGCTCTGAGCTCAGTTGGGCTCATGGAGTTCTAATGACCTGGCTAGATGTTCCCAGCTCCTCAGATGCTTTTTTCCCTCTTGAAAACTGAGGGGGAAGAAAAACAGTGAAAGGAATTGGCTGAAATCTGTGCTTTGACTTTCCTCTCCCCCTCCCTGCTGGATGGATATCTCTCTTGGACAGAAGCAGGCTCTGAGTAATGGGGAGCATAGTTCAGATGATTTTTAAATGTCTTGCAGTGACAAGTTTGACTTGCATCTCAAGTTCTTCTCGTTCCTTCCCTCACACAGCTGCTCTGTGCCTGCAGACTAGCAGGGCCTCCTAAGCTCATCTTGCAGCACCATAACCAGCCCACACAGATAAGGTCTTCAACACTTGCCTGATCCAGGTCACTGCACAAAGACATGCCAGCCTGCCAGGCTCATTTGTTATTTTGGAAATGACCCACCATGGTTTCTGCACCACTAATTGGCCATGATCCATTTCCTGTTTTATGCATTCATCTCCTTCTTCTGCTGCCTGGTCCAAGAGATGCCAAGTTCATCATTTAGTGCACAGTATATTGAACTCGGACTTGATGTGAAGAGTATTAGACAGAGATTTGGATTAGGTTTGTGATCAGGATCTCTTTGTGATAATCTCTGCAATTGTTCTTACTGAATCATCTTGCTGCCTACAGTGATGACACTTCTGGAGTGAAATACAGGAAGAAAATATATACAACTCCAGGCAATAGAGTTCCATCAGAGATGGCTTTGGCCCAAGCACTTATGCAAAACAGATTTGTAATGTTGCAAATTCATATTTTTCCTTTCTGTTTCAAGGAGGAAAAAAAGCAACAGTTGATACTGCCATGAAGCTGCAAGCCTGAAGGACGGAGGAGTGGAAACTTCAGTGTCTTTAACAATGCTAATCCAAGCCTGTGGACCTGTGAACCGTATTTGCAATCAAAGGCTTGTGAAATACATTGCAGTGGGCTGAATATTTTAAGTCCAACACAGGAAAATTCCTGCTAAAATCAATGGGAATTTTTTCTTAATCAGGTTTATGGAATTTGTTACTGCTTGAAAAACTACTGTTCTTCATCTCCAAAGACCCTCCCTGATGGGCTCCTTTCTTTACCTGCTGCTCTTCTTTACATCTGTGAGATCACTGTGCTACCTGGACAGTGACATGCTGTGTGTGTGACAGAGAGAGACTGGAACTCAACAGTGAAGCTGTAAAGCCTGGCTGGGCTCTTGTGACTGCACAAGTTAGAGGCTGTGCATGTGCCTGAGCTTGGCCTGCACATCATCCCCATTTCCAGACCTGCCACTCCATTGTCAGCCTCTGAGGATAATACAGTCATCTCAGACAGAAACTGCTGCCTCTAATTTTAAAAGAAATTCTGGGTCTGACTTCAGGTTTATTCTGAGATAAAAGTAGAAATGCTCAAAACATTTTGTCCTGTACTTGCTTTGCCTGTCCAATAAAACAGAAATCAGTACTGAGGTATTTTTGTGGCTGCCTCAGAAACCAAAATCCTTATTAACTCACTCTGTTGCTAAAATTAAGAAAGTAAATCTATCAAACAGCCTTTTATACCCTCCAGGTCCATCATGTCTCTAGTTTAACAAGAAAAAAAAAGGAACAAGAGAGTAGAAGATATTCTAATGGGTAATGCAACTACCCTTTGCACAAGAGGCTTTTAGGCCTCAGCATATGCATTTGACATACTCATTTTCTTAAATTGTTTATTTTCATGGATCTCTCCTCTGTGGCTGACATGTGTGTGTTGGAATCAGTTCTGTCTTATCATCATTGCCATGGTTACCTTATCATCATTATTGTATGTATGTGTTGCTATATTACTATTGCAGATGTCTTACCAAAATTCCCTAAAGCAAAATGATCCCAGAACTTACTCTGTACACATCCCAAACTACTAAGCATTGATATCCTTTATAATCCGTTTCCCAGCTAAAACAAAGATGGCTTGAACTTCTCTGCTGAAATAAAGCTGTTTGCCCTTTCTGGGTAGAGAACTACTCCATGCATCATCTTCAGCATAAGCCAATCCCTTACATCAAATGCAAAAAAACCCAAAAAACTTCCTACTTAACTGGGCCTCTCAGCAGCCTGATTTGCCTTTATTTCCATTACTACATTGCTAAAAATCACAAGATTATTGATATCTGCAGCAGAGAAGGCATGCCAGCCTCTGAAATGAGGCTATAATGATATAGCAAATACAGAGATCATTATAGCAGGGTAGGACACATCTCAAAGCCCATGATAGAGAAAAGTTTGAGTTTGGGATGAAAAAAATCTTTGCTGGGGGCATCATGCTACAGGGCCACAAAAATTATCCTATGAAGACATGCTGAGAGGGTTGGAATTGTTCAGCCTGGAGAAGAGAAGCCTCCAGGGAGATCTTACTGTGGCCTTTCAATACTTAAAAGGAGCTTATAAGAAAGATGGAGAAAGATTTTACAGCAGGGCCTGTAGCAATAGGACAAGGAGTAATGTTTTTAAATCAAAAGAGGGTATTCAGACTAGATACAAGGAAGAAATTTTTTATGATGAAGGCAGTGAAACACTGGAACAGGTTGACCACAGAGGCTGTAGATGCCTCATCCCTGGGAACGCTTAGATACAGGCAGGATGGAGCTCTGAGCAACCTGATCTAGTTGAAGACATCCCTGCTGATTGCATGGAAGGGTTGGACTAGATGACCTTTAAAGGTGCCTTCTGACCCTTCTATGATTCAATGATTCTATGCAGTCCTTCAGAACAGAATTGGGAAAACCCAGATGCTAATACCTGTTTTTAATCCAAATTGTGTATTAACTTCTAATGGACAAATGAGTGTAGAACTCTTATTCTATAGAGTGACTGTAACTTAGCTTAGCACTACCTACCAGATTTCCATCCCATCCAGATACCATCCCATTTATCTTTATTATAAGAACCACTCCTTACTACATGCACAGGCAGAGGCTTTGAATATGTTATGATAATGAGTGCCATTATGAGGTTTGAGTACAGTGGTGTGAAGAAAGTGATTCATCACTGGGAAAAGACAAACAAATGAATTTATTGGATGATACATTGCCTAGGTGCACGATTCTCGGTTTATAAACAAGGAGTTATATATTTTTCCACAGCTATAATATAATATTACCAGAACTGGAGAATACCAAATACAGTTAAGATATTTATAATAATTCCAATGATAAGAAAAATGAAATCTTAAAGATAGAAGTAAATAGCAGAACATCTAATAAGAGAGGACAGGATAGTAGTAATTTTGCAGTGAAATTTTTCTTCTTAAGTTAAGGATGACTGGCAATTTTTAAGTGCAGCTAACTGACCATCTTCTAAAGTGGAAGTGGAAACTGGGAAACAAGGTCATCATGATACAGCAAGTATAGAGATCATCACAATTTTTAACCAAAGGCAAATAAGATAATACTTGTCTTATGTTCAGATTGCATGTCACCGCCCAGACCTGACAGTGATCCCATCATCCCACTGTACCTGCAGTTATGGGGCATGGAAAGAACTACTATTACGTGGTAAAATTGTCATAGCACTGTAGGGATATTGCTCTATCTGCTGACATCCAGGAAGTCTTCTCTGAATGTTTGTTATAGCCATTGCAGCTTTGGGATACCTCAGGGATCCTGATTTGCTAGGAAGGCCCAGCTGAATGATTGCTAGCTTGGGAATATCTTGGCATTGGAAGAAGGTCATCATTGGAAGAAGGATGGCAGAGGCAGCAGGGCTCTTGCTGCCAGCCAGTCTCTCCTAGAGCATCACTGAGGGGCTGAGTGTGGAGAGGTAGAATTCTCCCAACAGAGTCAACGCTTTTGCTCTAAAAAATTAAATTTGTTAGGCAGCAGTTGTTCTATCTTTACCATCCATCTGGGAAATGTGGACTGTGTTCATTATACCAAGCAACTTTCCAGGGCCCATGCTCTCTAGAAAATTGCATTGATGTTCAGGCTGGGTTGCCTCCTCCCTGTTGCAGAAGCTGGAATTCCCTAGCTGGTGGGATGCTTTTCTTTCTCCAGGATTCCTTGTAGTGAGTCCAGAAGAGGGACGTGAAGATGCTTCCCAGATGCACTCCAGTATGTCAATGTCTCTTGTGTATTGGGGAGCCCAGACCTGAATCTAGCACTCCAGAAATCTCACCAGGGCTACAGAGAGGAAGGATCACCTCCCTCAATGTGCTGGCAATGTTCTTTGCAATGGGACTACTGTGCAGAACCCCTTCCTTTTCCAGCCAGGCTGAAGCATCCGTGAGACAAACTGGTGACTAACATGCAGCCTGTCCTGGTTGTTTGGGAAAACACAGTTTGTAACCTGGATTGAAGAGCTCTGGTGAATCCCACAGCATAACAATTGAATTAAATACAAATTACTTCATCATTTATGATGTTTCATAAAATGCATGTGCTCTTATAAACTAATTGAAATTTAAGAAAACCTCGCTTTCCTTGGGTGCTACTGGGCTTTTCCAAATGCCTGCTGCTTTGCACCATCTGCATGCAGGGTTGTGTGTGATTACCCAGACTCTGCACATGTGGGGAATCTTTATGGGCTTTGAGATCAGCTCCAGATGGTGGCTCCATGCTCTCCTTGTCCCAACACCCGTGGGATGCCTGGCTAGCAGGAAGTGGATGCAGCCCAAGGCAGCACAGGGCAGAAGAGGAGATGCAGGCTTCTCAGCAGGGCTGTGGGCAGACCCTCAGGGATGGGCTAGAGGAGAGGCATGAAGTTCTTATGAAAAGTCAACTGCTCCATGCCTGAAAATTACTCAAGAGGGCTTGCTTATTATGCAAGCCTCAGGAGGGCTTGTTAATTATTATGTTTATTATGGGAAGATGCTCTAGGATAGCTTGGTGTGAAATGAGCTCATTTGTTAAAAGCGACCTTAAAATGTGAAATGCAGAGCCTGGTTCTCATCTCGGCACCTTCTCCAACCAATAACATCAGGGAGACATGAGAGGCCATCTCAGAATGAAGTGGAAATTAGTCTGAGGTTCACAAACATTTGGGACTTGTTTTTTAATCACCTTTGTCTTCATAAAATTATTCATGATACTTATTTAGATTATCTCCTCTTGGTCCTTCCAGGAATATGTATTCCATAAAAAGGAAGGAATGGAAATTTACCTAAAATGCTGCAGGGAATCTAGAATTATGGCTGTTCATTTGAGTGGGGAAAAAAAAAGGATGTTGCTCATCTCTATAAAAAGATACGAAGAGAAAAATAATTTTGCAGACTTGGGTTTCACTTTAAAGAACAACTTTTTAGGTGAAAATAGTTTTTGGATCATCCAAGCTGATGTTTCCTGGTACTGCTGTGCCTGTACCACCAAGTCCTGAACGCTCACAGAGGTTTAACCCATGGCTGCAGCTCCTCAAGATGCCAGCCTTGGCAGCAGCTTAGCATGGCAGGTTGGAGCTGTGCTCTGTTCAGGTTGTACTTTCTCATTAAAAATTTAGGTAGCTTTATTTTGCTCCATCTTAAGTCAGTGACCCTGAGTTTTCTGGCAAATCTCCAGATATGGTCTTTTGTAGGAAAACTTTTGGGTCTTTCTTGTATTCATTAAAAATAAAGGAGACAAACTCTTATCACCAAGGATAGTGGCATTTGTCAGCTCCATTTTGCTTAGCTCAGCTGAATTGCTGTCTGCCAAATAGGCAAACTTAAAAGATACATTTTCCCCCATCTCCTTCAAAAGTCCTGTGTCATTAGAAATGCTTAAAAATTGCAGGTAGAAAAAGATCATCTTGGCTCTCCCCTTTGACCCCTTAGCTTTACAGAATTCCTTGTTATTTCAACTTTTGCCTTTTCTAACATGGCCATACATATCCAGAGCTTTTCGTTCAGACAAATGGTCTTTCTACACTATTGCCTAATTATCCTTATTAACTTATTATTGAATTTAACTTTCCAGTTTTTGCTTTCACTTTTCTAACTTCCAGCAAAAGGTGTTCCTAAAACTATAGATGAAATACAGGAACTGCTGGCAAAGCAACATAATAGCCAGAGGGAGGGGGGGATGCCTGGGGCAACTTCTACCCTGGTTGGTTAAGCAGAACTTCCACTGACGTCCTGAAACAGATGAGGTCCTGATAAAAACAGTCATGATTGACTGTTGTGCTATCTGGCTGCATTCTAGACTTTGAAATGAATTTGAAAGCAGCCAGGCATCTAATCTTTTTCAAAGGAACAGCCAAGACAGAAAAGAATTTTGCTATGCAGTTTTGGGGCTAACAGTGTACAGTAAACAAAATCCTGATCAAGCATGGTAATACCCATGTCCTTGTAGGAGATATTTATATCATATGTAGGACACATTTATATTACCCAGCATTGCCCACCTGAAAGCTTAACAAGTACTTTACATTCCTGTAGGAGGTATGGAAGTTGTGTGGGATGGACTGGCCTATGGAAGTATCCATTTCTGCCTGGTAGCTAAAGAAGATATCCAGAACTAGGGTAGAACTGGCGCTTGTGTTTTCAGTGGTAAATTCGGGAGAACTGAATCCCAGCACTAATTTAACTTTTGGTAAGAAAAAGAAGCAAAGCTCAAGGTTGTTTGCTTTTGATAGAAACATCCAGGTATTTGAGGTGCTCCTAAATCAATGCTTGAGATCAGTAATATTTTGTGGCAATCATGTTCAGGAGTTGAACATGAAGATGAGGAATAGGAGAATCCTGTACCAGTTTGATCAAGGTCTCCTCCCACATCCACCTGGTGTCATTGAGCTGTGTGTGAGACTGAATTTGGTGAACTCCACAGTGCTTCAGCTGCTCTACACCTGTCTTACCCACCACCTAGACTGTTTCACTCCCTCTGCATAATGTGCTGAGTTTCTGACACCATGTGCCGAGTCTCCTTTTCTTCATGCCGAGTCAGTGGGGGGTAAGGATGCAAATAGATTCAGATACTTCTTCCTTTATCCTCTGAAGGCCTAATCCAGAGGTGATTTATATTAGTGGAGAAGTTTGAAGTAACTGCATCAGACCTTGATTTGAGAGTGATTCTGCTGAAGAACAGGGGAGCAGTACATTTGTTTGGGATACACATCTGTGACACCAAAAGAATAAGTCCCATTATCTGTCATCCTGGACTCCATGGACATGTTTTTTCTTCCAGCACAATGTTAAATTCTCCAAGTAAGAAAAATCCTTTCACCATATCTTTGCATCTAAAAGCATTTGTTAAAGGATTCATTTTAAAACCAGAGAGAACTATTATTCTTTGACCTCTTATTTTGAAGAGAATGCACAAGGTAGATTAAAGTGTTATTATTGCTTGAGCAAATAATGTACTTGAATGTTTGTTTGGAAGAAGGTTTTCCAAAATATGGAAAAGTGTCTTTTTATAACACAGTGTCAGACCTCTTGATGAATTACAGAATGTCACTCAACTGTGATTCCTCTTGCTCAAACCACGGATTGTGTTTGCATACATTGTGTAGGCTCAGTATTTCCCCATAGTACAGGCATGTGGCAAAAAAAAAATGAACCAAAATTAAACAAAACAAGTAAAGAAGACTGATCTGTATTGCCTGTGAGGGCAATCAGGACCACAATTATCTAGTGCAATTCTATTCAGATACCTAAATAAAAGGTAAATTTGTTTTTGGAATAAAAGTGGTTCGTGCTTATGAAAACAAAACATGCCCATGTATGTCTCAGAAGACTAAATAGACAGAGAGCATAAAATGTACAGAATGGGGTGAAAGAGAGCACCCCTGTGCATGACATTCTCTTCAGTAGATTCACTAAGGTTTCCTGGTCCCTGCCAGCCAAGCTCCAATGGGATTTGCCTTGTTTAACTGAGAAGTCTGCAAATTAGCAAAGGTTAATTGTACACTGGAGCTGAGCACCCACGGGTCTCAGTATGAAGAGAAGAAAAGCCCCTCCAGAGGCTGGTTCATGCATTCCAAGGGAGGAGTGTAAAAGAACTGAAAGGATGACAGTCAATGTTATCCCACCAATCATTACAAAAGGTCTGCAATATGGGCAGGAGATGTTTCCCCACTTCAAAGCCACTTGCTTGAGGCATCCCAACATTTTTAAGCCATATCCTCAGCCATGGAAAGCCTAAGAGCTCAAGTCAGATTTCAAAGGATTTCGGATATGAATAATAGAGAATTTGGAGCTAAAGCATGATTAAGAGCCCTAAGTGGGGCTGCAGTGTGGCAGTAACCTCAGACAGACTTTATTACCTTGCTAGCTGGATACCTCCTTGGTTGATTCCTGCAGCTCCTGCACCTGTATTTGCTGCAGATGATCTGCTTTACTGTGCTTTTTATCAGTATATGATCAGATATTTCTTTGAAGTACCTTTTTTATTTTGGCACCAAGAACACAGGAAGCATTTTCCTTAGCAAAATTTGAAACCTCTTTTTTCAGCCACAATACTGCCCAAGGAGGTTGCCTGTCTTGTAGCCTTGGCCCCAGGCCGTGCAGCAGTTTGCTCCACTTGCTGTTTCTAGACTATAACTTCTTAAAGGATTTCTTGTCATCTTTTTACCTGTGAGTCACAGCCCCAAAGTAGCCTCTCAAATATTTGCATCAAAACCCCCATGCTACATGTTCTGATCTTCACATGAGCCTACAACTACTGCTGAGTAAAGGAGCACTAACTCACCACCTCCTCATGGAAATCTGCTGCTTTTTCCAGTGGTTTCAGTAAGGTTTTGGAGTCAGGCAAGCTCCCTAGAAACCACTAAACAGTAAAATACCAAATAATTTTCTGAACCTTATAGAATTCTTGGGGTCAGCAAAGTTTCAGCATGTGTAAGACTTTTGTGAAACGAACCATGCTAGCATGTAATATTCATTTTGTGGCCCTTCAACCTCTTCCATCCAACCTCTTCCTTTGTTTGCCATGCTTACCTGTGATGTTTAAACAAAGGAAGAAATCTCCTTAGGTCAGGGACCTGTCAATCAGCTAAAGTCTCTAAAGTGCAACACACTTTAAACAGGTCTGTATTAATAATGAATCACATTTGCTTTCTAGATGTGCAAACACTTACTTGAGTTTTGTCTCCTGTGTGTCAGAAAGGGTAGGGACTCACTATATCCAAAGAGCAAAAAGCCACCACTACGATGGCAATGTCAGCTGCTGTAGCCCAGCTGGGACAGGAAGGACAGGACTGACCTCCTGTCTCTTATCAGCAAACTTTTGTTCATAGAAGTCCCTCCACAGCTTCAGGGAAACAAAGGCATTAACATGGGCATAAAGCTCAGCATGTTTAGTTTTACTGGTGGTGGTACTTAGAGACTCAAGTTTCACTACATCAAAGGGAAGTCAGACAGTTATCAGCATGGATGTTTTTCCTGCGGTAAGACAACCCCTTTTCCCACCCCTTGCAGAATTTAAAGAACTCAGGCAAGAGCTCACTTCAAAGACAGGTAGGTGAAGAAACAGAGGGAATATTGACTTTTAAAGTAACTTCTTGCCTCTATAGGATTAAGGAAGTCGGGTAGGTAGATAGTCACCTTGTCTTCCTCGTAATTTTCCTCTTCTCCTGAGCACTCAATATTTTTCTCCTCTTTTAATTTCCTATCCCAACACACAATCCATCAGTCTCCTCAGAGGATGGTCCCCTGACATGGCAAACACAAGGGGAAGGAAGAGACCAAGTAAAATCAGCCCCACAGGCCTCCCTGCAAGATGGTTTGAGGCACCCTTGCCCTTCCTCTTTATGTGCCCCAGTGCACTCCCAGCTCCAGTGCAAGTGATGGACGGGTGGTCAGGACACAGTCAGACCAGAGCAGGGTCCCCAGGGAACAAGGCTGAGAGCGTTCATGTTTCCACCATGAAGGAAAAGCATAAGGGATGCATGGTTCAATATGGTTACAGCTGGGAAATGTACTCATCCCCTCTGATGGCAGCAACAATTTTCCATTGACATTACTTAAAGAACCACAGCAGACTCCTGCTCCACTCATTGTGTTTGCTGGCATTTCCACCGGCATTTCCATTTCTGTTGCATTCTGAGACTACCTTGTCTATCCATGTTTAGGACACAGCCAGTGCCTGTCTTGCCAGTTACCCATTCTCTATAACATGTTCTGCTTTTATTTTAGCTCAAATGATTTGTATTTCACGACAACACCACCATTTCTGGAGTTTAGCAGCTATCTTCTCTTTGAGTTACATTTTTCTGCCTGCTATGGGTCAGTGTCCCACCACCCCAGAGTGCTGACTTGGGTAGCCCAGGTGGGTAGCTCGTCCTGTGGGTGGACAAAATTTCCAAAAGCAATAAAGCAGGCAAGCACTTGCAATAAGTCCACTATGACCTTTGGACAACCCACCTCTGAGTATTGCAATTCTTCCAGCCATCAGCTATCTTCAGAGGCTTGCTGTCCTGCCTACTGCCAGCCGTCCTCCTGTCTCTCCTCATGCTGCTGGCCATACAGCATGGGAGCTGTTGGAAGCAGTAATTTCAGGAAAATTGAAGAAGTCACCATGTGATTTTAGTCAGACATTAGATGCTGTCTGGTTGCAGCTCAGCAGACTCTCACCTGCATTTCATCAATGTCACATCTCCTTTTGCATTGGCCACCATAGTGCATAATTCCTACAGTGTGTACAAGCGCATGCTGTGAGCAGGAGATAAACTCTTTGTCCACACATGTGCTTGCTATAGCTTTAGGACTCACCCCACTGTGTACTAACAAGAGATTTAAAAAATGGACATCAAATATAAAGATGTGAAAACTGCCATCTGATCCAGAAAGGAAAGTTTAAGCTCTCCCTGCTGTTTCAGCCCCTGAAACAGCTTGAAAATTGACTGACCTTGCACTGTGTGTGTATTTGTCAACAAACAGAGGCTTTGTAGGTCCAGGGAGGGAAGGGAGCTCTTGAGTATTATTTGTCTGCCTGAAGATGAATACCTGTCCTCACCTTCCAGAGGTGCAAACCCAGCACTGTTAGTAGCTGATGGTAGCTGCTCTGACAAAACACTCTGGGTAATATTTTTCATATTATTTTCCTTCTCATACATCCCAAGACAGTATTTGCCTTTTCTTAATTATGGCTTTTCATTAACTACTCATCTTTATTTCTTCATGACTGATCACTTCAGGTTCTTTCCCTGCACTACGCCTGTCCACTCATGGATACCCTGTTTTGTATTTGCATCCACAATTTGCTTAACTGTGCTGAGCCTATACTTATCATATTTCATTCTTTCCTGACAGCGTCCCTAATTCATCTAGGTCATTGCACTAGATCCTAGATTTTTAATTACTGTTCCAGAGTGTTGGGTCATCACTGTAGTTATATTTCTTCAATTCCTTTCTATAGGTTTCTCTTACATATCTTAAGAAACACCAGGACTCTGTGCCCAACAGGTCCTGAACCACAGGGTCAGGGATGTCTTGGTGGTGCGATGAGCCCTGTCCCTCTGGGGTGGGGAGACAGCCTGGCTCACTCCACAGAATAAGTGGAGGGTGGGACAAAGCAATGCTCCTGTGGGAGAGGAGAGGCTGTGAGCAGCTCACAGTGAAATGCTCTCAGCCTGCTTGATGCTCAGCCATGGCCCCCACTCTACTTAGCCCTGCTACAGTCGTGGCAGGCAGCTGTCACTGCTGCTCTCTCCTTTGCTTAATATCCCTCTTTGGCTTTTATATGCAAGCTGGTCACTGAGCACCCAAAGCCTTCTGACTCTCTGCCCTTTGCTGTGAGCAGCTCTTTTACTGTGTAAAGCCCTTTCTTGTTGCATAAATCTTCTGTAAGGGTCATGCAAAAGAAACCACAAGAGAGACCCAGGAAATCATGGTTTATGAATTTGAGGGAAGATATGGAGAAAATTGCAGTCAGTTGGAACAGCTTAGGAAGGTAATTAAAAAAAAAAAAAGCCCTATGGTGCAAAAAGATTAAGACAGACAAGAAGCAGAAAAGCATGGAGAGGCATTACTCTCCTCTGAGAGCATTCTGAGTGCATGCACCCCCTTGCCCAGTTGTTCAAGATATCAGTTTTATTGTGCCCTCAGACCCTCCCATTCTAGGGGCATCAGCTGGGAACTGAACCACTGCAAAAGAGCTGAGAATACTTCTTCAGCCAGAACAGGTCTTCTCTGACCTAAGCATTCACACCAAACCCAGCCAAAAGCAGCCAGCCAACGGAACTCAAAGGTATAAAAGGGGTGTGAACAGGTCTCCCAAAGCCATCTGCATCCACTCTCTCAAAGCAAACAGCCTTATCTCCAAAGATGCAGCACTGTCCCCAGCAAACATATAACCATGTGTCTTGGCATGGATGCCTCAATGGCTCCAAACAGCAGAGCAAATATCACCTCTCTTCTCCTGAGACCAATCTGCCTCGGACACTGTCTGGAGCAGGCACTTGCAGCTTCTGTTGAGCCCCACATGGGGCTGTCAGAGCTGCAAAGGCTCTTGAAGCCACCAAGAGGTACTTGCAAGATAGTGAAGGTCGATGTATTGACTGCCCTGGAGTTGGATAACTGCAGCTTCTGCTTAAATGGACTCATCACTGCAGGGCCCTTCTAGGAAAGATCATGCTAATTACATATGTACAGTTCGTGATGGAACTTGTGTCCTAACAGATGTTAGACTCTCATTGGCACGGTAACTCTTTCCCACTTTTCCAGCTGTAGGTTGCTCCCTGTCTGTGCTGAAGGACAGGTGGAAGCAAACCTGGAGCTTGCCTTACCTTGCTCAGGATTGCACAGAACTGGCATATCAGAAGTGTTGAGGTTTCCTGTCATCCCGGGCATTGATGCAGAGGTCACATATCAGTGATGAACTGGAAATGGGGGTCTAAGTGCTGCCTCTGCTTGCACAGGCTGCACTTTTGGAGATGGTGTGGAATGATGCTGAGTAAACAGCATGTCCTTCACACAGGGCAGGAGAATGAATGCCTGATGTGGAGGTGGGACACAGGTCAGTGCTACAAAAGGGAGCAGTTTGCTGTGCACTGAATGTCTTTTGGTGCTGGAGTGCACAACACCTGCTTGGGGACTTCCCAGGCATCTCAGGGCAGTGGTAGCTGAACTTACCTGGCAGCTCCACTGAGTGTCCAAAATCAGAGTCTCTTTCCATTGTTTCTGCTGTGACAGTACCTGAAAAGCTGAGCCAGGTGGTGCTGTATGGCCTGGCACAAACACTGAGCCAGAGACATTTGTCACTTTGAGGAGCTGATGCAAGAGACACCACGTTGGTCATCACTGGGGCTTGCTGTCTCTGCAGAGGAGCCAGAGCCAAAACCCTGATTCATCTTCTGAGCTATACATGAATTCTCAGCTTCAAACGCATGCTTGACTCTTGCACAAACCATCTGAGAGAAATTGGGGTGTGAAATTTTCCCTGTTCTCGACTTTTCAAGAAGAAACATTCTGGTTAGTTGGGTCTCCATGACAAGAAATAGACCTGTTCATTCCTGACTGAAGGAGAGAGGGAGATACAAGACAGACCTATTCGCTGCCTAGTAAACTTCATATCCAACCTTTTCCTTTCACACCGATGCAGGAACTGCACATGAATACTCCTGTCTCTGTATGAAGGATGTGATTAGGTCCTCATCTGCCTTACTAAATGTCTGACTTTCCTGTCTCTTGGAACATAGCAATATACTCCTGTTTGCCATGGACACCATCCCCTGTCTCATCTTTTGAAATCCTCCTGCATGCAGCAGCAAGAAAACTTCCCCACCCTGTGGAGTGCCTGGGGGTCCTTGGGGACATCACTCTGCTCTCTTCCTAGTCGCTTCTCCAGGGGAGGCCCTGGACAGTGCAAAACATTGCATTGCCCTCTCTCCTGGGATCACTGGCTGGCACTGGGGCTGGGGCGTGGGGTGCACCTGTGTCTCAACAGAGGTTTGTCTCATTCATCCACCTAATAGTGGAGCTGCATAATGATCTAAGGGGCAGGGCTGACTTCCTTCAGCAAATTCATGTCCTCACCCTGTGCCTCAGTTTACTCTTCCATTACATGGGGTGATCATACCTGCCTGCCTGCAGGCTGGCAAATGTTATGTTTTAGGCTTCAGATGGGAGATATTGTAAATGTTGGCTCTAATAATTTATATGTCACAAGTTGGAAATACAGTTTCAAGTGTTCTCACCAAGAAAAGTGGTATTTGGGGAGTCAGGAAGAGCAGGGCATTCCTGCTGCATTGCTGTGCTCCTTCCCTTCCCATTGCAGCGATGCAACTGAGGGTTGGCAAGGGGAATTGAATAGTGAATTAAAGTGTAGGAGGCAAGGGAAAGAGGCTGATGTCGCAGCACAACTAATATGCAATAGCCAGACCTATCCAGGCTGGTGGATAATGAGTTGTCAGGATTATATGTGGCAGCAGAATGGCTTGTTTTGAAGTGGAATTATCGAACTGATTATGGGCAAGTTCTTATACCTATGTCCTGCAAATAAATAGTGCAAATAATGAGCAGCAAACAAGGCAAGACATACACCAAGCCAGCAGAACAAGGAGACAAAGTATTATCTGTCAGAGAGAGACACAAATTGAAAAAAGGGAGTCATTAAGAGAAGGAGATAAATCTGGGGAGGGGGAAGAGTGACAAGGAAGAGAGACAGTGTTGCTGTAAAATGGGAAGCACTCATTTTTTAATGGTATATAACCCCAATGAACATCATGAAGATAGCTGGCTGCTTGGGTATATCTGAGACTGTATGTGTCATGCCATGACGCTGCTGTATGCACCTTTCTTGGTCTGTATGTGCTGCTGCAAGCTTGGTGCATCCTGTGAGTGATGAACTACTTTCATCAGTTCACACTAAATGTTGAGAATTAGTTGAGCTATAAGCCATATTTCATGTTAGGTTACAGGGGAAAACAGTAGGAGATAGGATTTATGCTCTCTGTATAAATGAACTTCATAAGCTTTTCTTCGCAAGGGAAAAAGAAATTGTGTCTGATAAAATTCTGCACTAAAAACAAACAAACAAACAAAACCAACAAAGACCAAACCCCAAACATTTCTAAAGTGGGAAAAAAACAACTTTTGTTATCACTGGTGATTAATTGGATTGATGTGTAACTGTTGTTCCAGAGCAGTGGAAATTAGAAACAGTGACAGACTATGCCCTAGTGGTCCCAATTCTGCTATTACCTGAAATTACAGTCCAAAGCAGACTGACTAGTGTGCCCCACAAATTCATAAAAATTCAAGAGCCACTCTCACCAGTCTACTTTTGATAAATTCTTCTTGATTCAGTAACCTTTCTTAATAGAATTTCTCTCTCTCTTCCTCTCTTTTCTTTTACCTTTTTTTTTCCACTTTGGTCCACACATTTATTATTATCCCTCCCACTCTCCTCCGTGGGAGTGCAGACCTTTGACTAAACATCCATGTTGTAATCTGTACAGGAATTTACTGATGGTGCATGACAGAAGGGACTTGAAGAAAATTATGCATTTCTCAGGTCTACCCTAGGGCACACAAATCAAAGTCTCCCCTGAACACTATATAGTAAAACTGAAAGTAGCTACACTTTATATGGAAATTAGATTATCCTAGGATATAACACAACTAAACATATATCAAAACACAGTGACAATGAAAGTGGAAACTACTTTTTCTTTAGTGAGGATATAAACCGCTATTTTGTTGTATTTGTCCTAAAATATGCCTTTTTCTTTGAGGATGAGAAAAAAATCCCACTAGGAATATGCATTCATTGGACAGGCTCCAAAGCTCATGATCCTTTTTTCTTTTTCATTTTGCTTTTAGACCACTTTTTTTTTTTACAGCCTTAGGAAAGGTATTTAGAATAGTTTATACAGTAACAAATACCGTGATCTCCTATGGACTGAATCAGAAAGGGAAGGGTCTAATCAGAGGGCAGGGAGTAATACCTCATGGCACTTTCAGGGCAAGGGACCATAGCTGATTTTGCTTTCTTTTTCTCTAGGTTCTTTCTTGTTTTAGAACAAAAGTGAAACATAAAGCGTAGCGATGTGATATCTTATACATAAAGCCTGCTGTTTTTCCTCACACTAGCTCCTTCCAGGGGGATGAGCCATTAACAGCAGAGCCCCTCCAGCTGCTGCTGTTGATGGCTGTGCAAAAGCAGCTGCCACATGCAGGCTCATTGCAGCTGGGACATAGATTGTACAGTATCTGGGTTTGTGTCACTTCCTTCCAGGGCTTCTGCACACCTTTCATATTCCATTTTTTTAATGAAATAAGGAGTGGGAGCTGGAGAGATCCATGTATGATTTGTACACTGAAAGAAGGCAAAGAGGGACAGAGAAGGTTCAATGCCAAAACCAAATAGAAAAGCAGAATAGATAAAAGGAAGATTTTGTTTATTCCACTACTATTCCTGGATCAGCTATTTGAAGAATTAACTTTCGGCATTCTTTTGTATTGCCATTTTATAGCATGAAAAATCAGCTCATTTCGAGGCAGCATAATAAAAAAAAGGAGATGACAAAGTTCAGCATCCCTTGGGGCTCTCAGTTTTGATGAGCTGATAGATTAACCCAAGTGCTTTCCCACTTCCATAGGTGTGTGGGATCAGATTGCATCTTGCTGCACATCTCAACAGAGTGCAGTGATACGAGTCATTTCATCCATGAAGGCAACATGACACCAAAATAGAAGGAGAAAAGAAGAAATAGCCAGAATAGAAGAAATAGCATGATAGCTAAGCAGATATGAGTTCAGCCTCCTATTCTGTGACAGCCTTTCTATCTATAAATCTATTAGTTTCTCCATGCCTCATTTACATATTTATAAATTCTAAATGAAACTAGTTTTCTGTCTCACAGGTCCACTATGAAAGGTAAATGATATTAAATATTGTAACCTACTCTACTGCTGTGATACCAAAGTCTATTTAAGACTATTTTTACCAAAAAGGAGGGATGTTTTATAGACAGTTTCCCTTTGTGTCAGAGGAGACCAGACAGTGATGTCAGACTTCCAAAGGCCAACATTACACTGGAAAAAAACATTTATGCTTTCCCCCAAAATATGTAGAGGCCTTGAGAAGTAGAAATCCATTGAGGGCACAACTGGAACAAACAAATCACTGGGACATCATTATCTATCTGCCTGCTACTTTCATATATCATGGAAATATATTTCCATATGATACAGGTGATAGTGGTGAGTGTCTCCCTGCTGGGAAGCTGAAGGTAAGGGATTATCCCTATGGTCATGAAACCACATCAGTTACTGCATCCAGTCTTGAGTTCCTTGATACATAGGAAAGGTACCAGTAAATGGGAACAAATTCAGAGTGCCAGCAAAATGGTTAGGGGCACTGGCCCCATGAGGATGTGCTGAGGGACATCACTTTCTCAGCCTGGAGAAGAGGGAAGTTCGGGGGCACTTAGGAGCCACCTGTCACTGAGAGAACATCACGACACATTCTGGAGTGCCTCCCCACCTGAATGACTCTGCCAGTCAAAATATCTCTATTTTTGCTGACAGTAAAGAAGGAAAGCCACAGTCATCTTCTGCAGAAAGGTATTTGTTTATATTTAAAGAGATAGCATATGTTGATATAACAATTGGAAAAAGCCCTGTCCCTACACTGTATCATGTAAGTATCTGAGGATATAGAATAAGACCTGTTCAGTGCCTGGGTCATATTTTTCAGAGGCTGATATCTTTTAATTTCTTTTACATGGTGGATGAGATGTTTCCCCTTCAGTAGCCCACACATTTTTGACAGACATCACAGGTGCCACTGAGAAATTGTTTTCCGACTGTATTTTCAGTCTTTCAGTTTTGAACAATACATAAACTGTCCTAGAGAAGAGAGAAAAATGGCTCAGAGTTAAAAATGCCCCTATTTACCACAGTGCCTTAATATTGCTGGGATTAGAATGTTATCGTTCACACAAGCAATGGTGTTAGGGAAGTCGAGGCAATAAAACAGAAATCAGAGATGGTGCTTCTGCTAATGAAGGTACCACAGCAAGTCCCTGGCTGTCCATCCTGTCTCCCAGCCAGCTGTGTGCAGATGTATTTGCTGGGTTGAGGAAGAGGTATGGTGACAGAATAACCTGTTTTTCTGCAATGGAAAGGGACAGGGCAGTGCATGTGTCCATCCTGGGGTGACCAGCCTGTACAAACATATTTGAGCTCAACTCTGGCAGCAGTGCACGGCTTTCTGCAGTCCCCTACCTTCTCCTGCCAGCTTCCCTAGTTCCACCAGGAGCATTAGGATTGTTAAGCCACACAAAGATATGGTCCTGGTTTCTTTATGGCTCAAGCAGGAATGTTAATTCCAACATTATGGCAATTCCTTTCCCAATTCACAGGCACCTGCCCACTACACACAACTAACACTGGCTTTGGGTATGTCCCTTACCCCTTGGGGGCTTCTCATGTATCCCCCTGCTTATCCATCTCACTAGTGCCACAGAGAAGAGGGGAAGATTTACCATGAATCTCCAGGCAGAGGAACATAAAGGGCTGTTATTTATCACTTCTTTTTGTGTGAAAACAGCGGTGCAGCAGTGCAGACAAAATCCCAGCTCAGCACTTGAAGGATCACTGATGCTATCCTGCATCTCTATCAGCTGCAAACGCTTCAGTGTCCTGCAGAATAAAACCATACAAGGGGTGTGCTTACAGTGTTCATTGTGCAGGCTGGGTGCAGCTAGGCAGTATATCATCCTCCAGGAAAATGGCCAGGACAGCAACTCCAACATCAGCTACCTTGTTGAACAGCACTCTGTAATACAGCAGATGAAATTCAATTGCTTCCCAAAGAGCAAAGCAGATGCCTTCGCCATCATGACCTGTCACATGAAGAGTTATAAGCTATGAGCATGAGAAAGATTCAGCTCTCCTGCTTGGCCAACAAAATAAAATACTTGCTATTTTTTGCGAAAGTAAGAGTGTCACTCTGGGACAATACAGCCATAGTGGCTGCTCAGAGAAAGGTTGTCACACAGCTTCTCTGCTGGCACTGCAATGCCAGCAGGACTCCCCTCCCTTGAGCATGTATTTGAGGAGTGTGTGGTGCGTGCCAGATGAATCACAGCTGTTGGTAGAGAGAAGATTGATGGGAGGGCAGAGGCAGGTAAGTTCACCAGGAAAGATCACCAGTTTTCTTTGGAAAGCAGTCCTTTGCTATAGGAGGGGAAATTACAGCAAGAACAATGAGTAGAAGAGAATCCTGGGCAAACTGCAACTAGAATATGACATCCATCTGAATGAGAAATGGGAAAATAGATCTGGCAAAAAGCAAAGCAGTAGAGAATAAAGTTTAGAGAAGATGTGAGGGTTTGCTTAAGGTAGGCAAGGAAAGATAAGGGAGATATAAAGGGGAATGTAGAATTTGGCTAGCAGCTGGGAGGCAATCAGGAAGCCTGTAGTGGGTCTGGGAGGAGAAAAAGAGTGAAGAAAAAGACAAAAATAGAGGGCAGGTGGAAACAGAAATTAAGATGTTGTTGCACCAAGTTTGCACAGGCTTTTGTGATGATGGTTATCCAAGTGCCTATGTCCTCTAGGCTGGGAGCACTGCACAGATGCCCACGTTGGCCCTGCATGAATCCTGCACAGCTCTGCAGGAATTACAGGCTGTGCAGCACATCTTCCGGGCCTCAGATTTGCACCTCCCCAGTAAGTCCTGCTTACATACTGGCAGCCATGTGCTGTAGAGCCCAGGAGCCACTGCCCGAAAGGCAATTATTTACTTAATGTTCATAAATTAATATCCAGCTCCTGGAGTCATCTGGCTCTAGGCTCCGGTTAGATGCTGTCTCTCTTTTCTTCCTTTTTTTTTTTCCTGCCAGTGCACACAAGATAGTGTGGAGCTGTTGATGTGTTTAGTACAAGTTTATCTTGAACACATCTGCTTATGCCAAGGGAATAGCATGAACTCCCAGTGACCTGTAGAGCCTGCATTCCTAATTAGCTGAGAAATATTCCATAATCAGGGTAGTGCCATTTCAACGGAGTCTAAAGATAGAAAGGTCGTGTTCTTGTCTGGGGTCACAAATAATCACTTCTGACTATATAGTTTCATTCTGACCTAGAGTTAACCAGTTGCAAAGCTGGTAAGCAGCAGGACAAGATTACACTGTCTCACAGAGTACATCTACTCCGAGGGCTTGCCTTATGTTTTTCAGTCACATTTTTTCCTTCCAACCTCTAACAAACATGTACAAACCCTTCAAGCATGACTGAGTAAGTGCTTTGAGACAATGCTGGCTTTTACAGCTGCTTTGCTGCAGGCTATCAGCCCCAAGAAGGTGCAACAAGCACAAAAATCTGAGAACGTGCCCTCCAGTGACACTCACAGGACCCGCAGCACCTGCCAGCCCTTCTTGCCACTCACTCCCCATTTCCCTCCTGCCCACCTGTAGGGGCTTTTTGGTTATTTTATTTTATTTGCCCCCTGACTTTTTATTCTCCAGAGCGGCATTCAGCTTCTGGAACCACTCAGCCTCATCCATCCGCTGCACTGCTTCACCATAGTAAGGAGGCAGAAACTGATTTCTCTTACTGATTTCCACCATGTGGACCCTCTCCACCACAGCAAGTTTGGGCAGGAGTAACTCCAGCACAGGGAACCATTCTCAGGTTGCTTCAATCTATTGACTGTGGTGGAAGCATTTCAGTTTGGAGTCTGGCAATGTTGATTGTAGCTTCCCAGAGGAAGAGCTTGGCTATCTCTAGTTTAAATCTATGAGTATCTTCTGTGGTGCAAACACAGACACAAATGTACTCAGAAGGGTGGGGGGAAAGGAAAGGTGATATACCACAATATGCCAATGGAATATACCATAGCTGGATGGATAGTATGTGTAGGAGAAAATACACAAATGGCCATAGACAGTAACAGAGCTGCTCACCCAGACTGCAGGCTGGTCTGAAGGGGCTAGTACCCTGCCTTATCTTTCCATCTCTCCCAGCCTTCTCTCTGACTGGGCAATCTGTCACTACATCTCTACCCTGGAGGACATCAAAAACTGTAAATGTCTGTACGTATGCCTTGTTCCTTCCTCCAACTGAGTTGTTTCAGGCACAAATGTAGGTTAGAACATTTCTCATATGGCAAAGCATACGTTTGTGTCTGGGGAAAGGCACTCCACTGATTTTATGCCTTTGCTAGAGGGTTTCTCCCCACCTTCAGAACATGTATTTCACAACAGGGACTGAGAATTGGGTTAAGTTTCTGTGATGGATCTGTATGGCTTCTCTACAAAGCAGGCACATAAACGTGAAAGCAGGGCATCTTTGGTCATAGGAATGGGCTCCCAGTGGAGCAGTGGAGCAGTGGCACAAAAGCCACCAGAAAGTGTTCACCCAACAGTTCCCAGAATAGTTCCCAGGAAGCTGTGTGTTGTTGCTGTGGAAATTATAGTTACAGTTCAATTAAAACTTGAAGATCAGTGTTTTCTTTTTGCCAGCAGTATGGCTTCCTGGTGTTACCCGCACGAATTCTGCTGTGGATTAATAAATAGGGTGAAATGATCTCAGGTATTTGAAGATAGGTCTCTGCCCATCCTCCTCCTCTCAACTACATGCAGTCCAAACTCTGTGAAATCCTCCTGGAAGCCCTTGAGAAATGTTCTTGCTTACTTCCAAAAAATATAAAATTTATTCTGAAAAGAAAAAAGAAAGAAAAAAAAAGGGAAGCATTGGTTGGTGAAATAAGTAAAAAAACCCATTGGCAACCTCTGGGAAATTCACAATGACTGTTCCTTTGTCCAGGGTCTGTGTCTCTTGGACATGTCCCCTTACAGATTGCATAGGTTTGCAGATGCTCACTGTTATAGTTGTTGTTTTGTTTGCACAGGGAAATAGTGTCAATATTCTATTTGTTGGGTTGTCTACAGGACAGTGAAACTGTGATGGCTGACTTAGTTCTTTCAGGAGTAGTATTCAAACAGTGATTACCGGAGCTGAATAATTCAGAAACTTTTCAGATAATCTTTGCTTAGGTCCTGGTCTTCCCAAGAAAATGCTCATACTTCATTTTTTGCTTGCACAGTCACACAGAATTAAATGGGAGCATGACAGCACATTGAAAGCTATGCCTATCATTAATCACCTTTCTGCATCAGGGCCTCAATCATTGTGTGTTAATAGATATTTGATGGGGAAAAAAGACAAAGTAAGTTTGCTATGGCCCCATCAAAATTCCTTTTGTTTTCAGTGATAGTTTGGAAAATAGACCTTTGGTAACAAAATAACAGCAACGAAAAAAGTCAAGAGGAAACAGTTTTTAAAGCCACATATGGAAGTTCTTCTGAAAACCCAGTTGTAGGCTTGCATAAACAAGATTCAGCTGAGGTATCTGCACAGTGTTCCTGTCAGGAAACAGCAGTGATGCATATGATTTATCAAAGCACCAGCCACTACATGCCGTGGATATTTGCTCTCAGTCCACAGCGTTAAAGATTAGAAAAGGTATCTGTTGAATTAATTTGAATAGCAAATAGACCGGGGAATCACAATCTGTTCTCAGCTATTCAATGGATGAAAAAAGTAATTTATTGAATATATTAGTCTCTCAATTCTAGCAATTATTAGAGCAGAGTTAGAGATCTGAAGACAATAATTTCAGGTTCTATATATAATTTCCACAAGCAACTGATAAGTGATGTTAGTGCATGTACTTCCTGGCTTCTAGCTCAGTCACAAGTAGTTTGTAACAAATCCTCCCCATTCCCTGTTCAGAGGCTGGCTGACAGTGCCCTCAGCCAAGCACTGGTGTAAGGATTTCTAAGATCAAAGCATGGGTTAGCTACATTATTCTTGTGGAATTAGATTTCTGACCCCTGTTTGTAACTCACAAATTACAGTTACAAAACTTAGTCACCTACAATGCTTGCAAATGAATTTCAACAACCAATTGAACAGCTGAGCTAATCTATATTAGTACGCAAGGAAAGGAATCTTAGACATTTGCATTTTGCATAAAAGCATGACTGAAAGTACTTCAAGGACAACTGCTAGAAAAAAAGCACTTTAGGGAGAGGAAAGACACTGGAGTTGTCAGCAGCTGGTATTTCCAGGACCAGTGTTCAATTTTTGCATAATTTGGTCAGAAACTAAAGCAGGTTTTCCAACGCTCTTATCAGAGAGCTTTTCTCCCAAGTGTCCATCCTCTTGGCAGCCCCTGCCAAGCTCCCAGTCATCCTTCCCTTAGAAGCCATTTCATCAACTCAAGTCAGAATCAGCTGGATGCCTACAGAAGAATCTGGAAAACCAGCATTATATGTGGAAAGAAGAGGAGAGAGCACCAAAGAGATGGCGGATTGCCATTTTGTACTCACCCAATTAATATGCTCCTTCCTCCATTTGCTCTCCTGGTTTTTCCAGTCTCCATAATGCCTGGTGAACAGAACAATGGGTGGAGCTGAACTGGTGACTGTCACCTTGTAACATCTCTCCTATAAACACATAGTACTAGCACAGGCAGAAGGCACTGTCGTGCTGATCATCATCCTCTGAGTCAGCCATTTACAACCACCTTCTCCAGGCTGTCATCTTGCCACTACAAATTCAAAATCTGAGTCAGAACCCAATTTAAACTGCTATAATTAACAGTCCCAATTTAACTAAACCTAGCAGTTTGTCATGTTGCATTCTTTGCATACATCTGAGCATCTTGCATTTGGGCTACTTTGCTCCCTGCTCATCCCCTTCTGCTGCCAAGCAGAGCAGGTCCAAAGAGCATCAGTAGGTTTAGGCTCCCATCAGGGAAGAGTCTAACAGAAGTCAAACTATAAAATTCAGCCATGCTGGATTTGTTTACTTGTTAAAAAGCAAAGTACCAAATGTCATGGAATGAGTGCTGCTATGTGCTAATCTATAAATACTGATGAGTCAAAAGGGGGTGAAGTTCTGCAAGTGATTTGTCAGTGAAAAGGAGTTACTGTATAATGGAGTGGCCCACTGCAATGAGGCAGCTCTGGGGTAGAGAGCCCAGGTTGGTGAGGAAAAAGCCTAGATGCTGCTTAAGGGAAAGGTGGAAGCATCTTGCTTGCTAGTGAGCCCCAGGAAATTTGGACCAGTCAAGTTTTCTATCTGGAAGATAATTGTTTATCAAACAAGCTGAAAATGAGCACTATTTCCCTTGTTTTTCTATATACTCCTGTTACTAACAAATGCTTCACTTTGAAGAGCACTCTGGTCACTGTGGATAGTTTAGAGTGACCCTGTCTTCACTTTAAGGGAATTCCCTGCTTTATTTTTAGGGAATTGCAAATAGGTGACTTGCAGATTAACTCATGTTTTTGCAGCCACAGGTGATGCCAAAACTGTGGGTGTAAACAAATTTCTGAAAAAATGTGTCTTTTTAAGATTTAGGGATTTTTTTTTCCCTCCACCTTCTCTCCATTGCTTCCTTTATTTTCTTTCACCATCCAGTCTGAATGACTTATTTGATCTTTGTGTTTTGGTGTTGTTTATTTTTTCAGTGCTGTCTGGAGGCCACCACTAAGAGCTTCTGGCTCTTGACCCAAGCGCAACTGGAGAACCATCCACTGCCCATATGTGTTTACAATCTGCATGTGATGTGAATGGACTAACAGAGCTGATTCATACATAATTCACACAGCAGATCAGAAGGCAAACTGGAATAAACTCCATGTCTCCAAATCTGATTTAAGTAACCTATGCCCTAAACTGCACCCACTGTGCTGTCTCAACACTTTGCTGTGATCCCGCTCCAGCCTGTGGCTTCCTATGGATGCCCACTGTGTGTAACATTCTGTGAACATATCCAGTCAAGCCCATTTCAATGGATTATTTTTTATCATACTTATAGATCGCTCTACTTCTTTACTGAAATACCTAAATGTCAAAAATTATAGGAATTTTTTAAGAGGTCATTGAGAAGCCCATGACTCCCATGCTGGCTATGTCAAACACTTGTATTTAGGTGCCAATCAATGTGTGGTCTTCTCATGATGTTCTCATCATTATTTTAGCTTCAGTTTCTACAGTGATATACTTATCACTGTATAAATCATCACTATATGTCTTGGGGGAAAAAGATAAATATATTTCTGACAGTACTTTTTAAATGTCTACAACTGTACATTTCCACACTGCCTCAGGAAAGTACACAGTGCTTTTCCAATCAAACTGTTGTTCTTCACTAGCTATTATAGAATGTATGCACACACATAACAGATATATAATATTATAGGTCTGAATATGTGCTTGCATCTGCAGAAAAAATCTGATGGAGTTCTTATTTATACTCACAGTGACCAAACTGAGAAATAAAAAAATCTTGTTTCATCCTACATCTTTTTACTTCAGTGAATTATTTTTATTGATGTTGCAAGTCTTAATTTTAAATTCAGTTCTGATGAAAAAAGTAGCTGATCTTTTGCTTGTTTTTATACAAAATATATTTCTATCAAGTGGAAGGAAATACAATTTGTAAAATGATCAATTACATAATGATTACAGTGGAGAAATATATTCTCTAATATAATTTGTTAAATGGAGGAATTTAATATAAAATAGTAGATTTCCAAATTTATACAAATAACACCAGATGGTGAGCAGCTAGTTTTAATTAAATTAGGTTTGATAATTATAGCTGTTTAATTTTTAGGTTTGACTCAGATTAGAAAGAATGTATTATTTCTCTGTAAATTTATTTTTAGTTTTCTTCCAAGGTTGTGCATATTGCATTATTCACCATGGCCTGGAGCAGCAAAGAGCTGTGGTCAACTTTCTGGCAGCTGATTTTGGCTGGCTTTGGTTCTGCTTCAGCAATGCAGAGGATGCGGCGTGCTGGGACCCCCTGATGGGAGTCAGAGGGAGTTTTGCCAATGGAAGCAGGAGGGAGTTTCTCTACCCGAATATGTTTTCACAGGTCTAGCTGTTGACTCCAGCACTTCATTTCAGCTGCTTTTGAGCAAAGGAAGAACCCTGATGAGAATGATGCTCTGTGGCTGCCACGTGCATTTCTGTGCTGTGACTGTGTGATCCATTTTGCACACGCCTGCACTCCCTGCAGTTTGTATCCTGCAACATTCCCTCTGGGAGGACCCTGCAAGGGCTACAGCCTGTTCAGCCACACACAGCAGTAAAGTGATGAGCCCTGGCACTAGCACCCTGCTCTGACACAACCTTTTCCATCAATACTGCTTTCCAGAAGTTCCTTTGGTCTTGTCCCAACCTTGAGCTTACCAGGTCCCAGTGACTCCACTGAGCCATGGAAATATTCTTAAAGCTACAAATGTGTCCAAGCCCTTTTTAGAATGCGGATAGAGTCCAAAGCCTATCTTGCAGGACCAGCTCCCTGCTAATCAATGCTCACAATCCCACGGGAATCACCTCCTGCCTTTGGAACAAGCTGCATATGACCAGGATCCATATAATCCAAATGTTCCATTTACAGGTTTGGCAGTTGCAGCCACAAGCCCAAGTGAATGCTTTCATCAACTTTGCAGGTCACAACTGCAAAAAGGGTCTTGGCTGCAGTGACATCTGTGAACGCTCAGCTCCTCCCCAGCAGCAGGATGGTGCAGGTTGAAAGATCCGTGTGAGAACACCTGTGGGGCATTTACTCAGTGGATGAAGGATGGTCTGATGCTCAGGGGAAGGAGGACTCTTTCAGTGTGACTGAGCTCACGGCACACTTCTCATTTCCTTGAGCTGTTAATCTGTCTCCTGGAGTCTGTACACTGTAAAAAAGAGGTGGGTGTGAAACAAAGAGGTTTGAGTCATTGTATCATCACAGTTCAAAGGCACTTGGAATATGGTAATTGTAATTGAATACTATAATTGTAATTGAACATATAATTGAGAACTTCAATGTTGCAGTTAAAAGACATGTTCAGGATCTGCCTGTAACTCCTGGAAATCTTCAAATGCTTGTGACTTCCAGCACAATTTTAGGCTGGAAGAAGCCAGCCCAAGGGCTTACTCTCCATTTCAGATGACATTAAGAAACTTTAAAGTTTCCTTAAATCATCCTCCCCACTTCAGCTTTCTTAGAGCTGGCACTTGGACTGGCACACAGACAAGGTGGTGCTGTCCTCCTCCTCTCTCTAAAGTCCTTTTTCTTTTATCTCAGTTTTCTCTCAGCATGGTTCTTCTTCCATTATCTCCTGAGTGCAAATCCTGTCTCCTGCTCTGCTTTCTTTTTTTGTGTGTGCTGAAAGGCAGCCTCCCTGAATTTGGATGATATTGATTATGCAAATCAGCACTTCTCCTCTAGATTGCTTTTTCTTTGTGAACTGGGAGCATAATTTGCAGTCTTCTACCTGATAATTGTGAGGATAATTTGAGCTGTCTCTTTGTGGAGTCATCAGTGACTGTTTTAATTTCCATATGTGAGCAGCGCTCTTCTATTTTTATTTTTTTTTCCCCTAATCCTGCCTCCTTCTGAACTACTGGATTGATTCTGCTGTTCATAAGAGCATCACCTGAAGTCTATTTTGGAATTTCCACTGCCAGCAAAATTGAAATTTATCTACAATGTGGCAGGTTTTTCAACATTTCTAGAAAAGACATAATCCCGTAACTATCAGCCTGACAATAAAGTTGTCTATCTGTAATGGAAAATTGAGGACTCATGGTCATGTTTTTCACTGCAAAAATGTTTCAAAATGAAGTAAAACAATACCATTTTTTTGTGAATAGCATGTCTTTCATCAACTTGAAATACCAACTATAGGTTTGAAAATTAAAATAATGAGAGGTTCATGACACATCGCTCTTATATTCAGCATTGAACACAACTCACTTACAAAGGGCCATGTAGCACATTTCACAGCAAATGAGATTTAAGTAATCTATTCACATGGGTTTCTAAAGGATAGAAGGAAAAATAGAATAGCCTATTACTGGCCATTGTCTCAGAAAAGGTGACCATTGCTTTATTATACCATTTTTTAAAAAGCACTGCAAGCAGCTTCTTCCTCTCTGATTCACATGATATTGGCATTGGCTAAATACTGAAAATATGCTGAAGGTTTTAGAAGTAAAGAGGAACTCTGAGCTGAGGCTGAGACCCAAAGGCAGCTCCCTTTGGTGTCAGCAGCCCTCTGGAGTTGGCTCCCAGGGCATCCAAAGGCTTCCTAGAGCATAGAGTCAGGACATCTCTACAGTGCCTCAGGCAGGACCAATGATAACACGACCACGGCTCCCGCTTCATCTTCCAATTTCCTATCAGATGCTTCAAGCCTGACCTCACAGAAAATCCATGTAGGATATGGCTGAGATCAAATTAGCTTCTTTGGAACTCAGTTTTGCTAGGAAGTACACCATTAAGGGGAAAAAAAAAAAAAAAGAAGAGAGAGAAAAATCTCCTAAGCTGCAGCAAAAACTAAAATAACTCTCAAATTTCTCCACAAGAAAAAAAACCTACTTAGGAGTTTTATTTTTATAAATCAACCATATCCCCTTCTATTTTAGTTAATAAAATAGTATCATATGCTACATTAACTTCTCTACACGAAAAATAGTTTGGAGGAAGTATGTTCTATTCCAAATATGTCCAAAAAGGCTCACATCTGACCCAATCAATATGCTTTTTAGAATTTCTGTCTGCAAGTGAAATGTCATGGTAATTAGTACATTTTCATGAAATAGTTCCCTTTGGACAAACTGGCATTATCTAACAGGAAAATATTCTGTTAGAAAATTTCAGATCGATTCTACTGTTGACAGACTGCTCAGCTGCACCTGCAAATAAAGTCACACATCTGGGCTCTGTTGAAATCAGTCATGATTCTGTCAGAGGCTTCAAAGAGTCAGAAATTACAAATGTGGAGGTATGTATGTATGAATATATGTATCTGTATCATTTATGTGTATCATCTATCTTTTACATATCTATACCTAGATAATTATAGATCTTGCTATATGCACACCAGGAAAAGGACTGGTCTAACAGATGGGAGTCCTGCAGGAAACCCTAAGAAGAGCCAGTGTTGCAGGAGAAGAGAGGCAAAGGCATATGTTTTGTTGTAGCTTGAATTACCAGAGAGCTAATCCCCAGGAAGGGGGTATATTTGACCTTCTGCAGCAGAGGGAAAATTAACCTTTAATATTTCTCAATCAACACATTCCAGGGGAAACTTTCTGTTTCATTGCAGTATTAAAAAAACATCAAGATATCTGCATTTTCAGCAAGCTGTAGAATCTGGAGGATAGGATTTTTTCAGCACCAGTCACGCAATTTGTCAACACTGTACTAGTTGAACAGTCAGTCAAACAAGACTCTTAATTCTTGAAACATGGCCAGTTTCCCAAATTTAAACAAAGTGGCTGAAGATGTTTATTTTCATTCTTGGTTAGGAGGTAAATTGTTTGAATGTGATATTAAGCATCATTAGCAACTGTTGAAAGGTGAAATGATTGAAATGAATAAGAAATGCTACATTTCAAAACGTATGGGGCTGTATTGCTCCCATGAGAACTCCCTGACAGATTTAGGGTGTGGAGAGTCAATCCTTTATCATCATGCCTTCCTGCTTCTTAAATATTCTGACATCAAATTGGATACTAAAGTATAATGCTGGAATATACCATACAAGAAATAATTTAGTGGTAGAGACTTGTATCCTCACAGGAAAAAATTCAGAAGTAGGTGAAATTGTTTGAATGGTAGGATTGGGGGAAAAAAGCTATGAACAGCCCTTAAGAACACATTTTCAACGCATGTACAATAGCAGTAAAATTTGCAGATACGAATACAACAGGCTAAAAAATAGGCTAACAAATTTTTCAACTCATGCACAATAGTACTAAAAAATACAGATTTAAATACAGTAGGCTTAAAACACAGGTGCATCCTCTCTGTTAGCAGTGCATAAACACTCATCTCTGAGTCTGTGTGTGTGAGTGCATGTCTGGGCACATATGAATGGAGATATGAAGCAAGGGCATCTCTTTTCCTTTGACATCTACACAGAAACATCTTTCCCCACTAGTTCTGCTTTTTAAAAGTCAGTAATTTTCTTTGTCTTCAGCCTAGTACAAAAATCCTCTGAGATTCATTGTCTGTTGTGACCTTAATTCTGTTAGTCATGTCTAGATACCACAGCAATCTATGGGTTAAAGTATGATACACCACATGCATCCAGGGAATGGAAGCTTTAACTTCAAATATTCCTGCTTTCGTGTATTTATGTCAGAGCTCCAGCACTGCTCTTTCAGCGGGGAAAGAGGGAGATTACGGGCTCGTTATCTAGCCAGTAGTGTCAGTACTTCAAAAAATATGGGTTTCTCAAGATAGTAGGTTCTGTATATGCGAGTATCTGTCTATCTATCCCTCAGCTTTCACTCTAAGGAATGTAAACATGCATGTGTAAATGAGTATGTGCATGAATGTGCACAAATATATATGTGCATATTTGCAATTATACATTATGATAATTAGAGTAACTGTACACAAAGCTGAAACAATGTTTTGTTCATACTGGAAGCCCTTAGATTTACTTCATCAACATATCAGACAGAATTGGCAAAAGAGGCTTCAAAATGCTGGGCTAATTGCAAAAGCAGAATCAGGTTAAAAAATGTTAATATGCATCATTAGGGCAGCACAACCTATTGAGCATCAACTGATGAGAATTTATTGCGGGAGTTCAGACAGGCACATACCACAACTGTAAGAGGAATTAAAGTGTATGAGAGTGCTCCTTTGTATCCAGTACTCCTGATAACGTTCTCACATGCTCACAGTAATAAGTCCGCATTTGATTTTAATTGTTTAGCTGCCTGGACTGTGATCTGTCCCTGTCAAGCACTTAGATTACTTAAACTCACCACTGAGGTATCTGGGTACTCACAGTGGGCATCCACTGATATGGTTTGCAGTCCGTGAATGTTTGCCACACTTCTCTGATCCCCAAGACCATGCTCTGGGATCACAAGCATACAGGAGGGTTTCTGCTTAACCTGCACTGGGAGATGTAAGAGCAAATCTTGCTAATGCACTTCTGCCTGGTTAAGGGAACAAGCATGGTGGTTTTGTTATAAAAGACTTTGCTGCTTGGTTAGAAATGGCAGTGGAGTAGCCTGAGGGATATGCTTGTGTGTTGTGCTAACAACATATGTTAGATCTGTGCCAACATCCTCCTCACTTGCTCTCCCAGGTGCCTTAACTACAGCTGAGACACAGAGGCTGGTGGTACCTGCTCCAAGGGGAGAAGAGGTAAATGCTGGAGACATCTTTCAGGAATAGAGAACATGAGCTATGTGTCACGCATTCGTTTGGTTTCAGAGCTAGCGGTAAATCCAGACCCCCGGCAGGACCTAATTACCTCCCATCTGAACACTAACTCACAAGCTAAATGCTGTCGAGGCGAGATGGGGACTCATTTCCAAGAACACAGGCACAAACACATTTTTATTGGCCATAGAAAGTGGTAGTGTGTGTGCCAATATAGCATGGATGTCTGACTCAGAACATAAAGTGCAGGTGCCAGCAGCAAGAAGATGCTGCTAAGAAATAGCAGCTCTGTGGGACTGCAAAGTATCAGCTGTCTGGGGAGACCAGAGCTGGGAAAAAGAGACACTGATGATTGAAAACACATTTTTTTTGCCATCTCCACAGGTCCCCTTGAGCTCTTCACCCTGCAGTTGGAGCACGGAACCGTGGCAGTGGGAGTGATGAGGTCGCCCCTTCTGAGATGGATCCAAAATCTCTGACCTCGTCTTCCTCAGAGAAACTCGCAACTCCAGAGACTCTTCATCCACATGGGAGAGGAGTGAGAGGGCAGTGTTAGATAAATGCAGAATTTTCTCTTCTCCTCACGGGATGTTCCTGGCAATGGATAAGACCTCGTGGCTTGGCTTGCCCTCATCCCTGGAGTCTCCTTTAGGAGGTAATCTTCGGAGAAAAGAAAATCGACAGCATTACTATATTTTGTACAGTGCCTTGCACAGTGTATCCCTGATGTGACTGGGCTTTTGGGCACATCAGACCTACAGGTAATAACTACAAACAGTAACTGTCTCTGAGGATAGGAGTGGGAAAGGAAATTGTCTTTGGATAAAAATGGTTCCTTTTGATTGTGTATTTTCTGCTGTCTCTTTGCCTTCAGGCAATGTATGACAACTTGAGGAGCAGGGAATTTTATCCCCTAGGCAATGTTTTATTGCTCTCTACCTTAAAGTCAGTCAATATTTGTAATTATCTGTCCACGCCACAGGTAACTGCAGGACTTTTTGGGGAAAAAAAGAATGAAGATGGCAGCACAATTTCTGATAAGATTTGGAGAAAAGATAACAAAAAGCAGGCTGGTGGGCTTAAAGCCCCTGCACAGATCTCAAAGACTTTCTTGTTTTATACAAGTCCTTTGTACCTTATTGTTATGCTTACTATGCAAAACCTATATAGGTGCAAGTGTATGTCTTTCTGTGTGTATGCACTCACATATGACCACATTTGCTTATTTGCATATGTGTCTGAATACATGCAGCCTATGTGGGTGGTGAGAAGATAAAGGAACATTTGCAAGGTTGACAAGACCAGAATTTGATCCTCCTTCAACCTGCTGGGTTTTTCTAAGTGCGAGCTGGGGCAGAAGGAGAAAGAATACCCTTTTGGGCTGAAAGATGCAGAGAGACTGAGGCTGCAGGAGGATAAAAATCCCAGCTCAACAGCCTGGTGCTGAAGAGTTAACTCAGCAGACTGGGTTTTCTGTTAACACAGTCATGCTGCTGACAAGCATTGGCAGTATGGTCATCCTCTCCTCCCTGGCACCCAACATGAGCCAGCAGAAACTTGCCTGGAGATGAGTGTCTCAAACTCTGCACACAGCATCCTGACGGCCTGCATCCCTTGCCAGCTATCAGTGACAGAGCTGACATGGAGAGGCAAGAGAGGGCACAGCTGGCATGCAAAACCCTGCCATCAGCATGCCCGCATCTGCTGGACCTGTTGTGAGCAGTTCACCCAGCTGGGATTTTAATACGGCTGCATCCCTCCTTTTGGAAAGTGGTATTTTTCCGCCTTGATAATAGAGATGTGAAAAAAAGAACAAACACTAAATTAAATGTTTTTAGGGTAGCACATGCGTGTGAAATTTTAGGCCTGTTGACCTTGGCAGGGTCTTCATAAAAAATTAGTACAAAATTAGCAGCATTTGTTGTTCTGAAAGGCCATCAGCCACGAAGGCAAAGGCAGGCAGAGGGAGAAGCAGTCTGCTGATACAGGTTCCCATCCTGGAGATCCTGCCTGTGATCCTGCTGTGCTCCACAGGTCTGGGTGCAGGATGCTTGGTGGGCTGTGGTGAAATGAGGGGGCAGATGTGTGGCACAGTCATTCCTACGCTTCACAGTTCCTCAATTGCAGCTGCCATTAGTGGGCGTTTATAGCACCCGGCACCCCACACCCAAACCCGCAAAGCTCTGAAGGAGCTCACAGGTGCTGACAGCTCTTGTCACCTCCTGGGAACTGCTCAGATCCACACAGGACTGGCCACACACACACACCACTCACACATGGCACCTTGCCTGTCAGCTCCCGATACTGTCTGCAGTCTGACAGATTTTTTTGATTTCATGGCTGGACAGACAGCTCTTGACCCAGCAGATTCCCTTTCTTTCTTACATGGCCTTTGTATTTTAGTGGAAAGCCTTACATAGTGTTTCTGTAATCATGCTTTTCTGCTGACCCATATTCTCACACAGGTTCACCCTGTTGGCAGCTGCTCCAGGTCCAGCTTATTAAATCCTTCCTGGGTAGCTAGGAAAGCAGAATAAGTTACCCAGGAGGAGAAGCAGGCGTTAGGAGCAGGGGAGGCAAATGTAAGGGATGGCCCCTTCCTGGCAGTGCTGGAGCTGAGCCATGCATGATTTCACTTCTGCTGGTTCTTGCAAGCCAGAGCCTCACACCAGCAGGAGCCTGGGTGCTGATTGAAAGGTTGTGTGCTCTGCTAGAGATAGGCAAAGGCTTAGGGCTGGTGATGATTTATGAATCCTGATGCTGGATTTTGAGGTGCTTGGCTCCTGGGGTCTTGCCCAGAGCCAGAGATAGGTGCTGAGTTCCCTCCACCTCTGAATAAAATCCATCTGGGGTATACACTTCTTCCTGCCTCCTCTCTTACACAGTATCCTCATGACAAGTGCTTGGAATGCTGAAGATCCCAAGCAAAAATCCCTTTTCTCTGAATCACCACTCCTTCCTCTTAGAACTGGTCACTCTTCAAAAACAGATATGAAATTTATTATATTTTACATTCTCTCAGTATGGGTATGTAGGTGTCAATCATTGCTGCAAGAGGCTCTTTTTTAGGCAAGATTCAAGAGCAGGGTAATCCCCAGGAAGGTGGAAAATGTGGATTTGAACTTCTGCAGGCAGGAGAGGAAACTGAGTCTGGGTTTGCCAGAGCTAGAGTGAGTGCCTTCATCACATTGCCAGCATAATATAACCCTGTTATCTCTATCCCTACTCTGTGGTAAGAACCACCTGGAAAATACACAGTTTGTGGATGTCACTGGATTTAAGCATGTGATAAAGGCTGAGTTGTTAAACTGTGGTAAGTTACTCAGGTACTTAAAGATTCTAGAGAATATAGGTGTAAAAAATGCTGCTAAAGATTTGAGGCATCCCACAGGCGCTTACTCCTGTACTGGGTTACCAGAATTTGTCCACATCCTTTTCCAGACTTGAACCTTTCCCTATTCATAGCACAGTAATAAGGTTCCACTACCAATCAGTTTCAGTAAGTCTCATGAAGTTGCTGAATTAAACTTTGGCCCCAAAGCCATTATGGTATAATAAATGCTTATGTTGTAAACTGGTAATTCCAGAGTGTACGGTCCTTCCAAGAGCAAAATATTTTCTTTTCAGTCTGACAATTCGTCTGGAAGTGTATAAATCTAGAGGGCAATTCCATATTTCTCCAAACAAGAGATGGGCAACGGGCATATTTTTTGGTTCTCCAATTAAAATGAGATGCTAAATTACAGACCTCAGAAAGACCTTAAGCAGCAATGTAGTTGCAAATATGGCAAAGAAGACACAATAACAAGGAGCAGACCAGAATGGATCCACTAACAGCATGAATCCATTATACTTCCTCAAGTATTTCTAAAATAACTGAGAGTGGAAGCAGAGGAATAGATATCAAAAATCCTGTGGAATCACTTAGTTGAGCTGGCCAGCTGCTCTGTAGTTCCCAAATCCATATTTTCATAAACTGTGGAGGAAATAATAGAGCACTAAAACCACTTTTTTAAAGCAACCATGTTCTGAAGTTGCAGAGATAAAATATGATCACTCATCCCTCAGTTTAAACAAACCAGAAAAAGTCTACTCTGGTTCAACCATGCTAAAGAGTTAAACTCTTGTACTGCATAGGGATAGATTTTAATTTCTAATGAGATACTGAACCAGACAATTAATCTCTATCTTTAATAATTAAGATGTGAATAATATTGCCTGTAAGTCACTGGTGTTGGATGACAGTTACTACGGCAGCAAAAGGTAATAGTATATTTCTTCCTGGTCAATTGCTTACAGAAAAATGCTTAGCTGATGTGCAATAGCACAAATAGAACTAGCAAAAATCAAAGTTCTGCTGAGCTTCAGAAGTCCCAGCATTTGAGAATTTGGAAGAGAAAATGAAAAGCAAAAAAAAGAGAATAGCACTTTTGGTTTTGGAAAGAGACAAAGGTTCATTAAGCACTGTCTGGGAAAGAGATTAAATACTTGTTGGAAAGCCAGAACTGCAGCAGAACATCGATATTTTCCTTTCCTTTCCTTTCCTTCTTTCTACACATTCATTTCCAATCCAAATAAATCTTTCTCTTCTCATATACTTTTCTCTCAGGAATTACTAAACATTGTGAGATTTTGAGGCAAGGTGTCTGCTCTGCTCCTGCCCTTCCTCGCTTTTTTTACAGAGATGCTACAGCTACAGGGTTTCAGAAGTCCCTTGCCCTCCTCTTGGAGCAGTCCCTTAGTTCAGGTACTGCAGAGACCACCAGAAGGTGCCTGTGCCAAGCACTAAAGGCCTCTGCAGAGATGCTGTGGGCAGACTCTGGAGGAGATGCCATATTGCCCCCAGGAGTGCTAAAATACTGCCAAGGATCTTACCACTGTCCAGGACAGCCAATGACACCAAGAGCACAAGCACAATCCATAACCATATCGGTCCCTCCCATCCCACGGCACTCCTCGCCTCCCACACACACCCTGCTGTGCTTTGTGCTCATGCAAAGGGACATCACACTCAGACACTTCTTTAACACCTGAATCCCTGAGCTGGACACACAGACGTGCCTGTCATTTCCTAAGCTCTGCCACGGATGGTTAATTGTCAGTAATTGGCATCTGCCAAGAAGCTCCCCTGAGACAGGGGCACCAATAGACTTCTGCCAAGGCTTATGTTTTGTACCAAATATCCCAAGGGAGAATCTTGGCTATGTAAAACGCCAGTATCTTGAATTTCTCAGAAAAGCCTCTAACACACTGACTGACACCTAGGAGCAGTTATGTGCCCCAGCTAGCCAAACACATGTAATTATAAAGTAACTGCAAGGGTGAATAATGTATCACACATCATCCTTTGAACATATGGATTCGCAGATTCTATCTAATGAGCAATAGTCTGTATGGCTGGGATCTCATACAGCTTGGGGAGTAGGTTATATATTCATGTAGTGTGATGTGGCAGTCCCTCAGCTTATCTGTCCCCACAAAAACACAGGAGCTGCTGCAGCCCTGCAGTGATGCTGCTGGATGTGAGGCTGGTCAGAAATGGAAACGGAAATAAACAACTAGTTTTAGATCTTTGTGCATCCAGTCCCTGAGCCCACCCCTAGAAACAGGGGTGCTAAACTGCAGCTCCATAGCATGCTTAAACAAAAACTAACATAGCTTATACCTCCTCTAGTGAAACAGACCAGGGCACTGGCACAAGGAGTTTCATGTTTTTCTTGGCATTGCCAGGCAGTATTAGGAGCCCTGGAAAGGTTTTGATGTGGATTGAATACTGCTGTTGCAGACAGTGGCCAGAATCAGGGATGGCCACAGGTCAGACTGCTCTCATGTCTGGGCAGTGTGAGAGGAAAGAATTTCCTTCCTCTGATTTATGCACCTGGCACGGCACACACCTGGGACCAAAGTGTGGGAGCATCACCTCGGCTCAGCCCTGCAGCTCCTCCTTCCCTACCCGTGCTTGCCTGCTGAGCTCACTGCCCCAGGTCAGGCTGCTCCACCAGCACAACAGAGGGCATTGCCTCACCTTGCTAACATCCCAAAATTATCCAAAAATTTATCCTGGAACTGGGCATTCCTGGGCCCAAGCACACACAGCACCAACCAGCTGAATCTGGCAGAAGGCAGGTCTGCAGCCCAGAGCAGGCACAGGAAAGGAAAGCAGTGAGCAGCAGTGTTTTCAGCAGCTGTTTCTCTAGAAGGGTGAGTGTTTCTCTGTGGGTTGCTCGTGCTGGGGACAAGACACACACCTCTGTGTCATGCATGGGCAGAATGACAGCTGTGACAGCTGTGACCCAACTGTCCAGATCTCCTATGGCATGTAGCCCTGGCTCCTACCCCTGGGATTCAGGACTAGGAAAGCCAAGGTCTGAAGCCTTGGCACTAGGAGCAGGGGGGCTTTCCAACATATACAGAGTTGGCTATTAAAATGGTAACCTCAAGCATCCATTCTGTGGGGAATTCCAACATTTTCCATTCATTGTCAGCATAAATGGCCCCCAGGTTTAAACCTCCCATACTGCAATGTCTGTGAGGAAATATAATTGCCATCAGCTGAGAGATTTTCCTTCTGTTTTGATTTGGAAAGCTTTTTAAATTTTGTAATTTAATTTTTATATATGAATAGAGCATAACAATTATTTTAATTATAAACAATATCAGATATGGTAATGCAATAATTCATTAGTATTCTAATTGTTAAGTGTTACTGTAACTGATATTTGCTTTGGTAATTGGTATTCTAATTGGTAATTGGTGTTCCAAATGGCCATTGGGGTAATTCTTACTGGTGACTGGTAATTACAATGGAAATTTTTAATTGGTATTCTAATTGGTTTGGTAATTCATATTTGGTTTTCCATTGGTAACAGAGCAAAGTGGTCATTTGTAATAGATAATTGGTTTGGTAATTGATTTAGGAATTGCCATTGTAGAGAGTACAAAACAAGTGATCAAAACACACTAATAATAATGTAAAATATGTAATATTTTGAAATTAAAGCTATTTTACAAAACTGACAATCAAATAAATTCAAACCAAAAATCTCTTACTAAAATACTTAAATTTTAGAAAAATACCTAATTGTAAGAACTTATTCTTAAGTCCTCTCCTCTCCTCTTGTTAAGGTCTCCTGTCATGTGCGAGATCACATACCAGAGGATCAGTTCCATGACTCAGCTGGTCCTGCTGAAACCCAGCCCCAACTGCACCCACTTGACACCCTGGACATGGTCCCCAAAGGAACATTTCCTTGTTATCCTGCTTTGAAACACCTGCTCCTGAACTATCACCTGAACATCACATCAGCCTGCAGATATGGCAGAATCTTCCCCAAGATTGGTCCTCATTCAGGATATTTAATGCTGTATGAAGTCAGATATGGTAAAAGCAGCTGGGTCATCAAAAAGGTTGTTCCTCATTTCCCATATATTTCCCATTATGTTATATATGATTATTTTTTATGCTGGAGGTCCTTTGTTTGACATTCTGCAATACAGGAAAGAGTGCAAGCCACTGCGTGGGAAATCACGCTACTTTTTAATAAAAGGGCTTTGGAGTGCTGCTATGCTAATATCATCCATGAAAAGGCAGCAAGTCTAAGATCTAAAGGGAAGAGTAACTAAAATTGCTCACTACAGCCTTTGATGCAAAAAAATACTTGGTTGCTTATATAACGGATGGTACAAATTTTCACAGATAAATATCCAGAACTGCCAGCACTATTTCTGTCCTATTATGGCCTTTGGAAAACTATTGATTTCCTTTCAGATGCATCAAGTTGAGCATCCAATGCACATTCTTCCTCTCCAAAATGCTTTGCCCAAAGATGTTTGAATATCTGGCTCATTAGACTCTGTGCTTCCATGATCAGCATAGAAATCCAAGATAGAAAATACCCTTTTGGTCATCCAACCCAGCCCTCAGCACTGTGGAATTGTTTCTTCTCCCTCTATACACTTTTGACTGTTTTATTCAACCCATAATAATAAATGACTCAGATAATGAATTCCCCTGGAAAACTGCTCACCACCAGTGACCACTACTATTATGGACTGGAACTGGGATTACATCCAGTTACAAGGAGGAAGATTTCAATGTGATATGTACAAAAGGAAAACAGAGGGAGCAGCCAAAGAAAAGCTATTAATTTATTACAAAGAGCCTGTGTTTCAAAGTTAAAAAACCCCAACACTTAACAAGAGAGTATAATTTTTGAGACTGTGTCTATTTCAGTCAATTAGAAATTAATCTGGACCTTTAACTACAAACCAGAAATTCCTCAGAGTTGGGTGAGTTTTTTCCATCAGCCAAAGGTCCTCCAGAGCGTAGCAGGAGTTTTGGTAAGAGTTCCGTTGTTAAGACTGGCATCTTGAGGGTATGACCTTCAAATTGTAAAAATTCTGCTTGTAGTTTAACCTCCCCAGATTCCAAGAAAAGTTTCCTTCTGTCTCCTCCACTTCAAATAATAACAAGGAAAGGGAATAATTTTTAAAAGGCTCCTTACAAATTGGAATATGAGGGTGCATTTCTAACATCAGTTTTGAGATCACCTTTATCCTTTTTAAATTATTTTCAAGCTCTCTGAGGGTTTCACTGAAACAATTCAAAATGCTTGTCTCCACTAACCAATAATTCAAGGCTGATTTGTAAATCCTTATGTAATGTTCACGGATTTTATTGTGTACAATTACATTTTTCAATGCTTCACCTTTCTCATAGTCTTTTCCTAAGTCTTTTATTTTAGCCAATCAAAATCCATTTATTTCTGATTTGAAAATTAGTCAATGCAAATAAGGCCTGGCTGACATTTGCAAGTCATTTGCAAATGCCCTTATAGCCTGCACTCCCTCCTCTTGCCTCTTCTGAAATCACATTTATGCATGTCTCTGTGTGATGGATTGTGTGTTGGGCATATACTTTGAAATACATCAGGAAAACATCATCTATTACTTCTGGTCAGTATGTGTGCCACATGCTAATTATTATTCACATGTAAGAGTTTTGGCTATGTCTACATTGGAGCTGACAGCAGAGACTCCTTAAAAAAACAATGATGAAGATACCTTGAGTTCTTCCTACACAGCAAAAACACTTGTTGGGGTCAAAAACATGAAGTAGCCCCCATACGCACCACTGTGCCTAATAAAATCCATGTGCACTATTCTGGTTCTGTGCTTTATTGATGTACTGTATTTCTTCTGGATCCAATATAAAAATCAGTACAGGCAAATCACATTACACTCCTTTGCAAGGGTAGGCTTGTCCTTCACTCAGCTACAGCCACTGTGGGAGGATTTGCTACCTCATTTCTGCAACACACAAAAAAACCCAAAAAAACCCACGAGGACAGTAAGTCTTATTAAAAACCCCAACACTAAAGAACTACATTTCTATCTTCCCTCATCTTTCATGTTCTGAACTAACCTCTGCCCCAGCATCACCAAATGCTTATCTGCTGTATTTTTGCATATGCCTTGAAGCTAATCTTAAAGCTGGTGTCCCTCAGCTGCCTCCTGCCAGGGACACCTTTCATGCTAGAAGCAGTGCTGGTCAATGATTGTCAATGTTACTAATTTGGCACTTTTTTCTTTTTGTTTTGCATCCGTATCCTCAAGAGAAACTGCAGGAAAAATACAGGACATTTTAAAATACAGGCTTGAATCCTGTCTTACATGTTTGACAGTTTCACCATCAGATAAAAACTCGAAAGGTTATCTCCTGCAAAGTGCAGTAATACCATGATTCCAGAGAATGCTCAACAAGTAACATCAGCTCAAAGGACCACCACCCTTTAAGTCCATTCCATTGCAGGCAACAATGCAGCATGAAGACATCACACAGGCTTAAGCACATTAGCTCAGGTACTGGAAGTTGATTTATTGCATGGGCACAGAGCTCTACATGTACTAATTCAACTTGCTTCTCAAGTAACAGCTGTGTCCTTGCAGTAATTGCTATGACTTCTATCTGTTGTTTTTTTCTAGAGTCTCACTAGAACTTTGGTGTGTGCATGCAGGTGTCTAGGTGTTAACCATAGGTGTCCAAGCCCCAAGATAACTCAGCAGAGAGGTAGTCAGCACAGCCAGTGCTTTCAGAGTATTTAAATTTGCTCCAACTTATAAACTTGTTCCAGGCTACCATGGGAGGCCAGACAACCCACACACAGCACCTACAAGTACTCAGTTACATTTAGGTCTCTTAATATGGAGGTGGCCACCACCCCCGGAGTGTGATTATGAAGAACAGCACAGTGATGAGCAAGTTTGCTACTGTCATGACCCTAAGGGACAGATGGATGCTTCAGCCTGTACTGAGGAGCCACACCAGTTTTTATTATTATGGCGCACAGCAGTGTCTCAGTACCCACAAAAAAGTATTCCACTCTTACTCCTTCCTTTCCTCTCAGGCCCCCAAATTGTTACCAACCTCACCTCTGCAAATGCTCACATAGTTTCAGGCTGTGCTACAGAAATAAATTACTCCCCTATTTCTACTCTTAATGTGTTGTGTCCCTTCCCCCATCTCCCAATATCTAAAATCTCCCCTTCCTTCCTGATGAGGTAAGGAAAGTTTTGCTTCATGCTCTTCACGTGTAACAGCCTAGCTTCTAAATAAAAGAGATGACAGGCAAATGAGGGTACAACATCCACGGGCAAGCGGGTAGGGGTGAAAAAGGACACGAGTAACCAAAAAACAACAATGCAGCACCTCCAGTTCGACTCGTCTTTGCCAGTGAGGCTCAGGGAGGGCGATCACTTGTTAGTGGCTCGTTTTCTTTCTTGCCTTTCTTTGGTGTGAGCTGTCGGGTGGCAAGGCAGCTGGTGTGCTGTGACAGCTGCTGGCCATGCTGTTCATAATCGCCCATTGATACCTTGAGCTGCCTTTGGCTGTTTTGTATCCACCTGTTGCCTTTGGTCTGAGCTCCTAAACCCTGTATTTCAAGGGCTGTTGCTTGCCAGGGTGCTCTCTCCAACCCTGCCATGGGCCCCTGTGTGTTATCACATGGTGAGCAAAACCTTTTTTTTTTTTTTTGTGGCTCATTACTAATGTACTATTTCACCATCTCCCACTGCACTACCGTCAATGGAAAGTAAAAAAAAAAAAAGGAGAAAAAGAAATTTTTGATGGATTTGTGGGTACTTTTTTTTAAACTCCTATGTCCATATATTCCCAATATAGGGCTCTGCAACATTTGCAATCTTCAGATCCGAACAGACTTTCATCTGCTTCTGAACACTGCCAACTCAATGGACAGATTGATTACACTTGGGACAGGCAATCACACTATAAAATGTTGTGTTTCATAAAAGTAAAACTTCAGCCAAGTTTTCCAGGGCATACTATCCAAAATTATGCAATAAAAGCAGTAACTGTTTTCTGCAAGAGATGTTGCTCCAGTGGTCATTCTGCATTGCACTCTCCGGTTTCTCAGAGAGGGAGATGTCAAAAGGAGGGACTTTTTTACATAATATGAAGCTTCACAGTGACTTTACACCCAGTTTAAATAAAACAATGAGAAAAATGATATTCAGAAAATACTAAAGATTCAATGGAACCGCTCTAGTTTGTCTCAGACAGTAAAAATTTGAACCTTCCATGGAGGGTTTGCCCTTGCCAGTATGCATGTGTTTATCAAAACATCATGTTCCTGGAGAATTTGACCTTGACTGTGGTTCTTCCTGGGGAACAAAGGCCTACAGAAAAGAAATCTAAAGTAGTAAGTAATACAGATGCACAGAAACTCTACATAGGAATGGATCTCTGAAGGCTGTCTGGTTTAGTCCCCATTCAAAGCAGATGTTACAGAAAGTAGGTCCGAGCTTTCCCTGGGCAACTTGGGAGTATCTATATGCTCTCTGCAAAGCCTGTTCCACAGGTTCACCAACTTTACTGTGAAAAAAAACCAAAAACACCAAAAAGACACACAAAAAACAAAAAACAAAAACAACAACAACAACAAAAAAACACCCCCAAACCTAATATTTCATGTGAATTCCCTCTCTCCAACTCTGTCTTTTTTAACCATTTGTTAAAAAAGACTGAAAAATCTTTATGTCATCTAATAAAGCAGAGAAGGATTACCCACCTGCTAGACTGAATAACCTAGCAAAATTTTAGGCTGATTCCCCAAGAAAAAGAGGTTCACAAGATCACATATTCAATGTCTTTATGTCTGTTCCCCACTGACACTTTTTGGACCTGATAGTTTGTTTCAAGCAAGTATGATGGAGTACAGCAATTGTCCACAGATTTCTACAAGTTTGATGAAAACCATTTTGTGGGCAGATGAGAGAGGCCATTGTCAGTACCCTCATTGACAAAAAGATGCAATTTGAACTCAATTGTTATTAGATACCTGAGGATCCACATGGCACAAAGGCATTCTGAATGTCACTGCTAAAAGAAACTATGTGATCAGATGGTGAGCATTGTATTAGTCATCAGAGAATCCAACCACAGGCTATACAGATCCATAGGGAACTAGGCTTCATTAATTCTGCTACTCATGAAATGCCTTGGGTTTTTTACCTTTACTCCTATGCTTCAGCTGAGCGGTCATAAATTCGTACGAGTGAGAAAAAGCTCCTTCATATAATCTCCCTTTATATATCATCCTTCTCTTACACGAGGAAAAGAATGGCTAAGAATAGCTGGTCAGATGATTTACTATTACAATTTTCTGTGGGTATATGGGATTTCTGGATGTCACTCAGCTGCCTTTAACAATAGCAAGGACACAATTGTTTCCATAGTAATACCCATTCCAAAGGGGTGAAGGTGTGTGTGTTGGGGGGGACAGTACAAAGCAAACAGAAGGCACAGTTACACAGACTTGCATATAGGACAAAAATCAGGCACAACAGAATTTGATTCTGCAACCCTTGCTATAGAAATTCCTTTTTTAAGGTCATCCAATTACACTGAAATCAGCAGAAAACTGACTTAGCAAGCGTGCAGGCAAAACTCTTTCAGTTTAAACAATGTGAATAGGTGAGAAAGCTTTATGTCTTTTGTCACTCTCCAGTTGTGAATAACTTAACCACAAATGTACCACTGCTAATGAGGGAAGACATCCCGTAGTTTGTGGTGACAGAGTAGTACCTGCTATTGCCATACTATTTCATTTCTTACTCAGTGCAATAGCTAAGTGTGGTCTCACAGGACAGCCTCCTAAACAACCTAATGGGCTAAAACAGATGGTATCTCTTGCTCTAAAAAAGAGTTAACCAATAAACAATTTCCTGACAAACAAGCTAAATATGTCTCACACCTTTTCATCTAAAAATACCATCTGAACAGAGAAATTCTGCTGCTGCAGCATCTGTCAGGGCTTTTCTGTCGCATTCTAGTATTCTTGGTCACCCTAAAGGAAACAAACATTGCAGAAACAAAGGAAAGCCAACTCTGAAGTAAACAAAGCACTTCTGACTCTTTTGTCTATGGTTTAATAGAAAATGGTCATCACATGGTCTCCCAGCTGCTGCAGGAGAAGCACCCAAGAAGGTTTTAATAAAAATAGCTCCTATAAATCGCTGAGGGAAGGCGAGAAATTGAAGAATTTATCCCTGATTCCACTTATCCAAGATGGCTCTTGGTGCTGGTGCTGAAAGCTCTGCTATTGACTCAGTCAGTTACATGATTCTTTGAGCTGGAGCCAATACAGACCAGCAGAAGAAAAGCTCAGGCCTCAGAAACAGGAACAGGGAATTGGGTCATGGGTAATAAAATAGTTTAGTCCATATCTTAGTCCTTACATGACACTATTGTTTTCTAGTATTTTGCAATATGAACTGTGAATCCAAATATTTGGTAGTTATAAAAAAACCACATTTTATTTCTAAATCTCCTCCCAGGCTGGAGCTCAGAAGTCAGCTTTCCCTAGCCAACCACGGAGGACACTCCCAAGACAGAGACTTGACTTCTTGCTCTCTTAGGGACACATCATGCTGTTGAGTATCCTTTTGATAAAAACATATTGTCTGTTCCTTAATTTTTTTTAAGTGTTTTCTTAAAAAAACACTTAATGCGAATTATGTGAATGCACAGAATGGTTTGGATTGAAAGGGACCTTCTAGTTCCAACCCGCTCACCATGGACAGGGACACCTCCCACTAGACCAGGTTGCTCAAAGCCCCATTCAGCCTGATCTTGGAACACTTCCAGGGAGCTCCACAGCTTCTTTGGGCAACCTGTGCCAGTGACTCACTGTCCTCACAATGAAGAATGTCTTCCTAAAATTTAATGTAAACCTGCCTTCTTTCTCTTTAAAACTATTGCTGGAGCATCTTTGCTCCAGGTAACCATGTACTGCTTTAGCTGTCATGGCACCTGAACCACACTGGAGCAAAGAGGCAGATATTAAGACACAGTTAACATCCCTATTTTTGTGCTTTGATGTATTATTTCTTCAGCAATCATCTCATAAGCACAATCAAAAATACATACCTTAAAAAGCAGCTGGGGAATCATGACACAGCACAGAAACCCATTCCAGGATGGAAAATGAACCTGTCTTACACACACATTGGATTTCTGAGATGGCTACAGGAACACAACCTGTGGCAGGAACATTACTCAACTCCCACTTCTCAACCTCAAAATGATGTGAGAAAATCTAACTCTTCTCAACAGGGCTGCAATATAGGTGGTGCCAAAACACAGTTACAGAAGGATTTCTTTGGAAGAAACCCCGTCCCACCAGCTGTTTGTCCCATTTTATTCCTTGAGTTGAGCCTGCAAGGTGAGCTGCATGCATTGATCCCAGGCTGATCTATGTTCAGAATCTCGCTGCCGTGGATGTGAATTTATTTCTCCATGGATCCAGGAACATTATAGGGCTGTGAAATGAACAGTTAATGGTGTTCAGTTTCCCTTTGTCCTAGTAGAGACAATGTTGAATGGTCTTGAGCTTTGTGATTTGGGTTTTATTGTTTAAACAAGCAGTTGTAAAGCACACACATGCACCCCTCCTGCTTTACAGAGCTCAAGGTGCTAGTGACCTCTGTGTCACACAGGTGCCACAAGATTTCAAGTGAATATTCTGAAGTAACAAAACCTGACCTGGCAGCCTTTCTGTGATCAAAGTGTTTTATTATTAAAAACAAGCATGCAACTATACATTTTATGCTGAATACTGTATGACACTACAACAAATTTGTGGAACAGGAAGGGATAGCATCAGCAGTCTTTGACCATATGAACAAATGTAGCCACAATGATTGTATTATTTGTAAAAAAGGCATGAAAAAGCTGTCAGAGGCGAAAGAAATAGCCAGACTGTCTCTTGAGGACCAGGCTGTGATACATCCTGAGGACTGTCACTGGAAGAAGAAAGGGAAGTTTGTATTTCTCTTTTGGAGTGACTACATGTTTCTCCTGAAACACAGAGGTAAGTGGTTTCTCCAGACTCACTATGCTTCCCTGTGCAGAACAAACTGATGTGAAGACCCAGCCGGGGGAAGGAAGGGGACCCTTAAGTACAGTTGCACCTGTACTGTGCGCTGAGCAGAGTGCTACAACAGGGAAGAGCTCTGCCACAATCCTCTGCAGCCTGTGGGGAGGGATGAGGAAGTAGGTCATGAGTACATTTTATCCTAGCTGAGGTTTATAGTCATTACAATAGCAACTGAGCTCTCTCCCTCACCCTCCACACATTTTATTAAGTGCTGTACAAACACATACACAGAAAAAGTGCCTCCTCCACACAGCTACATCTCATACAAACTTGAGCTAGAAAATGTGCAGTTCTCATCCAAACTTGTACTTGTTTCTCATAGCTGGAACTGAACATCTATGCCATACAGACTGATATATACTATCCCTATTTTAAAAATGACATAATGGGTTGTTTTCAGATCTAGCAGGAACAACGAAAATGTGAACAAAAGTCAAGAGAGAAAACAAATCTGTATATTTCCATGAAAGAACCAATCTATTTTAGAGTCATCTTAGGCTGTGTTTTTACTTGGGTTTTGTTTGTTTATTTGTTGGTTTCTTTTGCCATACTGATGAGTGATATTGATTTGCATCACACAGAAGTTGCAGATACAATCCTATGTCTATTTCCATTAAACGCAGCATTCAGGGCACCCAACATCACGTGGAGACTTTCCTGACTTTGATGCCTGTACACTAGAAAAGGTAGAGCATCAGGAAAAAGCTTTGTCATCTTGTTTTTCTCAATTCCTTCCCTTCACCACAAAGTTTTGTTTATTTATTTGTTTTAGGAACACACTCTTTTTCACACTTTGGTATGCATATTTATAATGAAAGGATGATTTGTGTCCTCATTACTGCTCTATTGCTCAATGATGAAAAAAACATTAACAAAGGAAAATGATTTTCAGTCAGCTCATAATGCTCTATGCAGGTGAACTGGAAATGTAAAGAGTATGATTTAATTAAAAAAGGTGAGAAGATTTAAAAAACACTAATAAGGGTGTTTCTCTGCATGGAAAGATCACTTAGGAGCAGAGCAGTGATCTCCTTTGTGTTAGAAAAATACAATGCAAACATTCAAAAGTACCATCCCCAAGGTCAAAGAAGCCCATCCTCTCTAACACAGTATCCTCACTCTCCTTCTAAACAGCCTCCTTTTTTCCACCTGTATCAGCATTTTGTAATTTTCAGATAGTGGAGAGAAAATAAACTCACGTGACTCAGCCAGCTTTTAGTTCTGAAGGAACATGCAAAAATGCCACAGAAGGCACTCGAAGCTCTATGCACTATTAGTGGAGCAGCTTATGAATGACTGCCTAGAGCTGCAGACACAGATTCAAACTCTGCAGAGAAAGAGACTCCAAAATCATGATCTTTAAAATGCTCGTGAGATTTCTGCCATTTGCTGCAGAGACCTGCGATGAAGGGTGAGTCAATACCAAGCCACAGGCAGCAGAGCATTCGGTGCTGAATGGTTCCGAACACAGATCCAGTTAGAGCTGCTGGAGCCAAAACGTGCTCCTCCATCCAAATGGGAGCACCATGCCATGGCCTCACTCAGCACAGCAGCTTCTGTCCAGCCTGCTGGAGCCGAGACTAGAGCATCATACAGAGACAAAAAAAAAGGAGGAGGGGTCAGTGGACTTCAGCCCAAAGGAACATTTCTAAGGCTCCTTCCCCAGGCATCAGCAAATGTGTGACAGGCGACAGATGTCAGATCAGCAACTCCCCGCCTCTGAATCTGGGAAAGCCTGTGTTTTAAAACAGAGGTTTCTCCTAGCAAGTGCTCACCAATCTTCTGGCTCTTCTTTTCTGTTGTATTTGTCAGGAGTTGGTGGAAGGAGTGTGACACAGCACAGTATTACTGCCATTACAGCAAAAGAAAAAACCTTGTTAGCACTCTGCAGTGCCACCCTCAACAGAAAAGGCAAAACATCACAAAATATCAATAGAGCAGAAGATTAAGCTCAATTGCATTATGACTGGTATGGCTACCAACACCTGTCAGCAGTAAACAGAGAATTTTAAAAAAATAGGCATTCTTAACTGTGTTACATGTTTCTTTCCTTAATTTGTTGAGTTCATAACCTAAATTACATAGAAAAGCAGCTCAATTGGTTCATTGTTACTCGACTCCAATTTAAAAGGACAAAGCAAGAAGCTGAAAAGAATAATATTTGGGGAACTGGATAGCTTCAGGGGATAGTTAATGATGGGATAGAGAGACTTGAATGCCTGCATCACTGGTTTTGATTTGGTTCAGGGCAGTAGTGACACAAAGTCATTACTGTATGAGAGCTATTCGTGGGTCTTTTGTGTGAGATGAGGTGCTGGTCTCAGTCTGTTCCTAGCTGGTGGACACCTGCTTTACAAAACAGCAGCACATCTCTCACACTCAGCAGCTGGCAAAGTCAAAAAGTCAAGATCAGATTTGGGGAAGAAGCAGGGCTACTGTACTATACAAGCAACGGGATGAAGTGTGCTGTGGGGACAGCCCATAACAAGAACACTGCCATGCCTCATCAGTGATACAAACAGCGACGGTCCCCTGGCAGCTCAACCCTTTCAAAAAAGACCAACATTTGACTATGGAGCTGGACAATTAACAAAGGCCCCGGGTAACCCACTCACTTTCATGGGTTCTGTCATTTCCTGGACTGTTTTTTTTTTATTTGCTGGATGGCAGTAAAGCTGCTCCTGGACAATGAAATTTCTGATTGGGTTTTTATTGTTATTATTTGCAATGTGTTAGTGCCTGCAGGTCACAGACAGGATTATGACTTTGTTGTGATAGGTGCTCACAAACCACTAGTAAGAGACAGCTCTCACTTCGATGACCTTATAGTTTAAACAGAAAAGCCTAAAAGTGAAGGAAGAAAAAAGATATTATTATCCTCATTTCATAGTGGGGCAGCAACTGTGCAGAAAGACAAACAGCAGTACGTCCCGAGGGGCTGAGCTCATGTTGCTCTTCCTGAACTCAGTGAAAACTGCGGGTATTCAACAGTACGGAAAAAAAGGGGCCAACATCACATAACAAGTAAGGAGGAGAACCAGGACTTGGTGGGTCCCAAACTGACCTTGCTTGTTTAACAGCTTGCAGAGAAAATGTAGAAAAACTGAAAAATCATGTTGCTTTAGGAGTACTTGTGTGTGTTGCAGCAGCACCTGAACTTGTCGGTTCCTCAGGCTCTGTGGTTTAGGGAGAGAAGGCTACCACAGGAAATGGCCAATGTTTAAGGTCTTGCTTTTCAACTTTTGTTCTCCTTACCCAAAAGAATTTCTGTTGTGGTCCTCAAGGTGTGCAGGGACAGAATTGTACTTACAGTGAAGATCCTCCTCAACTTTCTTCAAAGACTGTATGCCTGGGAAGTGGTGGAAAGGATTTTGTGCACCCATGGTGCTCACTGCTATCATAGCAGAAAAGTCCCCTAAAATGGATAGATAAAGATGAGCCCTTGGTATAAGCAGACAGTCTTCTAAATTAAAAACTGGACATAAGAACAAATCTTCTCTCTTGTTTGAAAATGATTTACGAAACTGCCACATAAACCTTGTGAAAATCCATCTGCCTGTGGGATAAGTGTTAAAAACTAGTGTACTGGCTTCTTCCATGAGCACACTTCCAAGTGCATAATTTATGTCTTGTTTGATAGTTGGCTGTACCTATGGGTGAAGAGAGAAAAGTGAACAAAACCTCTTGATCTATATGAGGCAGCAGGGGGAAACACTCTTGACAAGAAATGATGGAGAAATCCTGAAAGCAGTCATGGTGCTGCAGGGTGTACAAAACTAGGAAGCAAGTGATCTTTCTGAGATAACCAAAGCATCTAACCTGATTGTTGTACAGATTTTTTAAAGTAAATCATCAAGGTCTCATAATGCACCTCTGAACAACCTAAATAGATAAATAAAATGCTTAATGCATGAAGGACAGCATTCCTGAAGTGGCAAAGTTAATTTTTCATAAAAATATAAAATCAAAGTATTTGGAAAAAAATCTGACTGAGAAGACAAGAATTTGCAATTTAGAAAGAGCATAGGGTCAGCTGGATTTCTCATCTGTTACCCCCTTGCCTCTTCTCCCTGAAATAAGAACTGAAGGAAATCCCAGTTGCAATATGTCGTGGTTTAACCCCAGCCAGCAACTAAGCACCACACAGCTGCTCACTTACTCCCTGCTCCCAGAGGGATGGGGAAGAGAGTTGGGGGAAAAAAAAGCAAAATTCATGGGTTGAGCTACAGACAGTTTAATAGGACAGAAAAGGAAGGGGGGGAAATGGATTTACAAAACAAGTGATGCATAATAATAACAGCAGTAATAATGACAATACAATTAGAGTACACAAAACCAGTGATACACAATGCAATTGCTGACCACCTGCTGACTGATGCCCAGCCAGTCTCTGAGCAGTAACCCCCAGGCAGCTTTCCTCCAGGTTTACAAAAGGAGTATAACATCACACAGTATGAAATATCTCTTTGGCCAGTTCAGGTCAGTTGTCTTGGTTCCGTGTCCTCCCAGCTTCTTTTGCCCTCAGTCTATACACAGGTGAGAAGCCAAAAAAACCCTGACTTAGTGTAAACCCTGCATAGAAACACCTAAAACATCAGTGTGTTATCAACACAATTCTCATACTAAATCCAAAACACAGCAGTGTACCAGCTACTAGTAAGAAAATTGACTTTATGACAGCCCAAATCAGGAGAAAATAGTCCCTGGGGTGGTCAATCATGCACTTTAAAAGGCAGCTGTGTTCTAGAATTCCATCATGTGGTTGAGAGGCCAGCAAAATTCAGATATTCCAGTTTCACTACATATCTGCAGTTCAAAATTTTGCTCAAAATCAGACTAGCAGAATTCTTACCTCGAGAAGGCTGTTGAGAACATTAATTTCAGGTCGATGGTAATAAGTGACTCAGCTTCCCAAATTTTTGTATTATTTTGCAATATATAATATGAAAGGAAATATTTTGAAACCAAAACTCATTTCAAAGGAAGAAATTGAAACGTTTAGCTTGGAAATGTCATAATGAGACATTCCAATGCTGTTGGAACATCCTTCCACCACTTATTCTTTTTTAAATTACATTTTCAGTGCAACCAACACAAGTTTACAAAGCATTTAAGTTTTGACAAGGTTGCATTTTCTGGGGGAAAACCATTTTTTCAAAGGTTTTCAAACCAGCTCCACTGTGAACAGGTGTCACAGGATTGCAACAACCTTCCCTTTGCAAATTGCTAAATTGCAAGCAAGATCCTGGAAGAGGGGTGTGCAAGGCTTTTGGGGTCCCAGGCGCCCCATGGTTATGAAGGTTGAGAACTGCTGCTTGAATTACTTCTGGCTATCCATACATCTTGTCTCCTGTTGAACTTGTAGAATGAACAGGCAGTAGCAACTGTGTGTGATTGTAAGAGGGAAAAAGCCCCCAGTATGTGGTCATGGCTACGTGTTCAACCCTGCAATGTCCTTCTCTACCATCCAAGTTTAGAAGTGATGGAAAGAAGGATTATCCCAAGACTGGAGTAATGCTCAGTTCAGGATGGAAATCTCTAGCAAGCCAAGGATGTGGAGATAGGATGAACAGTAACACGTGCCCTTAAATTCCCTCAGTGGGCTGATTTTGGTCTGGTAATGTCCACTTGATGTGACTTGAAAAGGGGATGTGTCCCTCCACAAACATGGAAGAGAAGTTTAACTTGGTAGGTTCACATTGAAAGCAAAAGTACTCAACACTCTCAAACAATTAAAGAAACAGTCCTCTGAGAAGTCAGTACTTTCTGAAATGCACAGCTAAAGAAAAAATCTCATCTATTTAACACAGTCCTAAGTGAAGTTCTTTCTACATTCCACCACTTCCGAATGACCAAGCAGACGGACTAATACCAGAAACTCAAGCTGGGCACAAATGAGTCGGCCTTTTATTTCCCCTTCCACTTTTCTCACAGGGACTGCCATTTGAAATTATCTCCTTTCTTGTTAATTTAACGATTACCATCAGAAAGAGCCAGCGGCTGAAAAATTATAGTCAGTAATTATGATCTTGCAGACTCGCTCTGGGACTCGACGCAGGGAAAACATTGGATTGTGAGAATGAGGCTGTGCTCCTTGGCAGATGCACTTTGGTGGATGGAGCCTGGAGATTCTGGTTGCCTCGGACCTTGGGGGCCCAGCCTGAGAAGTCTTCAGGAGGAAGAGTCACTGCATGACTGCAGGCACATCTTGAGTTGGACACCCCTAAAAATACAGCCACCAAAACCTTTAACAGTCACGTGTGAAGAGTTGAGTGTTTTTTTAACCTTATAAACAAGGAAAATCACATATTCCTCCCCCACATGTGGATGTACTAGTTCAGGTAAATGGTAGATGGACTAGTTAATGTCTTTAGACACTGTGTCAAATGATAAATATTTATCATGCTTCAGTATTAATTCGTGTGAAGACAAATACATATGTATGACACTGCAGAGGAAGAAACACACGATCAAAGCCAGCTGGATATTACTGTGTTTAGGAACTGGCTGTCGAATAAATCTCAGCGTTCCAGCTATGCCCAATGCTTGTCCACCTTTGGAGCCATTTCACCCCTCAGAGATGAGGGAATCCCCAGCATTTCTGAGTGCTGCCATGACGGCTGTCGTATAAGCCCGAAAACGCCGAAGGCGGGACTCAGGGGTATTGAGAAAACGGGAAATAAACTATGTCAAACCCCCGGTGTTCCACAAGAAATACTGGGACGGGGTAAGAACGCCCCACGAAGGCAGCCACTGCTGCCAACCTCCGCAGCTCCCCGCGTGCGCCAACCCCGCGGCGCCGGGGCGAGAGCGGAGCCGGTCCCCGCTGTCCCCGGTCCCCGCTGTCCCCGCGCGGTGCGGGCGGGTGGCGGGGCCGGGTCGGGTGCCCTTGGCGGGGATGCGCCGCCCGCCCCCCCGGGCCGGAGGAGGCGCTGCCTTCCACATTGGCTGGGGGCCGGCGCGCCGCCTCCCCCGGCCCCGCTCCCCAGCGGCCGGCCGGGGTC
>VWZS01008207.1:0-44828 GCA_013397075.1 Rhabdornis inornatus | reverse complement strand
CCCCGGTCGGGGGCCAGGGACCCGTCGTCCACCTCAAAGTTTGTTGGCGGCGTGGGTGGGAGGGGGGGTTTTCGGGGAATGACACCGCCTGCCCCGACGGCGGAACGGGCGGAGGGGAGGCGGCTGCCTGCGGAGCATCCCTCCCCGCGATCCGCCGCTGCGTCCCGCGGAGATCGCGACCCACGCTGCGGCGGGGGCCGGGCACCGCGCGGGTCTCGCCCCTGCCCCGGGCACGGCCCCGCGCACCGCCTCGGGCGGCTGGGGCGAGTTGGAGGTAGCCCGGGGGCCACCCGGGAAAAGCCGGTGGTCCGGGGAGCGCAGCTGGGCTTCGCGAGCCCGGCCGGAGGAGCGGGGACCCGGCGGCCGAGGGGAGCGGGGGTGCGGGCGGCTGGTGGCGTTATGGTTAACACGCGTCTATTCTTCTGTGCGGAGCCGGTAGCCTCCCGGGCTCCCACAGGACCTTATCTGACATCGGAGGTTTTTCCTCTCTTCCTGACCCGCTGGTGATTTACAGCGGGTGGCATTCAGCTCGGCTTTCCCGTGACTTTTCCTCTCAAAACTCTGTTTTCGAGGCTGTAACCTAAATAAAAGGCGGTTCGCAATTTTGTGCGCAATGATGTTCCGTTAAAAAAATGTCACTTAGTCGTCCAGCATCCTCAGAATATCCCGATAGGGTTTGTTGCTTGCTTGGTTGGCTTGTTTTTGTCTGAAATTTGGAAGTCTGGTGGGGAAAGAGCTGAGAAAGAGTGAGCCCTTTAAACTTCATGCAGCGTTTGTCATGTGAAATCTTCATCTGTTGAGAAATAATTTTGAGTAACCAGATGGGCTTATTTCAACTGGGCATCTTTTTGTCTCAAAGACGTCTGCAAATCTCCATTGAGAACATCCCTGGATGAGGTATGTACCAAGCCTTTGGTAGGAGAGAGCTCATTACTGTGATTGCAGTTTGATTAAGTAAAATGGTGTCAGAAGATGAAGTCCATAGTTTTCCTTCTTTCTCTAAAATTGTCGTCACTGTTATTTTCTGTAAGGCAGCAAATGATAACGTTAAGAGTTTCGGCACATGTTTTTCATGTTTTTTTTCTTTCAGAAGATAAAGGGCCATATATAACATAGAGCCAGATAGCAAAATTCTCCTTGAGTATCTACTAGGGTTTTTTAAAAAAACAAAACAAAACAGTGTGCTTTTTTAACCTGCTAAAGGTGTAGTATTTTTTCCCCCTTTTTTCTTAGATGTATCGTGTTGTTTTCATTGTTATTGTTCACCCTTTCTTAAAGGAATATGGCATTCTCTGCTGGGGGTGGCATTGCTGTTAAGGCGAAGAATCAGAGCGATACTGAGTATGATGTTTAATAACAAAATGTACAGCATTGCAAAAATTACTTGGCTGTGCTTAATTATTTTCATATTACACCTTATATCAACCACCAGCATGGGTTTTTCTTTCTCAAGAAGAGAAAAAAGCCCTGTGACTGTAGTAGGAATATTTATTATGCAGGCAGAGTTTATTAAATCAGTCATAAAAGAAATGAACGAAACATCTTTAAACAGTTCAGAAGATGAATGTGTAATTCCTGATTTGCTTGAGGTTAAAATTAGTTTTGTAGCAACGAGTAACAGCTTTGCTTTATTATCTGTTGGTCTTTGGAATAAGAGGCAGAACCATTTGAATAAAACCATTTTAAAGTAGAATTCATAAAAGCAATAATTGTTGGACTGAGCCAGCAGGCACCTATTGCCAGAAGGGAAAAAAAAAAGTTGGCTAGGTAAAGAAATTTATTTATTTGCTGAGAATTTAGCTTGTTGACCATTCTGTGAAACCTAAACTCACAGGAATAGAATCAAAATACCTATAAAACTCAAGGTGAAGGTGGAAGCAGGTTATAACAGTAGTGTGAGGGTGAGCCGGTGGTTGCCTTTGATCCTGGCTGTTATTTGATGAATTATGTGAGCTCACTTGCATAAAGGACCCTGTTAAAGGCTTTCATGCTCTGTTGTGGGACTGACAGGTCTTGCTCAATGCAAGACTTCCTTAACTTCCCCTATTACAAGTTTTTGATTGGGCAGCAGAAGTTTAGAAAGAAATAACTCTTTTTTTCTTTCTTTTTGAAGCCATTTTTGACTTTCAGCCTTTAATGTGGCCATCTCAAAATGCATGCAGACTGTCATCCCACTGGGAATTTTGGTACTGAAAATGCTACGCACTAGAGAGGGAGAGCTGACATGGTTTTCTTTTCTGTTGAGTTGAGGTGAGGTAGGTGAGGAGACTAAGAATCCAAACTCATATATTAATTTAGTATTGCCCAAGGTTTTTATGAATACATTGCCATTCTTGATTCTGCAGGTCTCATGCACTCTCTTCCGCTCACCTAGTTTCTCTGATTCTGCATGGTTTAAGGAGAAGTTACTGTAACTTCTCAAATGCAAACTTTGTGACCTCTCTAGTCATATAGTCACCTACCTAGGCATCTGCAGAATTCATTTTTCTCAATAGTGATTGCACTTCATTTCTTTCCAGATGTCTATTATGTCTTTGTCTGACAGTCCTCATGAAACTGTAAATGATTTTTTTGCTGCAATTTCCCAAATAGTTTGGGCTATGTAACATGGTGAATGTTCTACAAAACCACTCATCGACCATTTAGGTGAGAATTTGGAGATTTTTCTCTTTGCTAGCAGCAAATTCACAGTCTGCTGGTGATTTTAAATTCGTACTGTGGGCAACCCTAACACTGGGATTTGGCCAAGTTCAAAGCAGCTGTGCAGATGGACACACAAGAGAGAAGGCAGAGGGAAATAGATCCTTTTAATCATAACAAGGCTGCTCTTGTTTTCTTATCTACAGTGGAAATGCATGCAAGTCCCTTGTACCTAAAAGCAAGCTTGCAAATGTGCCAGAATAGACAGCAAGAGCATTTGTTATTAATGCAAAGTTAAAAATGTCACAACTTGTCTTCTCTGCTCTGTATGTCTCCATTTCTAGACTGACACTGTACTGCTGCCAAAAGTACACATCCCATCGCTGTTGGTGGGATAAAGATTCTCCCCCCAAAACTCACACCATTTGAAAGTGTGGCTTTGTTAATGATTGCTGAAACCAGCTATGACCTGTCCTTTTGAAATGGCTATAGTGACTTGTAAATCAATTTCTCGTTAGAAAGAACTTTTTTTTTCTTTCCCTTTTTCCCAAAGGTGCCATTATTGCCCATGAAAAATGATTTGGTTTGCAACATAAGGTCGGAGCACATTTTGTTCTGCCATTTGTGTCTCATGCACGGGCATTATGGTGATGCACACCCCAAGCTCAGTTCTGCCTCTCTTCGGTAGGAACATCCTTTCTTGGTGAAACTGGCCACATCCAAATTACAGACAAAATAGGTATTTCATTACAGTGTATGTTAGTATAATGTTCACTTCTTATACCTTAGACTGCTAGTGAAAGTGGATGTTTTATGCAATTTAGATGTTGTACTGTTTGTGTAGATTGAGGCTAGATGGCATCAAATAGTACCTCATCCTGCGTTAACCTCTTTTATGGCAATTATATATTCTTAAGAAAGGTGTGTTTACTCACTACAAAGTACTGAGCAGGAGCAGGTCTGTACTGTCAATTGCCTTTCAGCCCTCACTGGAGTAGTTTCCATCTTTCTGCATTTTAGGAAACATTTCAGTGTTTGTGTTTAGGATCTTGGGGGGCTTCCTCTTCTGTTGAGTATGTGAAACATGCTCTCAGAAATCACTGCTCTTAGTCAGTTGTACCTCTGTTTTAAGGAATGCAGTGCTGAAGTCCAGACTTTGTACTAGAATACCCCAGACTCCAGACTATGCCTGCAATATTAGGTGACATATGTCTATATACATGCAAAATAACTTTTACAGGATTTTGGTGATAGATATACTAGTTTTACATTCTTGCTTTTAGCCAAAAAAGGCTGTGTATAAGGGAATTCAAAAGGATGTTTAGCAATCATCTTGCCTGTATTTTTTGTACCTACACTTGTAGCTTGTCTGCGTGTACTCTAGCACTTGAAATTTGAGTTTATGCATGACATACTGCAGGGTTTGTGAGACTTCAGTTCTTCCTCTAGGCATGTGCTTTTTTTATTTATGTCTATTTGTAAGTTTATGCATAGAAGTATACGTATATATATAAAGTCATAACTCATCCCTTGGTATATTTTAGCTATTTTTCCAAGTCTGATGTAATATTGGTTGGAGTGTCTCCACAATTTGTTGTTCTGCTACTTGGATATCAAATCTACTGTAATTCTTTCTCACTTCTCCACTTCCCTCCCTCTCTTCTTTTTTTAAAAAAAGAAAAGCATCTGCATATTTCAAAGACATACACCATTGCCAAGCAATCTGGTGTAGTGGCTTAATATGCTGGCAAATAATTTCACAAGTTATTTGTGTGTGTGAAGGCAGTATATTTGAATATCATTATATTGTGAATGTAACTATGAAGACAGTTATCTGAGCTCATTTAAATCTTAGGAAAGGCCGGACAGTTCCAGAAATGAAAGAATGATTTTCATTTTTTAATTGGGAGTGTGTATTTTTGTCAGTTGTTAATGCTGGTGGCACGGGACATTGCAGTTGCCAAAAGCCTTTCTATCCTAGCTTCTGAGCGTTGCCAATACTCGATGGCCTAAAAAAAGTCTGCAGGAGGAGCAGACTCTTGAAGACGGAGGTAGAAGGGATGTTTTTTGCAATGTGTTGCTGGCCTTCTGTGCACTAACTTTTTGTCATTGTCTGTGAACCTCTTTTTCACTTTTGGTGTGTTTATCCACCATGTGGGTCACTCAGTGGCTCCGTTTGAGAACTCTCTTCCTTTCCACCTTTGAAGTCTGTATCCTGTACGTCATTTTCCCTAAGCAGTTTGATTTTTGTTAATGTCTCTGGCCAAATTTGCTCAGCTAACCTCTCCTGAGCGTTCCCAGCCTGGTCCCTGTCACTGTCACTGGTCACTGTCAGTGCGTACAGTGCTGTCCTTTTCTCTGACCTTACCAAGGATGGCTTCTCAGAGCCCTTTGCATCTTCCTTCCTCGTTTGAATACAGATCAGAAATGGACTTTCAAAAGAGCAAGTCATTGCCTGCAGAGCGAGCAGGGGATCTGTTCTTTCTTTATGGTGAGATCTGAAAAATCCCACTAGCTATATCCTTCAGCTTATGGAGGTGTCTCTGAAGTTCTCACAGCTCAGAAGAGAAGGGAGGTTTTCCCTCGTGAATTTTCTCCTTCACCTGATCTGCTTTCTTCTAGCCCATCACAAAGGCTGCTTTTCTCTAAAATCTGTATCCCTGCCTCACTGAGGCACTTCCACTTGGGTTTTCCTTTCTTACCTTTCTCCACTTTGCTCCTGTTTTGCCTGCAGATGTCTTATTCCCAGTATGAGGACAGTAGTTATCTTTCCTCTCTCCTGCCAGTCCTTACCACACCAGTAACTTAACCTACATTACCATTGCTCTTGGCATCTCCTTGCTATCTCACCATTTCTTTAATTAAAACTTGTTACAGCCAGTTTGTTATGGGGGGATGTGAAGGCAGACATACACTCTCTGCAGTTTATGAGAATTATCCCTGGAGCCTGATGTGTTTGCTATCTTTCTGTCTCTAAACCTTACTCTTCTAATAAAGTTCATTAATATTTTCTGCTGCAACAAATTTGTGGCATTCTGTGTTCGGCTCTGGCCCTTGCATGGAAACTATTTCCTAGGAGTGGTTCTCTCCCTCTGTCTCTTTTCTTCTAATAAGTGTGTTTTTACTCAAGTTTTATCCTCTAGACATTATGTTCTTCTGGAGACCTTTAGCATTTAGTATCCAATGGAGCCTGTTCTTTTATGTGCTGCTTTGTTGTTTCGAATGACTTCTCTCCCTTAAACTACACATTGTGTACTAAGCTGCCATTTATTCTAGGTACTGCCAGGAGATTGAGTGTTCAGCCTCTATCTCTTTTGCACCTGGCTGGGCTTCTGTGTCCCCTTTTCACATTTATGTAAATTCTGCTCAGCAAGAAGTGCCTGTGCCTTTTGGCATTAGAGAATGGCTAGAGAAGAGACTGGAAATGATAGGATTTCTATTGGAATTTTAAAATCCAAGATTAACTCTTTCGTGAAAAAGAAAAGGTTTGAGAGTTCAAAATTAACCAGCTTAATGAGTTCTTTTCTATTTTCTTTGAAATGTCAGTACAGTAGCATTGTATCAAACTTTTCATATTATCTATTCATTCTGCTTTATTGGAAAAGAAGAACTGGAAAGTCCTTTGTTGGGAAACCAATAAAAGTCTCTAAACTGCAGCTGATTTTAAGCAAGCAACCAGGTCACAATTGCTTCACTGTTTCCTTTCATCTGAGTCTTTCATACTTCAGCAAGACTCCTCATCCTCTTTCAAAATCCTATCTTTAGATGAAATTAGGATAATACTAAGTAAACTGTGAAAGATCTTTAATCCTACAGTTTTGCCATAGCCACCTCTGCCTTCTGTCCCTTTTCCCAAAAGCTGGGAAGAGCAGGTAGCTCTAGTTTCCTGTTAATGTGATCCTGATGGTCATCTTGCTGGCTTGTGACTTCAATACTTCATCTTGTCTACGACTTGGTAGGACGTGTGTATAAGGGGTTGTATTTTACAAGCTGAGGAGTTTTGGGTGACCTCAGGAGTTCTAGAGATTTTTCACGGGCAAACAGGGCAGCCTCCACTCTTCCTTCTCTGCATCTGTGTGGGATGCAGGAGGTGCATCCTTGATTTGCTTAATTCAGAGAAAGGGCTTCAAGCTAAGCCTCTCATCAGGCATGACCCTGCCTCTTGGAATATCAGTTGGTACCTTTGTTTCCAGATGTTTAGCTCTCAACCCAACGTGGAACAACTCGAGCAGTTTAGAGATGGGCAGCAGGATGTAGAGGTTGCCAGCACGCTCACCTGGGTCGCAGAGAGCAGAGTTTTGATCCTTCCCCTGCACCAGAAGGAGCAGGACTTCAGCCTTGCTTTTGAATCTCTATGATCTTAGACATATGCATATGCTCTGGCTGTTTGGGACGTAAGGTGCAGCCTCCTTTTCTCTGTACCTGCAAATCACCTGTGCTAAAACTGGTGCACACATCTTGCACACTTTGGAGGGAGGAGATAATACTATTCCTTTTAAAAATACTGTCCATCACTGATTAACACCCTGTTTTCCCTTGTTTTGTTTCTGTTCAGGTTGTCAGCTGCTGGATGCTGGGGGGGTGTCACATAGGAGCCATTTGCCCACAAATTGGAACAGTCCAGCCCTTATCCTGCTAGTGTGCAAACGGTATGTTAATTAACACAAATAACCATGTAGCTGTGCCTTCTTGCTAATTGAGGTTCAACTTGACAAAGATATGATCATGTTACATAAGAATAAAATTGATTTCATTACTTGCATGCCCTAGTTTACCCCATAGCTGATAGTGCCTTGCTGTATATAGAAGATAACATCCCTTATTTGTTCCTCTCCTAGTGTCTGTGCTCCTTCCCCATCGCTCACTCAGAGAAAATTCTGACTGAAACGAAAGCAAGTTTTCCTGAATTAGGAGCGACAGCATATTTGCCATTTTTAGCCTAGGAGTAGCACAGTTTTGGAGATGGGAGTAGTAAACCAGTAAATAGGATAGGGGTAACATTGCCTTCGCGTTCTTCTCAACTTGTGTTTTTTGCTTACTTGGTGTTACTGAGTCTGAGAGTGCCATTTCTCAGTCTGCACATTTCTTTCTCCAAGGCTTGGAAACCTAGTTCTGTCCTCGAAGCTGTATTGTCCATCACCATATGGGATAAGGTAATTATTAGCCATATAAATTTTCATTTTATAGGACAGTTCTAATTTCTAGAGGCCAGCTATTACCATGGTAGATCTCATTTCTCTCACAGTTTTACGGAGTGTAAATTACTGCTGTTTCTCCTGTGGTAGTGTTTTGTGGACCCAGTTTGGGAGGAGTCCCAGTGTGTTGGGCACTGTGCAAACTTATTAGAAGATAATGGCCTTCTCTGAATGACTTATAACCTTATAAGGTATAAACAAGGAGAGTGCATTTATATATTTTTGTGCATTCAGAAATGGTTTTAATTCTTCCTACTTGTCCTTTAGCCTGTTCTTAATTAATTATTATTATCATAGAAGAAATGTATAGACATGGAGATCAAAATATTTTCTAAAATGGAAGCCAAAATGTTTGATTGTGGATTTCCCTTTCTTGTTTTGATTCCTTTTCTTGCAATGTCAACATTTTTGCAGCTATCAGTATCATCATTGTATTGCTCATAATTACTTTCTGAGGAAGAGCATAAATACTCACTTGTTCTATTCAGGCTATTTAAATTGCTTTATCACACATCCTGGTTTGAAAACTGTAACAAATTCAGCTATTTTTGTAGACAGTGATAAAAACTTTCCAGCTCTCCTTCTACCCCAGAATAGCAGGAGAAGATAGGTAATAGCATTTTAATGAAGTCAAGTTCTTGTTCCCCAAATGAACTGGTCTTGTGGACTGACAGGAAGTCCAGAGGAGGTATAATTCTCCCTGTTGTCCTTGATGATGAGTTACCAGCCTCTTATGTACTGTATATTTTTTATTTTACCTGAAGTGTATTTATATTCTGATATCCAAGCATCTTTTAGGGCTATATGTAACCACACAGTGGAGGGCACTGGTAAAGGCTTGCCCCCTCAACTCTTCACTAATTCTTCCACTTTGAAGGCAGAGCCTTACAAAGTTGTGTCTTCAACCTTCAGGTGATGTTTAACACTTGGTGTGTTGGTAAAGTAGGCAGAGAATAGGGCTGAGGGAAGTTGAACTCACGTCCCTGCAGACAGCTAAGCCGGGAGTTTGTCAAAGCCACTCCATCTAGTGGCAGTCACTTCGCACAGCTGATCTGGCAGTGCCCATCAACAGCTGACGGATGGTGGGAGAAAGGTCTAAAATGATGCTCAGCTGTGACTGTTCTGGCCTGGTCTTCAAGATAAAATATCCTGAAGTTTTTCTCTGTTGTTTAATTCTTATCTGCAATCATAATTCAGTACTTGCTGTGAATTACTGCATGCAGTTGTGGAAATGCATCAAAATTTTTGAGTGCTAGTGTTGGTGCAGCCTCTTCTTCATATTTAATCTATGTTTCAGTCTTTTAAAAGCTGTTTTAAAATGAGTGAGGTAGTAGAGCTCATTTATGGAAGGAATGAAGCTGAGAGCTTTGAAAACTCAAAGAAGTTGAAAGAGTGGATTCTGGCAGGGCAGGAGAGTTCTTGGCAGAGCAGGAAGGCTTTCCCTTACTGCCACTCTGCCCATGAGGGGGGCTTTCTGCAGCACACAGCTGTCACTCCAGCCCCATGGAGAGAGCATGAACCTGTGTGGGGAACGCTTCATCTCCATGGAAGCTCTGAGAAGCCAGGGGGTCTCCTGGGGTATTACATGTGGAGATGGTCATGGCTCTTGGGCAGGATGGGTTTGGATTGTGTTGAAGCCAGATGCAGAGAGCAGTGTGGCTGCATGGCGTGGGGTGTCTGTTTTCACCAGCTATGGAAAAACCTCGCTAATCTCTTCAGTGCATTTTAGTAGTGAGCTTATGCTGGGATAAGCTAGTATCTAAATTAAAATAAATGAATTTCCTGTAAAGTGTAATTCCAGATCAGGCAAATGGTTGTTTTACTGCAACTTTAATAAAAATCAACTGCAGCTTGAATAGGTGCATGCACACATACTGCTAGAAATTTCCAATTAGGATATTCCCAGCAGCAAACAAAACCAAAATTAATGTTAGCAGCGTCCCCCAAAGCCTAAACTACACTACTAATGAACTCCCAAGTACTCTCAAAGAAAACTCTCTTTGCAGAGACAATAAGGTAAAAATTACTGTAATAATCTCAGTGTAAAAATACAGAGGAAAAAAAAATAATTGACATTCAAAGTAAGACTTGCCTCTCCTGATCCCATTAACCATGTTGTTAGCATAGCATATGCATGCGTAGTGATATTGTCACATAACTCACTGCCACCTTCAAAAGAGCACACAAGAATTCGTGTTCTTTCATTTGTATTTCAAATAAAGGTGGGGGTTGCATGGCACCTAATTCTGAGGAAGTCTGTACTTGACATGACCCCAGCAGGGACCAGCTACCTCATAACAATTTGTTTGTCTGTCTAGCAGAAGTGCTCAGTTGAATACAATTTATGAAGCTTTCCTCAGACATAATCTTCTTGACATGGGGCTGTGGCTTTACTCATTAAAATGGTTCTCTTTCTTCTGTCAAAAATAAGCTTGAGTAGCAGAGGATACCACAGCAATCTTTACATATTTATAGAACTACTTTTTTATTTAATATTTTTGGGTAGTTTTCAAATTAATAACACATTCTTCACTTCTGGTTTTAAAATTGTGTTAGAATGCCAAGCTTAAAGTTGCCAGACTTCACCCAAAGGAGATTTGTCAGTAGAATAATCTTTGCAGTATGTAACATCTGCACATTCTCTAGGAACAGCTATAAAACAGAAAAGTACCTTCCATATTAGATGATTGCTGTTCATTTTTAATGTATGCTTCAGTGACATTTCCCTCCCTCACTGCTCACGCCCTCAAAATTAAATTCCTTAATACTGTGTGTCTGTCTAATAATTGTTATTTGCTGAGCAAACTGTGTCAGCAAAAGCTGACTCAGCCAGTCTATTTTGTGTGTTGCAACTATCCCAGTAAGGGTTGGTTGTACTCATACTTTTTTGCAGCATTGGAGATGCAATCTTCGAAGGTCTAAGTTCATATATTCCCTTTTATATTCAATGTCCAAGCCTTCTAAATAAAAGGCAAAACTTTGAAGAGCTATGGAAAAAGTCTTGAGTGTTCGCATAAGGGCAGTATAAATATATAATCAGCCAAGTGATCTCTTCTTCTTTGGAAATGCTTATGATTTCACATATTTTAAAGTACTGTTGTAGAGAGAGGTATTATTTTCTTCTTTCCTGTAGTTTTCATAGGAAAAGAGAACAGTGGTACCTACTGTGCATGTCTTCTCTTTAAGGGTTGCTGTGATTAATACTCTGATTTTGGCAGATAAACTCACGTAGCCTTTCTGACCATTTATTGTCAGTTGTGTAAAGTGAACAGGTTGAGTCAGTACAAGCCTATGTACTGGCATCTAGGATTTCTTGGGTGCAACAATTTCCTCCATACTAAAAGCAAGAAGAAGCTTGGTTTGCTCCTGTTGCTGATTAATCTTTAAGATGTCCCATTGCAGATCTAGAATATTTGTAGCACACAAAAGGAGTGATTCTGGCTCTTATTTGTATTCAGACAACTCTCATCCACTGAGGTGGTGGAAGGGGGCTCTAAAGCAGATGTTCAATCCATATTCAAGGCATTTTCTATTGGCAAAGTAATATAAAGGAGTACAGCATGACAAGAGCTGTAAGACTTGTCTTCCATGTTGATGCATGCTCAGGTGCTGGTGGGGTCTTCTCCTGGCCAGGAGTTGTTCCCCACAGCTAGTCACCATCCATGAGCAAAGGCTGTACTTGACAGATCTCGGAGACCACTGGCTACTTGGGGATCTTCTGCTGAGTCCTCCTCAGTTTTGGAGGGGACAGAATGTTTTTGAGGGTGTCCCCAGGGGTACAAGTTACATTACAAATGCTTCTTGCAGAAGCAGTAGCTCCTGGTCCCTTTTGCCTGGAATTCTGGCCACTGCTTAAACTTGGTGTCATGTTTATCTAGGCAAACTTGAACTGTCCTGACTGAGGCTTCCAGTGTGTACAGAGCAGACCACTGATTCTCTTGACTGACTTATCACAGCCTGTCACCTTTCCTGAAACTGGACAGAGCCGGGTAACAGCTGGGTAACCCACCTCCCTCATATTGCTCAAACATCCCAGTATCTTAGTTTGCTTAGCAGAAGGAAGGAATAGAGTAATCTTTGTATATGAGTATAATGAAGCTATATATTTATTGATCAAATATCTTGCTAATAAATTTGCAGTAGCAAATTCAGAATGTTAATAGACCTCAGATTGCTATAGCAGGATAATAAGAATATACAAGCAGGATAATGAGAATATACAGGCATACTGGGTGAACTGTGAAATCTGGAGTGCATGGCTCTGTCCCTGTTGCCTCTCTGTTGTCAATTTTTTAAAACCCTCAGTGCCTTTTGAAAGAAAAACAATGAAGGTGGTGACTCAGTTTAGTGCTGCTCCTGCAGTGGCACTTGGTATTATCTAAATGAAGCAAGCCCAAGGAATATAGGTCTGCAAGGTACTTTGCAATCAGAAGCTGAGAAAAATATCTTTCTGGTGGAGCATCTCAGAAGGTTTTGATGAGAAATGAAAATCGCTTTCCTGTGAAACACTCAATTCCCTATGCCTTTGTTTTTCACATCACTTCTTAGTTTAATTCAGTTTTAGTGAAATCCAGGTGAATTCTTTCTAAGTGTTCAACCCACCCTGGTTTCCCACAGTGGCAAAGCTAGACCTGTACTGAACACGAGAGAAGGATTGATTTTGTTTGACACAGTTCAGCTAAGTTGTCCGCAGAGTTTGTATCCCTGTTTATGTTAATGAAGTCTGATCTTTTCCCCATATAGGATTTCCTCTGATGCATTTTTTCATCCCCCAAGTATCTCTGAAACCAACAAGACTGGGGTTATGAAGTCAATTCTAGATGGCCTCGCAGACACAACTTTCCGAACAATCACGACAGATCTCCTTTACGTGGGCTCCAACGATATCCAGTACGAAGACATGAAAGGCGACATGGCATCCAAGCTGGGGTACTACCCCCAGAAGTTCCCTCTTTCTTCCTTCAGGGGTGATCCTTTCCAAGAAAAAATGACTGGAGGAGATGATTCCCTGTTGGGCATTATTCCGTCAGAGCAGGTCAACATCACAGAGTTTTACAACAAGTCCCTGTCCACTCTTAAGGATAATGAGGAGAATATACAGTGCGGGGAGAACTTTATGGATATGGAGTGTTTTATGATCCTGAACCCCAGCCAGCAGCTGGCCATCGCCGTGCTGTCACTCACCCTGGGCACCTTCACGGTCCTAGAGAACCTCCTCGTCCTTTGTGTCATCCTCCACTCCCGAAGCCTCCGGTGTAGACCCTCCTACCATTTCATCGGCAGCCTGGCTGTGGCCGACCTCCTGGGCAGTGTGATTTTTGTCTACAGTTTCGTGGATTTCCATGTTTTCCACCGGAAGGATAGCCCCAATGTCTTCTTGTTCAAACTGGGTGGAGTTACAGCCTCCTTCACCGCCTCTGTAGGTAGCCTTTTCCTCACGGCAATAGACCGGTACATCTCTATACACAGGCCACTAGCTTATAAAAGGATTGTTACGCGACCAAAGGCTGTCGTAGCATTTTGTGTCATGTGGACCATCGCTATCGTCATAGCCGTTCTTCCTCTGCTTGGCTGGAACTGCAAAAAGCTCAATTCTGTTTGTTCGGACATATTCCCTCTCATTGACGAGACATACCTGATGTTCTGGATCGGGGTCACCAGCGTTCTCTTGTTGTTCATTGTCTATGCCTACATGTACATTCTGTGGAAGGCTCACAGCCACGCTGTTCGCATGTTGCAGCGAGGCACGCAGAAAAGCATAATCATTCAGTCGACAGAGGATGGTAAGGTACAGATCACTAGGCCTGATCAAACTCGTATGGACATCAGGTTAGCCAAAACCTTGGTCCTTATCCTAGTTGTTTTAATCATATGCTGGGGCCCTCTCCTCGCCATCATGGTGTACGATGTCTTTGGGAAAATGAACAAGCTCATCAAGACTATCTTTGCCTTCTGTAGCATGCTCTGTTTGCTGAATTCAACAGTGAATCCCATCATCTACGCTCTGAGGAGCAAGGACTTGCGACACGCCTTCCGCAGCATGTTCCCCACCTGCGAAGGGACTGCGCAGCCCCTGGATAACAGCATGGAGTCTGACTGCCAGCACAAACATGCCAACAACGCGGGGAATGTGCACAGGGCTGCTGAGAGCTGCATTAAGAGCACAGTTAAGATTGCCAAAGTTACCATGTCTGTCTCCACAGACACAACTGCTGAAGCGTTGTAAGTCAGAGACTTCTCAGCATTGTGAGAAAAGGAGTTTAAGTTTAAAAAAAATAAAAATTTTAAAAATCAACAACAGAGAAAACCAAACCCATGGCTTAACGTGTTTGTACCCTCCTGTAATATTTTTTGGTTTGTCATTGTAAGCTGAGCAATGATTGTGTTAAGAGCATTGGCCAGTTCTTCAGGTTTTACGATAAGGGGTTCTAGCTAAAGTTTCACAAGTTTTTCTCAAAAGGTGTTTATTGAATAATAATGTTTCCTGAAAGAGCACAGAGAAAATACCAGATTAGCAATCATTCCTTTGGGGGTGTGAAGAAGAATTGTGAAACCTGATCGAAAAATAACGCGTCCTAAACCATTACCATCAAATAAGAAAAAAGCCTTGTAATCGTGCTGTTCATTTCAATGTGAAATGTATTTCATGTCTGTAAGTAATAGGAGTTTCTGATTTTTTCCAAAAGCAGCAGCGCTGAGTTTAGGGGTTTTGTAAAATGTGTTGTGTCCTGTGAATTGTGTGCTGTTTTATTATGTGTTATTGGTATTTGTCTGATTAAACAAAGTGGTAAGGTAGAATTCCGTGGAAATAATGTGAAACATGATATGTAAACCCCATTGAAAACATTTACTGTATTTGAAGAATTCCTATGAGATACTTTGGAAATTTTACACTTTTAGTGGTCTTCTGTGAACTTAGAGGAGAGGCTTTGTGTTCTTCTACTAAAATTATTTCCCCACTACCTTTTGCTTTCACATGCATATGAGACTAACAGCAACAGAGGAATAGAGGAGGAATGTGAGAAAGGAATGCACTGGTTCAGACTTTTAAGTACCACTGCATTTATTCAGAAGGATTATTTGTGGTTGCACAGACTACTGCCCTGCTCTTGGGCATTATGTGAATACGAACACTGAAAAGCAGAGGTCCTGGATATTGGCTCCTTTAATGGGCATCTTGTTTTAAGCCATGTGCTGGTGTTGGACCACTGAAGACAGCATGTGTCAGACTCAATGTGCGATGTTATCACTGTGCAGTCGACGTATACTTGAAGCGTGTCACATTCCTGTATCCCAGGTCTAAGCAGATTCAGAGCCTGAGATGCCAAACTCTTGTCTTCACTAAAAGAGGAGGAAATATTGTCAGACTTAGACATTTTCTTACTTTGTGAGCGTGTATATAAATAAATATCTGTGTGTGTGTATGTGTGTGTGCGTGTGTATGTGTGTGTAAGTATACTAACCAGTGTGAGTCATGGTAGCATAGCTAAGATAGGACACTATGACCAAATGTAACTGTATTTCCTGTTGCACGCTTTGCACACAAATTCTGTTTCTAAAATTGAGTTCTTCCAATTGATTACTGGTGGAGGTATCATATTAAGAACATCTCGATCCATGTTGAGATGTGTATCCATGTGCTAGAGGAAGCAACCTTTCAGTTGCACTTGAGAATAAAGGGAAACAAGAGGCAGAGAGCATGGAATGAGCCCGCACTGACAAATGCTGCGGCTGTTGATGGTGTTCCTGAAGACTGAGAAAGCCAGGAGTAAATGGTAGCTTGTTTTAAGGCTGTGAGTATTTAAATCTGATAGCTTTCAATGAGGTGCGTCTCTCTGAAACCACTGACAAAGTTTGACACTCCCAGGAAGAAGTTACCGAAGGAAAAGAGTGACTCTCCCATGGTGGGACAGTTTCTGAAGTCTGGGATGTCACAAGGAACATGCTACCAGATAGTCTTTGAGGCATGGATATTCTGTGATTCTGTTCTGAGTCATAAGGTCTGGGAGCCTCTCCTCTGCTGCCTTGCTTTTTCAGACCGTTTCCTCACCCTTCTGGCTGATTTCTGCCAAAATAGCTGAAAACGCAGCTTACTTCTTTAGCTGCCTGGCACTTACTGCAACAGGGGTGACTTTCTCTGTGGCACAGGGTGAGTGGAGCCAAATCCATACTGCCCTGCCACCCATCCTTGTGCTCAGGTAGGGAGAGAGAGGGGGCAGCAGCCGTGGGTCTCTGGCTCCCTTACTGCAGGCCAGAGCAGCTGGCTGAATGAACACCCAGCCCCTTTCAGCCAGTGGCTCTGTGGGGGTGCAAGTGGCTCCAGGTTTAGGCGTGGTGAGGGGTGGCATGTTTTAAAGATAAGATTGGTCCAGGTGAGGTGCTGAGCAACAGCTGGAAGAGACAGGAGTACTTTCCCCCTCCACCCACCTCCCCTGCAGCTTACCTATGTGATGGGACAGGGCACCACACTCTCAAGGGGCCCACTGCAGTCAGCTGATGCCAGTGGATTGCAGAGGATTCCCAAAGGATGTCAAGTCCTCCTGAAAGATCTTTCTTATGTCTAGGTCTAGTCCATCCTAAAGCAGTCCTCTTGGAGGAGTGGGGGAAAGCCCATTTGAAATGTTAAGGGTATTTTAAGAGCCATTTTTGAAACTGTCTTCTTGTGAATTAAATGCAAACTTTGTGGAATTTTGTTGTGCATTCAAGTTCTAAATTTTACGATAAATCATGGGACAATGGGGCTGTCTTGGCACTTAACTTGGTGCTTACTGATATAATAAGAAATAGCATCCTGTGAAATGTTATCGTCTATCATCAGTATCCTCATTTGCATAATGAGTTTTTCTAAAGCTCTGGGAACTGCATCGGTTCACTTAGAACCATTTATTAAAGAGTTGGCAACAATTTCCTTACATGTTGCACACTAAGTAGAGCTATTCTTTCATTAGAAAAATCTGCTGCCGTTCCAAGATAAGCTGTACTTATACTTCAGCTTCAGTTATTCCTAATTTGCAGTTGGCTACCTTCACTTAGTGATAGCACAGCCAGACGATACTGTGTTCCACAGCCACCCACACCATCATCATCATCACCACCACCATCATCATCCACCCACCACCGCTAGTTGCAGTTACGTGTGTATGTACCAACTCCAAGTGTCACGTATCTTCCGAGACGACCATCTATGTCACACGTGTGCAGAGTTAGATTCTCGACAGTCTAATTGTACATTTGTATGATATGATCTCCTCAGTGCTGTGCAATCACTATCCACATCTTGCACTGGCCTTTCGATAAAAATTTTAATGTGTCTATTGTGAGATAGACAGCGCGTTCTACCTGCTGTTATTGGGCTGAATGTATGTAAATAAGTGGAAAAAAATGTCATCTGTACAAGCAGTGGCCTAAAAAGTCTGTAATTGTGAATTAGGAAAATTGTTGAAGTTGCTGTGACATCTCAAATACTACCTTTGAATAAACTGTTTACAGGGTCTCTTGGGATGCTGTTTCACAGTGAAAAGGAAATTTTTCCTTGTGATAATATGAGGTAAAGAGATTGGATTACCTGAGATTTTTATTTCCAGTGTTTCGAAGTGGAGAACATAGCTCTTTATTGTCTGTAAATCTAACATTATTACTTCCTCTTAGAAGAATATTGTATCATTAGATGTTTGTTTGAGCTGGTAACATTCTTGCAACTGTTGCAATATTTTTCATTAGCAACCTGTATAATAGTTTGTACACAAGTACTGTTCAGATTGTCATGAAAAGTAGCTTTGACCATTTACTTACCAGTAGCAGAATAGTATTTCTGTAAGATTTCCAGTGTATTCCTACCATATCATATTTTATTTCTATAATGTAATTAAACTGTTATTTATTCAAGGAGAAAAAGTATTCCTCTGCTTTTTTGTTTTCCAAATTTTGAGATAACTGAGGAAGCCACGTGATGATGCTGCCTCATCCCACGATCTGGTGCTCTACGTTTTGTTTATAAGTTTGTCTGTCAGATTCTGAAACAACTGCTTAAACAACTTGACAACAGGTTGTCAAGCTTTGTGGGTTTTAATTGTACGTTGATATGTTTGAAGGAGGAGGTAGATCATATATTTTATGTTTGTGTATCCAGTACTATGGAGACGAGAGAAATGACAGTTAAAACTGCATCTCCTGTTTCATTATGTAGGCAATTTCCCCTTTCCTCCGTATTAGCCAAAATGCAATAAATTCCTTTTGCCTTCCTCAGATGCATGTTAGCTCAAAGACGTCACATTGAGACAAACCCATATACTTCAGAAAAACAACACAAAAGAATAGAAGAAAGGAATATAAATTAAAATAGTGCTGCCAACAGCAGTGATGACCTAAATTAGTTATTGGGGCTTGTAAATGTAATCAAAGATTTGAGACAAACAAAGAGTTAGTCTAGTTTTGGCCAGTGCCAGTGGGGACAGAGTTGATGGGTGTAGGGAGTGGATGATGAAGTGGTCCAGGAGGGATTCATCGAAGCTGTGCAGCGAGAGCAGGCTCAGCCGTGCCACTGCCTATGAATCACATTAAAGTGCTCCCACTGCTGCTCATCCACATATGAAAGGAAGGGTTGAAAAAGCCCACTAAATGCTGTGTAAAGGTCCCTGCCTATTTCAGAGGATCAGTTTTCCATATGACTTAATGTCAGATTCACGTTACTTGAGCAATTTTCCTTCTTCACATCTGTGGTTTGAAAACATCCTTAGGGGATAAAGTGAGCATGTCACAGAATCATGGAATCATTTAGGTTGGAAAAGACCTCTAGGATCATCAAGTCCAAACATGAACCTCACACTGCCAAGGCTTGGGATCATGGTTGTGTCACAATATTTTTACTTTTAAAAATTGGGTCACCAGTGCATTGAGAAAGTCTTGGCACAGCAAAAGCAACTAGAAATAAAAGATTAGCTCTTAATCTAACCTTTAGCTGCATACTACATTTGAATCTGAATACTTCGGCTAAAAGCTGTCACTTTCAAAGCAGCCAGGAGACAATTCCCTGTGTATTTCCATGGTCATTGGAAAACAAGGGTTATGCTACCACAAACCAACAGCTGCTCTTGACAGTAACATCTGGCTCTGTTTATAAGCTGTTCTGAACAACACAAGAGGAAATAATGACAACTTTCCAAGCAACTGCTTCCCCACTCTGTACCAGCTCAGGAAGCATGCGGGCAAACATGCTGTCAACATTTCAGCCCTTCACATTAACATCTCTTATTGCTTCTGCTTTTCTGACAGCTGTTTTAAGAAGTCACAGTATGATCATACACACACGTCATCAATAAAACATCTTCAGTTTCTTGCGTTTGTTGGGGTGGGATTTTTTAATGTTTTGTCTTCGATGAAAATCCAGCTTTAGCTTGTTTTAAAATTAAATCATCATATCAGAGAACAGTTTATAATAGAAGAGAAAAAAAATTTTCCTGTGTTTAAGAAAGCATAGGGTGGGGAGTATATCTGACAGTTTAGAATATATGTCTTCCTCCATTCTGTTTTTGTCCATTGGTCTATTTAGGTAATCAATATAAAGAATTTTCTTTAAATAGCAGCACAAAATACGAAGCACAATTGCCTTTAACGGAACTTTAATATGAGCAGCCATCTAATACTGATCTTTGAAGTTCAGTTAGGAGAAAAAGTGATAATGAGCCCAAGGTAATATTAATGATGAGGTCTGACATGTCCTGGTATTGCTTTCCAATAAATCATCTTTCGTATTTAGAGCAGCAAACACTTTAATGCTAAAGCATTTTAAGGTATCGAATCCTGTCTCAATAAAGTCCCTCCGAATTTTTATTGACTTCAGCAGAAATTATATCTTAACCCAGGTTTTCGAACTATCAGTGTGCATTTGGAAAGTGCAATTTTATGCTCCAGTGTATTTGCATTTTCACTGACATTAAAACAAAGATGGGACAGAATAAATAACAGCCTCTATATTCATTGGGAGTTTTTACCTCCAAGAAAATCTATTTTGAATTTTGGTGGGTCAATGCAGAATCGTAAAGTCTGGCAGTAGTTCAATGAACTTGTCATGTGAGAGAAGGAATTTATTTATCCTTATGTGTGCAGATGGGGTGGAGAACATGAACGAAGCTGCTCTCAGTAATGCTGACGGAGTTGCTTCCTGACTGCTTGCACTAGTACTGTTTTAATGCTGCTTTCTTTCCTTCTCACATGTGTATGCATGGTGAAAACAGGCCACACATTTTGAAACAGATTCAAAATCTTTCCCCAAAATAAAGTAGTATCTCTACCTATTTATTTTTGTTTTATTTTAATGATATTAATAAATAAAAATAAATATAATAAATAAAAATATTTATTCATATTATTATGGGAAGCAATGTCACAACCACTGATTTCATGAAAGGGAAGCCTCTCCTGCCGTTTGAACCCATATCTGGATGGATCAAGTCCTAATATTGTTCCGTGAACAAGTTTTTCTTTTTCCCCGTGGAACTCTCTGAAAGTCCTTCCAGGGTTCAGCACAACAGAGATACTCCACTTTCCATCTAGCTGAAGAGAGGGATAAGGAAAAGGAGCTGGAAACTGCTTGGTCCTTGTTTGTGCCAGGCTGCTCCTGGAGCTGCTGTGTACATAACACTGTGAGGGTCCCTGGGGCCTTTCCTATGCTGACTGTTCCCTCCAGAAAGGTGTTTGCTGTGACTTGGCTGACAGAAGAAACCCCATCAAGAGGGGTGAAGAATAATCTTCTCTGGTTGAAACTCTGAAGAGAAAGGATTTAAGACTTTGCAGTGTAATGAATCAGAGATGGGGATCTGCTGTGTGTCATTTCTTAGTTATGGAACAAGGATTAAGGGTATCATTTTAATAGAGGAATATGGGAAGTTAAAAAGGCTATGAATCCATGCAGTAAACACTCCTCCCAAACCTTCAGAAGGGTAGCAATAAATCCTGCAAGATCTTTCATCAACTGCCTGGGGAAAAAAATATAATCATTGTCTCTGCAATGCTTAACGTGCAATATAATTCAAAGTCATTTTAAAATTATACGCCTACCTGCTACCAATGCAGTCTGAGTAGGCAAAATTAGTAAAAGGCATGCTCAGTAAATCCAAGATTTAAAGCTTTAGCTAGAATGTTAATGTCTAAATTGAGTAATACTATCAGTCATGAGAATTACAGTTATCTGCCACCTTATCTTTTCCTATTTATTTGAGAGGTTTTATTTATTCTTATTATAGCACTTGCAAAACCCGATAGCTCTGGCAGAAGGAGAGACAATCTCTCTGCATGTGGCCACTGGTGTTGCTGGACCGTCTGCTGCAACATGTTCAGGGCACCCAGGGAATGTGAAACACTGATCTGGACAAGGAGGCAAAGAGAGAGGATTTGCTATCATAGGTAGCCTAGGAGTTGATTAAAAAAGAGCAAAGCCTTCTGGGCTGCAGCCCCTTACTGCTTGGGAGATGCTGGGTGGACACTCATAGCGGGACGAAAGCTCCGTATTCAAATTCCTGCTTTACTCTCTCCGTGGCAGCAGCTGCTGGGCTCCTTGGCAGGGAGCCCAGCAAAAATTGTTGTACCCCAGGGTTAGTGCCCATGGCAAGGCACTTGGAAAGGGATCTGGCTGCTTTCTGCCTGTGCTGAGTGTGAATTGTGCCTCGCTTGAAAGTTGGACTTCAGACCTCAAGTTGATGTTTAAGAAAAGCTTCCACTCTCACCTTTGGAGATCCTCACTCTGGATCCTGAAGCTGACCAGAGTGTGGATGTGTGCACACAAGAAAAAGCTACATATCTACTGTTCTTAACAGATAGATTGCAGGAAGGATAGCTTAATGGCAAAGCATCATTAAAGACTGAAAGAAGGCCACATTGTCCACCAACAAATTAGTCATTTATCCCAACTACTTTTCTATGCAAGTGATATATGCAGGTAAACAACTTATCTCATTTTCTCCTGGGAAAGCTGAGGATCTGCTTTAGGTTACTTAAAGGCTGAGTTGTCTCACTCAATGCCAGTGCAAGTGGTTGCACCTGGTGCTGGAAAGGAAAATAAAGGGACCAACAGCTGACCTCCTAAACAGATATATAAGCTGAGAACTGTTGGGTTCTCTCATCCAAAACATTTAGCTCTGATTTGAAGTGAGTGTCCATAATTTCATTTCTTTTTAAGCTCATTCAAAATAACTCTGGGCCCTGCAGATGCTTTGTTTTATTGTTGCAGACATGATGAAGCTACTGGCTGTTGTAAGAAAGGACGGCGGGTATTCAAACTCAGTGCTGCTCTATGCTCATGCTTTAGCTCTTTGTCCTTTCTTGCTGATTACACAAGTTTTTTTAATAGTTATTTGAGGTCTAATATTAGCTTCATGTGTCATCTGGCCCCTGCTGAGACTTAAACCCTTCTGCTGACCAGGAAAGCATAGACTGCAGTCTCAAAAAGGAATATGTCGCTTGCCTTCTAGAGAGCAGTGTGGAGGTGGGAATGAACAGGAAAGTGTTTTTCCCAGAAAAGTGAACAATGGCAAGGCATGAGAACATGGGCTGATGTACATTTTCAGTGCTCCCATGCCCCCTGGTAGTTTGCTCCTTCTCTCTATGCTGCCACCTCCACAGTGCCAACACAAGTGCTTGCATGCCTGCCTGGTGAATCAGATCCAGTTGAACTGATCCAGCTAAAATTTTTTTTTCTGTTTTAGACATACTATGCCTGCCAAATCATGTCCAGACTACATGACCTGGGTTTCAGAGCTAGAAACTGAAGCAGAATTTGTCACACAGGCGACTCAGCAGCTCCATCAAACCTGGTTCCTGCTGTGCGAAGCATGCAATGGGACTTTCAGAGTCTTGTTTTTCATTATCAGAACAATCTAAAAGTGTTCTGCACTTCCAAACAGGAGCTCTGAGGCATACTTGAGTTTCAGAGCCCATTGAAGCACCAAAACTGTAGGGACTGCATCTGTGTCCTTCACAGACAAAGTTCTCACCAGAGGAATGGGCAGGACAGGCAAATCCAGCTCCCAGCCACATGGCTGATGGGATCATCTTGCTCTGGGCATGGTCTGGTGAATGCCTTTTCACACTGGAACACAACATCCCAGGGCAGGCAGGGTGAGCATGGTGGTGCTGCAGCAGCCCTTGGGTCACAGGGGGAGCACCCCTTGGCACAGGTGGCCGCCACTTCTGGGGCAAACTCCTCTTGCTGCCTGCTTCAGGGGGTCCCTCTGTGTACTGCTGTATCTGTTCTGTGCTGTTGCTGTAAGTTACTGGGAACTGAAAACAGCATGTTTCTCATTGCTGCAGAGAGGCACAGAGATGCTTTGCAGGAGTTGCTGGCCAATTGGAAGGTAGTTGTGGAAGCAAACTACATTTCAGGTGCATCTGCAGCACTCAGGCATGACAACCACCACAACCTTTTCAGCAGCATGAACACTTGGTACCTTTTCATTTCTCAAATTTAATTGAATCCCTATCAATGACATGAGCACTTAGGAAATGTTCACTGTTAGAAAAAAACAAGTCAAACTTTGATTACACGGGCCTGTATTGTTAAAAAAAAGAAACTGCCTAGTTCTGTATCAAAAAAATCAATCTTCTCTGAAGGCTGAGTTGGTAAATAAATCAGGAGGGGAAGCTGCTGTAAATTGAAAGAGCTCTACCACATTCACAAGCAGAGCAATAGAGGCAAATCATGCATGAGTCAGTCACACTGCTGAGCTGTGGATGTGTTTATATCCAAAAGTAATTGCAGCCATATCCCTTCAGAGGAGGGCAAAGCACCCCACATTTTTCCCAGGGTACAGAGACTCACATGGGAAGCTGGTAGTCACCATCATCCCTGGCAGTCTAGACTGTACCTCTCCTCACACTGACATGTGTCTTGTGTACCCTTGAGCCACCCTGACCTAAACTGAGCCAGACATTGCCAGTAATGTGTAAGCTTTCTGGGCAAAGAGGATTAGACTCATCATATTCTCCTTTGCAAGTCACTGAGTTAATGGTCTGGTTTTACTTATATTGCAGTTACACCTGGCAACTCATGATAATAGAAGCTTGAGGTATTTGCAATAGCACAAAAAAAAAAAAAAAAAACAACAAAAACCAAAACAAACCAAACCAGCCAAAAAAAAAAAAAAACAAAAAAAACCAAAAAAACCAACAAACCAAAAAACCCCACCAAAACTACCAGCCTTTATCAAATAATTCCTATGAGGGAAAAGACACAGCATTGCATTATTAAAGCAGTATTTAGTCTGCAGCTAAAAGGCCACAAAAGCCTTTACTTCTCACTGCTACCTCAGGTCTCCTTAAGAGGCTTGACTGGGATTTAAAGGGTAAGTATGGTGGAACAGTTTGCAGATGAGAGAGCAGAACCCTTAATGCTGCCTTTTCAGGACATTATTCTTTCCATTTGTGTACAGACAATTGCTTCAGCTAACCTGCCTGGCCTGTACCCTAGGCAACCTGACATATTAAAACTGCCTAATCCATCAAACAAATAGTTTGTCCTGGCTCCATCAAAAATAAATAAATAGCTATCCCCTCTCCCTGAAAAACAAAATGTTTCAACATCAAAAAAAGCTTCTTCCCTGCCTCATATTCCCCCCTCCATATGCTCAAAGGGAGAATCTTATGGCACGGCCACGAGTTCTGCAGAAGAGCAATGTCTAAGGACTATCACTTAGCACACGCATTTCTAATATATCCTTGAGCTCAGGGATCTAGAGGAGAGTTGGAACTGGGATATCAACCCCTCTGGTGTGGCTAAAAGATTTAAAAAAAGCCTTGAGGCTGATGGCTTGTCATCAGCCTCAGATCAGAGTCTCACACAGCACTAAGCGTCTCCTCTTCCTTCCCCACTGTCTTCAGCAGCCTGCAAACAACCCTTGCCAGTACTCCTCACAGGATCTTTGTCTTGAAAATCTGAATTTCTTTACTGTCTTTGATTTCCTGGCTGGGGATGCATACATGATACATGGAGCCTGCTAATGAAGCTGAAAGAGCAGAGTCAAAGCACTTTCTCAGTGCTGGCTGGCACAGGTGGAAGAACACTGGCCAGTCACTATCCCTGCATGCATGCTAGAAGATAACGCCATGAAACACTGCACAGCAGGTACAGGCACAGGGCTGGGGCTGTGCGTCCCTGCACAGGCAACTCAGCATGATGCTTTCCTTGCCCTGTGCTGTCATGAGCCACAAGCAGATCTAAATCCCACCATATGCCAGGCATCCTAAGCCTCATTAATTCAGCACGGTTTGACAGCATCTAATTTCTAAAGGCACTTAAAATCTTTAGCAACCACCATTAATACCTCCATTATGGAGCATAAAGACTTACATGCACCTAAATAGGAGCTCTGAGGTGGCACCCTGGTACTGGGCTGAATAGGTGGACCAGGGACAGCTGCCTCAGTCACCTACCCTTTGTCTTAAGCTGCAGGCGAATCTCACCTCTTGCAGCAGCTGCACTGTGTTCTGCAGCAGGCACGATGATGGGTATCACTGGCTGGCCAGGATTTAATTAAACACAGATGGAACTGAGGCAGCCTGAGCCTGATGCAAAATGCTTCAAGCTCTTGCTTCTCCTTGGGGTCCACAAGCTTCAAAACCAACAGCACTTCCCAGTTTGGTCATAAAACTTTCTTAAAGCTATTTGCTGCTTGCTTTTTGAAGCAAAGCTTTCATTATCTGGAAGAGACATTCAGGGACACTCACAGCAACTTATCACTAATAAAAATAAACATTAGGCCTGGACAGTCTAGGTACATCAGTGCACTTGTTCAGTAGCTGCTTCTGCCTTGCCCAAGCACCAGCTGGGAATGGCAACTCAAAAGCTTCTTCTCTGGAACTACCATTATTTGCAGAGATGTTGCCAGTTCTTGGTGGAGAAAAATGCAACACAAAAAATGGATGCCTGCCACCTCAGGCAAGGGACCATGAAGCGGCATGGCCCCTCTTTCAAATCTTGTGATGGGCTGGGAGGGCAGGAGGGAGGATATGCATCCGGATAAAGATTACTGTCCAGAGCCTCCTTGTCCTGAGAAGAATGAGATTCAATTTTCAGTCTGTGCTGGACTGATTGAGAAAGCTCACTTCCCAGGACTGGGCCCAAGTGTATGTTTATGCATGACCATGTCTTGATGGCACCTGGACTGAGGAGAAGACAGCAGGGTTTCCTCCTGCAGGTCACGACCAGACATATAAATGGTTTTTCTTGTGAGAGATATTTGAAAAAGGTTCCAAAAAAGACATAGTAGTTACTTAATGCCTTGAGAATCCATTTTTCTATAGATACCTAGGGTGTAACATTTGGGGGTTTATCAAAGAGCAGACTGAAAGATGTCCTGGAAATCCCAGCTACTGTAAGACTCTTTAACCAGCAGCAACATGTATAGCAAAAACCAGTGACTGGAAGCTGAAGCCAGGCAAATTAAAATGGTAAATAAGCCATATATTTTTAAGAGTGGGGTTAATTAACCACTGGAACAAATCCTCAAGGGAAGCTGTGGATTCCTATCTCTGGAGAGTTTCAAGTCATGGCTGGATGACTTTTTAGAAGATGTACTTTAGCCAAAGAAGCTATTAGGTTCAATACATGGGTAATTGTGTGAGATGTAATGGCCTGTGATATACAGGAAATTAGAACAGATGCTTTAATGTTTCTTTCTGGCCTTAAACCTAAGAAGCTATTCATCTAGATGGGAGCCCTGTGCCTATAGCTGAGAATTTGATCCAAGTCTCCGACTGCAACATTTATAAACTGGTGAAAAATGAGTGTATAAATGCACCAAAGAGAATAGATCAAACAGTGAATGGGAAGCTAAGGATGAAGAAACACACCAATAACATAATTTATTTCTATTTTTCGATGAATTATGCTGGAATGCAGTGACACCTATAGAAACCAGGACTGTGGGCAGTAATTTCCACTGGAGAAATTCAAATTAAACAGGAAGATACAAGACTATGTTTGGAGACTGCCAGGTTTCTGTGATAAAATTGTGTTAGTAATTAATAATCTCACAGAAAAAAGGAGAGAGAAGAGAGATCATCTGCTACCATGTGTCTATTAGCAGATAAATCCAAAGTGAAAGATATCCCCTATGGGACTATTTGATGGATTATATTAAATTTAATGGTAATGGAAGGAATACTGTAATTGGAAGATGCTGGAGGGAAAAGATATTGTGGGAGCAAGAGAAGGAGATGCACTGTTGGTACAGGAAGCACTATGGTATAGGAATGGGCTCAGTTTCTGCCAAACTGCACCAAAAGAGCAGAAGATGCTCCATTCCCCATAGGCAAGGACCAGAAAATGTACAGGATCATCTCAGCTAATATGGAAGCCAATCTGTTATATTCCCAAGGGAGGTACATTTGGCAACTGAAGTGTGGAAAATAAATATTAGAAATGCCAGAATTTTTTGAATCTTCAAGTACATTTTAGAGGAATAAAATGACAAGTTCAATTAGGTTCCTCGAAGCAGAGGAGAGAAACTGATTAATCAGGCATGGAAGTTCCTAAGTAACCAAAACAACTGTGTGGGCTTTCTCCTCTTGACTCATGTTACAGGAGGAGGGTGTATCTATTTGAAAATTGAATATATTTCCACATGCTCTATAAAGGAATGTCCAAACACATCTAGATAGAAAACAGTCCCTATTATTTAGATCTCTCCAGAGCCTCTCATATGTTGTACAAAGCTCTGGAATACGTACAGGATTTTTGGGGTGTTTTCTTCGAAGATGAAGTAGCTTTTAAAAGAATTTGTGGGTTCAGTGCTATCATCCCAAAACAGCAATATAAACGTCACAAGTAAACTTGTATTGAGCACAAAGATAACTACACCAAATGGCAATCTAGATTAAAATAAGACAACAAAACATTTATAATATTTGAAGTCCAAAGGCTTCTTGGAAAAATCTCCGTGTCTGTCAGAAATGCACAATTTCTGTAGTGTAGAGCCATATACCTGCCAATTGTCAGCAGAATAGCAGGAGCCACTGTCCTCAGCCAGTGAAACATCATATTATTATTGCATCTGAGCTGGCTCTTTCCCAGAGCATTGGCTACTGTCTCTACCAGCCTCAGAAAGCTGCCTCCTGCAGATGGGCTTTTTCAGAGGTGTCGTACACCTCACCGCTCACGGGAAGAGACAAACAAAAGCCAATGCATATGACACACAGCTGAACCGTGCAAATAATATCATGCAAGAGGATGCATCCTGATCATAGAGCTACTGGATGTCTGCAGAGAAATTCAATTTTCCTGTAGTGCTTCTTTTGCTCACTTTGGCTAAATGCTGAGGGAGGGGGAAGGGAGCCCTCACTAGTCTCAAACCCCTCATGTTTTGAAAGGGATTTTGGGGTCATTTTTTATGTAATTTCTGGTAATAGCTGGTTGAATTTGACCACGACAGTGAGTAGGAGGGTGGCCAAGGTAGGGCTGTACACTTTGGTCATGAGCACAGCAGAGCACAAAGCCACTGACAGAGCTGCCACGCTCATCTTGTTTTGGGCTTTTCTCCATCTCCCAGCACCCAGCCCTCCTCTGCACCATGCTCCTGATACTGTGACACCCGGATGCTGCTGCCCACCACTGGAGCGTGTGGGTGCGTGGCCTCCCGGCGTCACAACACACTCGTGGGTGTTTGTGTCATGAGCAGCTCAGGCAGCATCACTTATATCTGTGTATCTCCTCGACAGCACCAGCACTCCAACCTGGGGATCGCTGGTTTATTTTTAAGGAATATTCTGCTCATATGGACTCATAGCTGCTTCCCACAGGAGAATGTCTTGGAGTAGGAAAGATTCCAAATAACATATGAACAGGGGAGAAGTGAAAGCTAATAGATGAAGCATAAAACTCAGCACCAGTCCCTCACAGTGCTTAACCCTGACTGCCAATGACTTGATGCAACAAGGGGGGGTGAGCTTTTTTGCCTCTTCCCCCTGCCCCCAGCAGTTATTATAAGGATGAATTATTTAATGTGTGTACACAGCTTTGATGTTGCATGCACCATTTCATATGTACATAAGTGCTAAACATTATTGGGTAGTTCTGTCATCATTAGAACACTAAACATACATTTCTGGGCTTAATTAGGTGTGCAAAAATGGCTGTACACAGCCACACTGGAAAATGAGAGTCCTGACGTATAAATAATTGTAAGGCCATGGCAGAATAGGTCTCAACAAGGGAAAACCCATCTAGATTTAACCTTGACCAAAGCCTGCTAAAAGTACCCCTTGTGGCCTCTAACTCCTAAGATGTCCAGAGAGAATTCCCACCTCAGTCCTTTCCTGGTTTTTCCAGTGTGAGTTTGAGCAGAATAGGAGGATTATTTCATATACAAGGAAAAAAAAAAGATAAAAGAAATCAAACAAAAACCTGCCCAGAAGGTTTCAAAGTATGAGCTCAGATCTTAGGCTTATCAAAAGTTTTGAAGAGACCTCCATGTACTCTAGGAGGAAAGGTTGTGGGCTGCAAGTCACCTGGCCCGTGTGTGAGCCACCCTGAAGCACATTTCACAGCTTGACTGTCCTCTCCACTGCTTTGCCTCAGGTGTGACATGTCACATCCAAACTTGTGCTAGCCACTAGCCTATGCTCCACTTGCAAAGCCAATATAATGACACTGGCAAAACCCTTTATGCAAGTCGCAGAGTCATAGAATGATTTGGGTTGGAATGGACCTTAAAGATCCTCTAGTTGAACCCCCTGCCATGGGCAGGGACATATGTCAGCAAGGCACAGCAAGCTCTGATTTGCATTTGTGCAATTTACTGCTGTTTGATGGCCAGCTAATCTCCACCAGTGCAAACAGCAGCTTTGCCTTTGTGCACTTGGGGACAGTGCTGACAAAGCTCCATCAGTGGCTGTCACCAGTGGTATAATATGGCAAAATCCCCAAACCAAACAAGACCTTAATTTCTCATTGAGTTTTGAGTTTCCTGAAATCTAAAGTTGAAAGAGGCTTCATCCCTTACTCAAGGAGTAAAATCCTCTGGTGAGAAAAAATAAATAAAGGTTCACAGTGCACAGGCTTTCTGCAAATAAATGCCTGAGAATCTCGCCAGTGGGATCAGTGTGGTGTAACTGCAACAGCATCTCAGCCTCATCTCTGTTTCAGGACCATGGGAAAAGCAAGTTCAGCTTTTTCTGATGAACCTGTGTCATCACAGGAATGTTTTTGGAGTACATTTTTTATATGTTAATGGTTTCCACATTATTAAACTGGGTCTAATTATGCTTGGCTTGCTAGGAGCATCAAATCATATCCACAATCGTGTTTTCATTAAAAAAATCATTCCATACAAAGACTTCATTAAGATGTTAATTGCTACCAGAATTATATGCACATAAATAATAAACAAAAATACCTGCACGTTATTAAAAAATTAGTTGCACATATACCAAGCCATTTACTTGAATTTGTTCTAGATTTTAAGTGGGAAGCAGTGTGCCTAATCTACCCAGTGCCTAGAATCAGCAAAAGATTCTCTGTTAAGAAAACATGGCTTTATTTCCTTGTCTGCAGAGTGCAACTTTCCAGATCATACTAAAAGAATAGATTATGCCCTTTTAGCATCAGTAAAATGAATATGTGGATCCTGTATTTTAACCAAGCAAGAGGAATCTCTGAACCTTCGAAGAGGTATGAATGGGGGCAACCATGTTCCTTGCCAGAATACCTCTGAATTTGCAGGTCTTTCTTTGCAGAGAATTCATTCAGGGATGGAAGTGAACTCCCTGGACCATGTATGACCACCAGCTCCCAGACAGGAAGGGCAGCAAGGACAGAGCTGTGGAAAAATCCTAACAGAACACCCTTCCTCCACTGAGGAGGCAGCAGCTCACACAGATGAGTTCAGTCACATCACAGGAAAGAATCTGTGCTTGTCCCTGTTGGTCTCCAGATGTAATGATGAGATGGGGTTTATTTTTGGCCTCTAGAGTGAGAATTCCTTGCTCTTGCAGAGCATATTGGAAACTGAGATCAAAGACCCTATGTAAGGTCTGATGACATGCCCTGTTGGGCAATAGCCATCTTTGGTGGCACAAAAAAAAGCATGAAAACAAAAATACAAAAGCTCTGGCAGTACCAACAAATTCTTCTTTCTGTGCATACCCTCTAGCACAACAGGCTAAATGTGCAGGAACAGAGAGCTTTCGCTTGGGAGAAAAGTGGAAAAGAATAAGAGGAATGTAAATGCCGTGTGAGAACACACTCAGAATTATAAAAAGTCTCTTCCTCAAGAGGAGCCACAATAGAAGCCTGAAAGCCTGAGCAATACCAACTAGGAAATAGAGAAAGGAAATTAAATTTTTAAGACCATGGATGTTTAGATAGTGTTATCTTCAAGACAACAAACAGCAAGGGGCCAGGAAATTCCAAATTAAATCCAACACTCTCCTTATTTCCTGATTTTCTCTTGTTAAGGATAAAAAGCACAGCCAGGACCAAGTTAACTTTATGTTTCCTGCCATATGACTCCATTGGCATAATTTTTGTTGCTAGGCATACATGGACTGACCTACTCCAAAATTAAAAAAAAATTCATTTCCTTGGCATGGAAAGAGAGGTGAGACAAGAATTTCAGAGCTGTAGCTCACAAGAAACTTAAGTCCAGCTGTTGGTCTCACCAGGTTTTTGGAAATCCAAGGTGAATGTCTCATGGACAGAGGTCATAGCTGATGACAGATTCTTTTGTTATTAGATGATATTTATTGATTAGTGTGAGCTATGTGACAAATGTTTATTCTACCAGAATTTAAATCATGGAGCACACTAGTGTCGCTGCAAAACAGCTGCCATTTCCTGAAGTGCAGGAATTCCCACGAGCTGACTATGAAAGGCCAGAGGAAAACTTCATTAATTCGCCCCACACTCCTCTGCATCCACCAGCTCATCAGGGCTGTTGGTTACTTGAAGCTCTCAACATGGCTTGCTTCAGGGAGAGATCATCTGGGGTACAGGATGATGACTGGCAGTAGGAACTCCTGAGCTGACACACGTGAGCCCAAAGAGTGGTGCAAGGAAACGTGTGCCATCCCCAGGCTCATCCTTAGCATGGGGTGAAGAGCCCAAGGAGGGGGATCTATGGCTGTGGCCTGCAAAGCTCAGCAGTGAGAGCAGCATATGGAGGACAGCTGGGTGTGAGTTAGTGCCAGTGCAGCTTATTTGCCAGGCAGAAGGGATTTGAAAGGCAACCGAGTGGATTACAGACCCCCAGCTTGCCACGCACTGTTTGGCACAGGCTTGGTACAGGCAGTAATGTGCCCAGTCATAGGCTGGCACTGATCCTACCCTACCCCTCTCTCTGGAGCTAGGGTCCTTCCAGCCATCAAAGCTCAGCACAACCTTCCAGTACCTTCCTTGATATCAGGAAATAATTTGGACTCTGACCTTACTAACAACAAAGTTTTTCGCCCGTGGGCTATGGGGGCTCAGCAGCCTCCAGCTTGAGGGCTTTCCTCAAGTGCTTCCCTGCATTATTGCTGACCCTGAAACATGCCCCTTCCTTTTCATTTTGAGTGAAGTCCATCACTGGCTTGAGGGCAAGCAGCAGCCAGGAGGAGTTGCAGATCCCACAGGAGTAGCAGAAGCTGCCTGGCTCCTGCTAGCTTGACCTGAGCCCTCTGCCAGTGCCCATGCTGCCAGAATCCAGAGGCACACAGGTCCCAAAGCACAGCCCAGAGGCTCAGCCATGGTTTTCAAAGCAAAGAGCTGGACTTTGATTATTACTTTGAGATTATTGTTACGGAGCAGTTTTAGTCATCATGACCCAAATTTTCACTGATATCTATAAAAACTGACCCAAACTTCTGAGCTAAATCTGTGCTTTTAGAAACTATTTTTATGATCCCGGAATCCTCAGAACTGAGACAAAGAGGTGGCACGACTTTGTCCTTTTCCCTGTGCCAATTTTTCCCTATGCCAAACTGCCCCTTTTCATTCAAAATCAACAGTTCTGGAAAGGAACAAGGGAGGGAGAGAGGGAGGAACAGAGGACTTCAGGAAGGGATGAAATGGGGAAGGAGGGAAGAAAGAGAAAGAAAGGAGGGGAAAAGGAAAAGGAAGAGGAAGAGACAGAAAAACGAAGGGAAGGGAAGGGAAGGGAAGGGAAGGGAAGGGAAGGGAATATACTTTGTAGCCAGCAAGGTTAGGGGAATTACGCTTGTATTTACAAGTTACATTTGAAAGGAAGGATTCTATACTCTGTTCTTATCCTTCAATTTTACTTCCAATTTATTATTTTTCCATTTGTCTTGGAAAAGTCTAGCAACACAGTTTGCATTTCAAGCAACAGTGAGAATCAGTCTGCCAGAGACAGATAGATATGGTTCTTTCTCTGCTATGGCCTGGCGTCTCACTTCTTTGATGAACCAATCTTGCCAAAGACAAGCTGAAATTTTAAAACATCACTGAAGGATGTGGAAGTCCTTTCCAGGATTTGCAAGGAAGTTTTATCACAAGGATTAAAAGTTATAAATAAAACCCTCCAAAGCTGGTGGCATAGTGCTGCTGTAAGTGATGCCTCAACACAGCCCTGCTGTGACACACTGTATGAAAACCTTCAAGAAAACCTATGAAAATGAGGCACTAAGTTTGTAATTTTTTTAAACTTTATTGTCTCTGAGCTTTCTTTTGCCACTTCGTCTCCTCTCCTGTTAAAAATTCTTGAACAAAAAGAGAAGTAAAATAAAGAAAGACTGGGGGGACAACAATCTCATGGACATTTATTCATTTTATTTGTCCTGGCAGGAGAAAGAGAAGAAGAGAGAAAGAGAGACAGAGAGTGAGAGAGACAGAGAGTGAGAGAGACAGAGAGAGAAAAAGAGAGAGAGAGGGGGAGAGGGAGAGATGGAGCTCAAACTTTGTAGAAGAAGTTGGGGTTTTCCTTATTTAAAATGTTGAATATAAATTTCACACTCTTTAGGACAAAATACAGTATGAAGAGTCTGTAGTAGCCCTAGGCAGAGTCAGAGGTGAATTCCCACGGATGCATGCATTGTGAGATATTTTGGATGAGTTAGGGGGCAAGGGAGTAAAAGAGATCTCCAGCAATGAGAAGAGGTGATGGCAAAGCACCCAAAATAATTTTTGCATGCAATTTAATGGATTGTCTTTCATAAACTCCTGTTCTGCTCAACGTGCAGTGACCAAAGGCTAGATCCATTTTCTCAGCTGAATAAAAGAAAGACATGCATCTCTCAGAAAAGTACCTCATCTCCCAGGCTAGGGATTAACACACATGATTTCTCCCTGCATCCCATACTCCACACTTTCTACTCAAGTTCTACTAATTTGTGTAGAAACATGAGAGATTCCTAGGGTATGGCATGAAGGGAATCAGGGACCTTGGCCTCATTGTTAAGGGTCTATGAATGGTGAAACAGCAGTCTGTGCTCTTATTTTATCATAAAATAAGAGCATAGACTGCTGTTTAATGTAAAATAGACACCAGGTATCCCCTGCAAATGGAACAGGATTCAGGGTTGTCCTCTTACTAGCACCTTTGTACATCAGGTCAACAAATCTTCAGTTCTCTGGATAGTGAAGTGCTCCTAGTGAAGACAGAATGGGTGGGGGCATGAAGATGGATGAAGCGATGAATGAAGTTGGGAGAAGCATATGAATGAATCATGAACACACAGGAATAACTTTTACCCTGTGTGATCTACCAGTGTCAAATGAAAAGTTGGTTCAGGAGCAAGTAATGCAGTTTGTACCTACTGTATGACAAACCATGTTTGATAAAGATATGACTCTGCAAAAAAAATTTAGGGTGAAGGCATAGCAAGTGAACACAGACACCAGTGTCATAGGGCATCTATGGTTCTTCGTTGAACAGATAATGCTGAAAAATTAGAAGCTGTCAAAAAGAGTTAGAAAAAATACCCAAACATGAGACAAAAGATTTTGAGAGGACCTTTTAGAAGCTTAGTTGTAAAAGAAGACCAAAAAATAAGTGATTGGTGTGTTGGTGGAGAAAAAGTTTCTGTAAGAAAAAATATATAAAACACTACAAAACTGCTGACTTTAGCAGAAACAGAAACCAGTGGCTAAAAGAGGAAGGCAGATGTGTTCATATTTTGAAAGAGGAAAAATTTTTGTACAGCACAGAAGGCAATAAAGCTATGGAACAAATCTACAAGGAAAGTTCTGGACTTCCAGTCTTTCAATCTCCCCAGAGCAGATCTGGGTGCTTTTCTGGCAAGTATTGTTAAACACAGGCTTCAGCTGAGTTGTCAGCCTCAGCACAGCAGCCATGGACAGACAGGGGACAGCGTCTCACAGACACAAAATTGGACCAGGTGGTCTGGTGGATCCTTATGGATGTGTTCTCTGTGGACATGCAAACTTAAAGGCCTTTAAAGCCTTCTTAGAAAATTTCAAATACCTTCCCCTCAGATTACATGAGCATCTTGGATAAATCAGTGCTTTAACAATAAAAACAAGAGATTCAATTATGCATGTCTTGTCCCTACACTGTTCAAAGGATATTGGCATTTTTGCTTCCACTGGCTGAGAACCTGCTGTGAATACCACTTGGACCAGGAAGACTGATGACATTTTGAAAGAATACATTGTTCACCTGATGAACTTTTTATGAGACAAAGAATTTTCTTTTAACCATTTATCTACAAAGATAAATGTCACCAAATGACACGGAGAGAGAGACACTCACACTCAGTGACTCCGAGGAATCAAGCAGGAAAAGAACCACTTTATTTACATTTCATGTCTATTTATAGAATTCCAACAGTGACCACAGATTGGACAGTGAGGATAATACCTCCTGACCCCATAGGTCCCATCAACAGTCCATCAATTCTCTCTTCCTCCAAAGAGGAATGCAAAACATTCATTGTTTTCAAGAACAGAGTGTGAGAAACTGCAAGAAACTATCTGTCAACAATCAGAAGGCTGAACACAAGGGCAACAGATAAACATCTGAAGGCTTTAAAACTGAAAAACATGTTAAAAAGCCTGTCCTTTCAGGATCTTTTACAATGAAGTACATATATACACTAGTCTGCCAGTTTATAAGGTTTGTCTCTCAGTATGCTGCCCCATTAAATTCCTTGTTGGCCTCTCTTTCTCCTTTTTCAGTTGTTTGGATGAAGTCCTAGCCCCACCTCAGACTACAGCCAAACTTAATTCAGGAAAAGGGGGGAAGCCTTGCTTTTTTGGATTTCCCAGGTTTGTCTAAACAGCGTTGCTTATCCTGACAGCTTTGGCTGGTCCTCTTCTCCCTTCTGTGTGAGTGTGGTTAGGGAACGAGCCTGCACCCTACTGTGTCTTCAATTCCACACCAGAGACAGTGGCTGGGCTAGTGCTGTACAGCCCACATACACACATTTTTAACACTCAGACTTGCAATTCCTTTCAAGTTTTCTGTGATTTCTTAAACTCCATGCCAACAATTCAGGTGTTCTTCCAGGTAGCACCATACCCATAACAACAAAAATCATACACAAGGCTGGGACTTTCAGCTGCAGAACGGGGCTCTGGACACTTGAGCTAATGCAGTGGAATATTCACCCTTCAAGCTAACTGTAAATGCAGAAGCCAGTACACACACTTTAGTAACAGTTTATCTGGACGCTTGCTAGCAACAGAGAAGCTCAGAGAAAATGTTCCTAATCCAGGTTCATGGTAGAAGAGTATTCAAGAAGAGTACTCGCAGGTACAAGCAAATAAATTCTCTGTTCTGACCTCTTCTTTCTTGTCTCTTAAAAACTGTGCTTGCTGTAGTCTTACATCACTCTTGCTCATTTTTTCAGTCTATTCTTGCCAGTGACTTGCAGCCTCCATTCTTTAGGTTTCTCACCCCAGTTTCTGTTTTCTTATCCCTTTAGCTCTGTGCTTTCCCTCCAGCTTTGTTCTTCATCACTCCAGTCCCTTGACTCTCCCATCCCAGCAACCAAGGTTGTTTCCTCATTTTCAGTATCTTCATCCTGCCTTTATTCTCTCCATCTCCATGCTCAGCGTGTTTGGCTCCCTGCTTGATCTCTCTCTCTGCTTCCCAAGGTGTCACAATCCCAGTCTCTTACTCCATGTTACTCACAATTCCTGTCTGGCTTTCTATCCATCCAGTTCTTCCCCCCAGTGAAGATCCTGCTCACAGGCATCTCTCTTTTCACAGTATCTGCTCCTCCTTCCTCTTCCCATTAGGTTTCTAAGCATGGTTTCTTTGTCTCACTAAGCTCAAGATGCTGCTAAATTTCTTTATTCTTCTCAGCCTTTCTTCCATACCCCTTCTTTAGTACTCCCAGTCTCTGCTCCCTTCCCAGTTTCCTCCCATCCCACCCTACTTCCACCAGCCCCTCTCAAAATACTGCCCCAGCCTGTTTTAGTCTTCTTGCTCTTTCCTACTTCTCTTCCATCATCTCCAAGTCACACTGTGTTCTTCTTTCCTGTTCAATCTTGGCCTTACCAGCATGAAGGTAGCACTGTGTTGATGGAAAAGTATGCTGGGACAGGGGGAAACTGGGATGAATCAGAAACTAGGAATGCAAAAGAAATGGACAAGATGGGATTAGGAGCCTTTTATCCACGGAGTGAGTCCTCAAAAAAAAAAAAAAAACAACAACCAAAAAACCAAAACAACCAAATTTGACTGCACTTTCTGTATACTCAGAAAGAAAGATAGTATCTTGAAGATCACATATTCACTATGGAAAAATTCTGCTTTAAATGATAAAAATTTGGCAGTTAAAGGTAGCAAAAAATTGCATCACTGCAATTATCAAGGGATCTTAATGAACAATTTGCCCTTATTCCAGGTGTAATTCAACTTAATTTTATCCCAAAGTAGTAACAGTTTCATCTGCATGACAGTTTCGCATTATTATTTAATCCTGATGTTGTGACAACATGTAATACCTTCAATAAGGATGAGTACAAAGTGCCAGAACACTTTGTAGGAACATACACTACAAAACCATTTCTTTGGGAAGGGCTTACAGCCCCAAATTAAGATTTAATTGGCTCAATTCTTCCCATTTCACCCAGCAACTTTCTGATTATAAAAACACAAAGATAGAGTGCAAAAGACAACAAAGTTAAGTAATTTTAAATACCCAATTACCCATATATGGCTGTACTGGATGTGGGGTTTAATTGCTCCAGACATGCAAGCTTTTTCTCTAGCTGACTTTTCACGGCCCACAAATACACAAATTCCTGCAAAAGTAGCAGTGTTCTGAAAATGCACCGTAATTAATTTTCCAGTCTAAGCACTCTGACCCAGTTGTAAGTCAAAGGTTTTTCTATACAACTAAGTAAAAAATTTAGTAAATTATACGTGAACACTGGCCTACTATAATAAGATTCTTAAAATGAAGTAGGAGCTGAATGCCCAGCTCTTGAAAAATCTATCTCCATACTTTACAGAAAAACAACTGGAAAATACAGAGCTCTATTTCCAAAACCCATACAAAATATTGTACATTTGGTTTAACAATTAGCTGTACCTTTCCGATTCATAAAATCATAAATCAAATTATTTTCTTATTTTCTCCCTATAATAGCTGCACAATGCTGAAATTTTGCCACTGGTCATGGAGCACTGAATCAAGTTTTCAACTAGCAATTCTTTATTTTACTTTATAAAACATTAGGTTAAAAAATTACTGTATTTTCCTATCAATCTCTCTCCTCTATGCATAACAACAAAGAAAAAACATAAATACTGATTATTTTGTAAAGACTGCTTGACTAAATAAGTTACCAAAAAATACTAAAATCTCTGAAATTCACCATAAAAGTTTCATTTCCAAAAAGAGACAGTAAAGCTGTCAAAGAAAAAATATTAATTTCTATAATATATTCTATTAGACCATATATAAATTGAACTGCACATGCATCTAGACTTAAATAACTATATAAATGCATCCTAAATCTCCCGAGACAGATGGTAGGTCATATACAGACATGCATTCCAAAATGATTTTTCTTTAATAGGAATAAGAAAGGGAAGATGAAAGGACAGTGAGTAAATTGTTAAAATACTGTTAAATTGCAACAAAACCCACAAGATTATACTGCAGTATTAGACAATGCAAAGCAAATGAAACCAAGGGATGACACAGTGGTTTTGCCCCTGCTTTGGAAAATCACTTCAATGTATGTATGAGGACATCTTGGTTCAGGAAGGAATCTGAGTGCAAGCTTAAATTTAATCATGATGAGATTTTCACCTTCAGTCTGGCCCCTGTATCCTGGGTCCAGCATCTGGTATAGGGGGAGGAGGACTGAGTATTCTCTGTAGAGCAAAAACAGGTGAAAAGGTCTCCTGGCAGATGATCTGAGCTTGGTGGCCCTCCAAGGTGTGCTGGAGGAAGGGGCTTGAATGAGGGTAAATAGATTTTCCCTATGAGCTCCCAAAGCACTGGGGTTTTTGTACAGATCACACTTTACAGAGCGTAATGGCAAGGCTGCCTGACCCGCAATGGCCAAAAATTCCTGTGGACTCCTGAGATCATGAAGATATACACAGCCAATAAAGAACAAAACCTCCTTGACCTATTCTAAGGTCCCCACACTCACTGGTATGGATTAGTTCAGCTGGTTTTGAATTTCATTTCTTGAACTACTCTGCTAATGTGTCTATCACTTTTTGCCAGATTTGCTAGCAGACCATGGAAATTTAAAATCCTCGAAATATCAACCCAGATAAGACTGGAGGTTCGTTGAAAATATTATTAAAATACAAAATGGTTGCTTCAATATAGAAAAAAAATTCTACTTCCCTCTCTTTCTCTTTCAGCTATGCTATGCCCTAATTACAACATAAAAAGTGAAGCTCAAAATCAATTGCAGAACTGATGGCAGGGTTTCATATTCATGACACATTCAGTGGAAATCTTTTCCCACGTAGTAAGACCTGATTTTGCTGTATTTTTAAGACCATAAGCATTCAGAATTTAGTCCCAAACTCACCACAATACACTTTCTCTGATTGCATGGGATCAAAAACTCACCTTGAATCAACAGATTTTGCAAACTGCAGAATTGTTACTGTCTTCTTTTTCCTCCTTGTATGCATTTTCTTCTTAATGTCATAAGACTTTTAAGTTTGTCCAGCAAATGATATAAAATGACATAGCTAATAATAGTGTTGCCAAAAATATAATTTCCTTTTTTTAAAAAAGATATTTTTATAGAATTAATTGCACGTCATTTTTGAATATGATGTTTTATTTGTGAAAATGTAAATGATCTTTTCATTAAACAGCAAACAAAATGATGTATCTCTGAAAAATATGATAATGCTTTTTTAAGGATGTGCAGATGGTGTAGTTAGAACATCTGCAGCAACAGAGGATCTGAAGAGAAGGGGAATTTTTTGAGAGGATGTTACTACCTCCAATCTATGTTTTTGCAATTTTGTTGCAATGTTCTTTACTGAGAAGTATTCTCTACCCTGGAGTCCTCAGTGTTTGGCATCTATTCAGAGCTTCTGCTGGACTCAAGAGAAAATCTTAATCATAAAATCTATTAAACATTTTATTTAGTCCATAGTAAGTTTTTCAGCATTTTACCAGCTCAGCTTTTTTAACTTGCATCAAACAATCTTTATTTACACAAAGCACCTCCATAAACAAAATAGTTATGTAATGGAAGAAGGCTAGAAAAGGATGGTCAGAGGTATGGTAAGGTTTCAGGATGAAGAATGACTATGTGCTCTTGCACTTTTCAGTCCAGAAAGAAAATAATCAGGGAACATGTTAGAGTGGTCCCTTTCAGGGAGACAAGAGTGTGCAATGATATCTCACTGTCTTTTGAGAAGGAAGATGTGAAAAATGAAGCAAGCAGGAAGTTGGTTCAGCTGGGACAACAGATGTGGTTGGGCTGTGGGTCTCCATGCTGAAGGTTGTTTCAGGTGACTGAAGCTTACCCTGATCCAAGGGTACATGGAAGAGAAATCCGTTCAAGATTGCTACTGCTTAGAAATTGCATCTGGTTTAGAAAACCTGCAGATGCCTAGAAGCTGGAGGAACATGTGGGAAACATACAGTCTTGTCTTGTTTTTGTACTCTTTCTAGGCACCCTGGCTTTGTCCACTGATGTTTATTACAGAACTAAATGAATTCTGTTCACGTTCTTTATTTTTTATATTAATTCTGTTCTTATTCTTCTGTTCACATACTTTAGTCTTCATGATGGAAGAAGTGGTTACATGTGCAAATGTGTTGTTGACAAATTAATGAAATTTATGAAGTAAATTTTAATGGACTTCCCTATCATCACACATCCTTCCATGTGTCAAGAAGAAAATGAATTATAGTCATTACATAATAGGTGTTGTGCCTGAAGATAACAGGCAGATAAGGAGCACTTGTAGTCTCTGCCTAGACTATATGCTTAGCTTCATCTAGTCTGGATTAACAGTGTCACAAAATTTAGAGAAGTTAAATATATAATTTTCAATGTCCTCACTAAAAACTGGCTTTGGTTCTACAGTTTAGAGGTGCTCAGACTCTTAAACTGCCTGGGGAATGATGTCCACCTTACAATACAAGCGCTTTTACTCATTTCATTAAAAGTCCAGTAGTCCAAGATAGTGAATAAACTGTAAAAATTACTTCTTAAAACCACTAACTTAAACAGATTTTAAACTTCTTTATATCATATTTCTATGTAATTTTAGTTTTTTTTCTAATTCTGTTCATTTTGCAGGTCCTAGAAGGACTTAAGTACTTTGTGCTCTCTCATTTCTTGTATTATGGCTAATGCAAATGGTGAGAACACTGTAGCTTCAACTGGAGACCCCGTCATCTTTAAAGTTTTCCTCCTGAGGAGACCATTTTTTACCATGTTACACAGTGATCTTTTCTTGGCCAGCTTCTTGATTGTCTTGCTCAGATTTTGATTTTCAAGTAGATTTATAACAGCTCTGAAATCGAAAAAATAATTAAACAAAAACATATTTTTAAGTAGGTTTATATAAATTTCTCAGAGTCATTCTCTTCCCATCCACCATCACTGTAACATCTTTGCAAAGTACTTCTCCCTGATCCCTAAAAGTTTCTTCCTGTTTTCTCTAGTGGCAATATTAAACTACAGAGAAAGTTAAATAGTTCACCTTAGGTCATGTTTGTCAGCAGTAAAAGCATATTTTGATCAAATAAGACATAAATCACATTGTATGCTCTCCAGCTACCAGTGAAGAATCATCAAGATCATAGCAAAGATCACACCAACAGTCACAATTATTCCAGTTACCAGGAAAAAGACCAGAATGACATTTCTTCTGGTTCTTCTTGATAGCCCTGATTCTATTCTCCTCTCTTCTTTTTTTTTTCTGCTTGTGTTTCCAAACAGAAGAAGTACACAATCATTATTACATCCAAATTTTCAAATGAATTGAGCATTTAATCTGATGAACAGGACCGAAAAGGAGCAGGGCTTGATTATTTACTATCTGGCATCTTTCACTGCCTTGAGGCCCTTACTGTATCAGCTAAAGTTAGAACAGTAAATCTTTTATTGCAAAGGCGTATCTAACGAAGAAAGATGCAAAGAAGGAGACCAACTCATACAGAGTGGGAAATGTCATTTTAACAGCTGTAAAACACAAAGAACTGCAGTTCCTAAAGTGAGGCAGAAAGTATCTCTTTGGTACACGTTAAGAATGACAAATGTAACAATATTTTTGTTTCAAGGAATGCTTCGGTGAAAGATTTCAAGATGTGTCAATGTAAGATACATGAATGATACAGAAGAATTACCAGAAGTTGTCTGCCACTTGAGTCAGGCTGACTTCTTCGTTTCGTGCCTGGTACCAGGTGCTATCACCCAGGGCTGAGGCACCAAGGGTGCTGAGGCACCCTGCTGCAGAAGAATTTTAACAACGGCAATTGCTGCGATAATGATGATAATAATGAAGACAAAAGAGAGCACCCCAACAAAAGACTGAATTCAAGGACTCAAGTGCTGCTTTTCAGTTGCCTGTCTCTATCAAGGTCTGCAAAGCCTTTATTTGAAGCAAATAACCACTAGGCACGGAAAGGAGTTGTTTTGCATGGCCCAGAAACACTGCAGTGAGGAGCAGCTGCATGAGTCTGAGAAGTAAAAGCCAAGCAAGGATATCAAGAGTACATTTTATAATGCTGCAGCCTCTTCAACCATTCACTTAAGGAAACAGAGCCATTACTTTGCCTGCTTCTCTAAGGCCATACTCACAACTTAGTAGATGTATCTAACAACCCAGGAAGAGCAGAAAATGCTGAAGATAATCAATCAACTTCCCCCATCTGCTTTTTGGCCATGAATAAAGAAATGCCTGCAATCCAAAACCAGTCACCTTGTTCTGAAATTTAATTGACCTTATTTGTTCAGCACCATTCAAACAAATCAGGGAATTGTCAGGCATTTTTTGAGACCTCTCCAGCTTTGACGGTTTTACACCAGCCAACCCTAATTTCTCTTTCATTTTCCCTTATATACATTCTAAAATTAAAAGGTACTATTTTGTTGCTGACTGGTATGCAAAACTTATATTCACCCTGGTATGAATTCTGGGTAGCAGAATGACTGCTGGAAAACCATTTCTATTTATGCTTCATTTCTACTTCTATATGAGATCCTGTGCCACTGTCATCACTGTAGTATCTAAGCAACTCTTTCATCACATCATTTGAGTTTCATTCTCCTGCATCACAGAATTTTCCTTCAGATATTCTTAACCACAGTCCATCTATTGGATTCTTCTGATTTTTCTGCAAGACACAGGATAGGTAAGAATGCTGAATATTGGGGCTTTCATACAATGTAGAGCTACCTGCTTTTAGACCAGTTCACTTCATTGTCTGGAATGTGTCTTTTAAGAATTACATGCAGTTGTGGGGAATGGACATTAATGAAAATTATCTTTGATTTTTGCATTTCATTAATGTAATTTATTATCCCCTTGGCTAGATGCAAGTTTGGAACTCTAAGAACACTTCTATTTACAGGCTGTAAATAGAAACCAAGACCAAAAGAAATAGACCAAGAGAAAAGTGAATTTTGTTGTTCAGAGCTAATCTATTCAAGTTTTCTTTCTAGGCAAAAAAATCTTCCAATTATCAAGACCCAGAACTGCCTGAGAGACAAACTGATAATACAAAAGGATGTCTTCCAAGCAAACAAGCAGGAAGCAGACAAAAGCTGCTTCCCAGCTGGCTGGTGCACAATGAGCAAAGACAGACTCATATCAGGTACACTTTTAAGCCCCTGACTGCACTCCTGGAGTCCAGGCAACGCTCCCATTAGCCAGTGAGATTTTGCCACAGCCAGAACACGCCTTTCAAACACCTTCAGCTTACAGGTAAGGTTACAAAGATGTGTTTACACCAACTTTAAAAAAATATATATATACCTAGCTTAGTAAAAGTAGAAAGAACAAATCTTTTTTTTTTTTGAAACACGGAAAGTCTACTTCAGTGGCTTTCAACTTGGAGTCTACAGCCCACTACAGATCTGTGCACTACTTTACTGTGAAGAATGATGAAAAACCACTATTCTATATTTTACACAATTACATTGCAAAAAAACCCCAAACCTACACTAATATTGTACACACTCCATTAGAAATTTTCTAAAGTTCTACAAATAAAAAAGAGATTGACAACATATCTGAGAGTTTCAAGCAGACTGACTCCAACTCTGCCTAAGACTTAGCATATTAACTTTACCTGTTGCTTATTTATATTCATATTTGCTAAAAAGGGAGTGCCTTAAAATGAAATGCAATTCCTCTTCGTCTTCCTCTCCCTCAAGTTTTTTCACTGAGCTGGAGTTCCTCCTAGGTCATGTCATGGACTGCACAGTAGTTCTCCATCTACAAGGAGATACTCAACCAAATACTTACAAGGTCCAGCAGCCAGCAAGATTCTGCCTGTGCAGAGTGTTGGGTTTTGTCGCTTAATATAATGATGATGCATAGATTTTTCTGTTTCCCTTCTAGATTATCTATAAGCCTTTGGCTTTATATA
>VWZS01008206.1:212210-249962 GCA_013397075.1 Rhabdornis inornatus | reverse complement strand
GAGAGGGCGAGGCCGCGTCAGAACTCTATGGAAACAAGATGAAAAAACCCCCGTCTCTCGTTGTGCTCACAGCCTGACTCTTCAGACAAGTGTGGATTGCTTGCCTCAGAAAAATGTGCATCAGTTCACAGAGAATGTCTTTTAAAAACTCACAGAGAAGAGCAGAGAATAAATAATAAATTATAATAGCATATAACTCAAAGATCTTTAGATCTCAAAATGCTTTATGTAGCTATCTTCATGACAAAGAGACATCAAGACAAAGGCAGGCGGAGCAGTTTACTCTGTATCACAAAGCAGATCATTAGCAAGACCAGGAACAGTAACATGTATCTTGAGACCAAATCCACTGCCCTATATTCAAGACCCATCGTGCCTTCCATTACTGGCAGAATGTGAGGGAGATAAAGCACTGACTGTCCTAAGCTACAGTTAGCCAAATATAGCCCAGTTGTTTTGCATCTGAGGTCTAGAGAAAAGCATGCTTAATAAATTCTGAGATTTTCTAGTTGATCCTTCATTTGTTTAGTTTGACCAAAAAAAAAAAAATAATAAACCAACCAAACAAAAAATAAAACTAGTATTCAGAGCTTAGTTGTTAAGTTTTCAAATTTCTTTCAAAAAGCATCATCTCTTTAAAATTCTGAACAAATCAAACCAGTTGGAGAAATTTGTGCCAATAAATATATGTAAATAAATAAGACTTAGTGGCAAATATGACATCATGTGATCAAGATCTAACAGGCAGGCATTATTGAATTTAAGAGCTGTTGCTGTTCCCATAATTCCGGGAGATTTTTACTATTTTAGAAAGCATATATTTTTAGAAAAATACATTTTTCTCAAGGAGGCTACATTACAGGGGACAGATACATTTTTTTCATGGCAGATATAATCCAATGGCTCCAAAGAATATTATACTGGAAGATGTTGCATAAATGAATCAAAAAAATACACAGGACAGTGGAAAAATTCTGGAGCTCTTCAGTACCGTTCACATAAGACTTATGTAGAAGTGCTAATATAGCCATTGTGCCCACATGGTCTTATTAAAACCACCCTAGAGATATAAAGAAGCAGACTGTGACCATGAGTAGATAACTAGCTGTAATAATAACAGGAAATGTCACTAAATGTCATTAGAGCCTGGCATAACCTAAATGATGGCAGTATGTTTAGTATAATGGAAGGATATAATGAGAATATGGCATTTCCTTTAAGGACAGTAGCAGATTCAGACCAGTAAATTAATTCAGTAGTAATGGCCAGCTGAGTAGGCAAGTAACTGCTTGTGCTGCCAAAACCCCTTTAGATTCAGAGCAAACCTACAAACACAAAACCTTTAAAGGAAAAGAAAACCAATCACCTTTATGATGTGCAACAAGAGGTTGAAGCACAGATGGTGAGAAAAGCATTCTAATAAAGCCTGTTTCTCTCACAGTTTCCCAACAGGTACATAAGTAAGGTTCCTAGCAAATAGAGTAAGTTTTAATTTCTTCAGAAGAGCTACAGAAACCCCAGCTATTATACAAATTCAATGGAAGTCTTCTATTTCAAGCGGAAAACCATGAAATCCATTTTATTCCAGAAATTCATTTATCCTGCTGAGTTCACTGTCTGAATAGGGAAATCCAGACTATCAAGCAGGGTCTAAAGACTAGCTGTATCCCACCTTTAAAGCAGAAGCCTTATGTTTGAAATGACAGAAGTGAAATATGCCTTTGCCATTAGGAAATTTACAGTTTACTATGGATTTATTTTTTGCTTGACTGGTTGGTTTGTTTTGTACCTTTAAAAGCTCTGATAAAGGGGGAGTGTTTCTGAATAAAGAGAATTGCCAGAAACAATTACAGTAAAAAATAAACAGAATGAAAATGTAAAGAATAATTTAGCAGTGGGGAGGCTTTTTAATAGTTATGCTGTTTGCTCCTAACCATCAAATTATAAATAAATAGATTTGCAAATGTCCTTAGAATAGCTCAGTATTTATTGGGGATAATAACCAAAAGAAATCACTAGTATTCACATTTCTCTATCTTAAATTTACTTTTCAATATTCATGCTGATATTAGAAACAATAGAGACGGTTTTACCAATCTGCAGTTATGAGATGGTGGGCCAAATGTGCTCTTAGAGCAACTCTACTGAAATCACTGACTCGACACCAGAAATGACTTTAGCTTTATATGCTCAGCCGTTGTAGGGACAGAGAAAGATCTCTGTGGGCTAATGCACCATAGAGCAGGACTAAAGCCATTTAATCTATGCTTTTAGAAAGACAGCAATTGAAAATTGTGGGGAAATTGGAAACGTCAGGTTTCTGAAATGCATTAGCTATGTTAGCTGATAGTGTTGAAAATCTTGATCTCCATGTTAAAAAGCTGAAGTCAGACAATAAAATTTAAAAAAATAAGAAAAAAATTAGTTTTTCAAATTCTTCATCTCTTTGAATATTCTAGGCTGTATAGCTACTGAGCAGAATACAGTTATAGCATATTCCTGCCCTTCAGCCAGGTCTGTAGAAGTTCCAGTAATTTTAATGAGTGGGAACAAGCACTATGTCAGCATCAGCAGCTGAGAACATTTCTAAGAAAAAATCTGTGATTTCCCTTCAGCCCTTGAAAAGTGTTTGGCAACTGGGATTATGAAGCTTTTGTGTTGCTTTTGCACACAGAAGGTTACCTCCACACTCTGTAAAATAAATGACAGTTATAACTTATTCAACTAAAAAATATATAACAGGAAGGAAAACCTAATGCCTTTTGGTATTTGTTCTCCTAACTTAGAATAAACCCCAGCTTCTTTTAAGTTGTTAAGAAAGGATGTTGGGGATAATTGGTTGATGTTCTGGAAAAGACAGAATTCTGCTGTAATGCTCTTCAGGGGATGATGAGATGGCAAGCAACACACAAAATTCTTGACAGTAGGTAGTGAGCAGTAAATGTGTGACTCTGGAGATTCAGGGATCATTTCTCTTGTTTCTTAGGCAGGAGACAATGGAAAATTATCTTGCTTCCAAAACATACATTTATCCAGGGCTGAATAAAACCAGAAGATAGTGCCTAAACTGGGTGACCTTGAATCTATGGTAACCAGAACATGGACACGAAAACTGCAGTATCTTTTGTTTGCCATGATTTTGTCATTTGCCTAGATTGCTATGCATACAGATAAGTTTTATACTGGGTGAGACCCCACTTTCAGAGTCTGTAATTACAATGATACCAGAGAAAAACAGCAGATTTAATCCAAAAGTTCTTAATGTTTCTGCAATCTTTACTGGAGGTGTTGCGGTAAATATATCTTTTTAGGGTGGGATTGAAAAAGAATTATTTCACCGAACAAAAGAAAAGAAAGCAAGAATTCAGCTTCATGCAAAGAATCACACAGCAACTTTGCTGTAATAGACAGGGAAAGCTCATTCAATGAGATTTTCTCTGGAGGTCATAGTATATAATTGTTGTTTGTACATTCCTTGTTATCACAGCTTGGAAGTAACCTCCTGAAATCCAGTAATTCAGAGCCCTCTCCATCCACTGGACACAATAGTTATTGCCATCCTGAGATAAAGGATAAAAGAGAGATCTAGATTTGTTATGATCAATTTAGGTACTTTAGGACATGAAATATTAGAATTAAGCATTTGGGTTTGGGTGGGATTTCTAAAAACCTGGCAGAAGAAAAAGTGATCCTTAAGCAGAATGCCTCAATGCCAACTTTCTGTGGAACAGATTATTTTCAGGAGCTCTAAAATATATATTTAGGACATACTTAATATAGTATCATAGATTGAAAGATAAAGACAAAAAAAGAACATATTTTTGTCACCTAAATCTACTTTTGTTTAAAACATAATTATTTTTTATTATTAGTGGTTTTTCTCTCTTAAACAGCTAGGTCTGGTTATTCATCTACCTTTAAAAGTACGGGTTTCAGACTAGTTTTACTTAATAACTAATATGTTAAGTGTTAAAGGAAAACAGCTTTGTAAATGACTGTCACTTTCCTGTTGTAGTGTCACTGACCTATGTCTGATTATAGAGCACATTTGTCACAGTGGTTTGAAAGGTCAAGAACAATTTTTTGCTTTACAAAAACAAGTCGCTAGGCAAGACTAAGTTTAGATACACAGAAAATAAAACCAGATGATAATATTTCCTTCCAAAAAAGGGAAGTCTTTTCATCATTATGTCTGCTGTCATGTTTGTCTTAGGTATATTGTTGACTAAAAAAAGGCGAACATTTATACAGCCTTACTACAGAGTGATAATAGAAATGACAGCACTTTCCTGCATTTAGCAAAAGAAATATCTAGGCATAAGTAAAGGTGCCATTAATTTACACAAATATTGAGAGAGACCATTACAAAGATTTACAAGAGTGCATATACATTTACACATAACAGATTTGTTTCATAACACAGAACTTGCCCAGCTTAAGTTGCTCTACATCTATGGGTTTACCTATTTGTGTATTCCTCATATCATTATACCATAAATTAATTCAAAAGCACTGTGGTCTAGAGAAGATTTCCTTAGAAAGTCACCATTTAATATTATTGGTGTTTTTTCCCAAAGTGTGATTATTTACTTTTATGTGAATCGCTGCTATGTCTATGTTTTCTGCTTGCATTTTTTGTTATAACCATTTACAAATTACACTATATTTAGAAATGGTTATTTGATATGCAGGAAGTATTTGTATTTTATCTTTAATGACAGAAATCTTTGAGCAGAAAATTGTTTCCTTCCCATTTGATAGAATTGAAGACCAATGGCAAAAGTTTCCTCCCATAGAACTTTGAGAGGAGGCAGTACATTAACTGATGCTTGCATACATGACTGTGAGAAATTCACATCTATTGCTATTGGTTTTCAAACCAGGAGATTACTCACATATTTAATATATGAGTAGTCACAGATGATTCCATAAAAAATCCCACCTGCCTGGAAACAACTGTGTACTTAAAGAGCTTTACTGATGGTAATGAAGAATCAAGTTGTATCATATTATCTCCCATCTATCTTAAGAGAGGAAATATGAACATCTCTTTGCCTGTATCATTACATTTTCCTTTTTTTTTTTAGCCCACCCAGGGATCTCATTATTCAGAAAAATCTCCACACTTCCCTATTTCAGCATTTTTTGAAATGTGATTATTTTAGTCCTGTGCTTTTCAGTAGCATTGGGAGAAAAGAAAATCTCAGAAGGGACTAAGTATTTATTTCTCTGCACGCACTTCTTTACAGTAGGCTTAGCCACAAGCCTTATCAAAGAACAAAAAGTCACAGAAATGCAGCATAGTCAGTGACATTTTATGAGAATTTTCAACATTTTGAGTGACAGGAGCCATGATCTTGAAATTTTGTTTCCTTAGTATTCGGGTTACTTTTTTTTGTACAGGGAATAATAAAAGTGGCATGAATGGACTTCAGTACTGTTTTGAGTCATATACATACTGAAGTGTTCCACTGAATTGGCAATGACTTAATCTGGATTATTTAAAAATGTTTGTAGGTTAAAAACAAAGAAAGAAAGAAAGAAAGAAGCCTGGATCTTTGTATGATGAAGTACCAAATTTCAATACTGCAATTTGCACTCTAGAGGAGTAGATCACTCTGAGATTACTTACAATAATTTTGTCTTTCTTCTCTTTTGTAAAGCTTGTTGCTTCTCTCTAGTTCTTTCTCTAGTATCATTTGCAGGCTAGTTTGAGACCTTGATATCAGTAGGGTCAGCTTCATTTCATAGTAACATCTATAAGATCAAGACAAAACCCAATGCAGACTTCTCTACTTCCCCCACATGAATTAATCAAAACAATTGTGATATGAAAAATGTTGTGCTGTTTTTCGCTTTTTCTGCTCTGCAGCTGCATGTAGTTACAGCAACTTGTTAGTGGACCTTAGGGATCTGAATACTGCATGCCAGAGCTGCTTCATGCCAATTATTATGTTGAGTGATGAAACTGCCTTGTATCATTTCATTTGTGGATATGAACAGCAGGTGAATATTATGCTTTCCAATTATAAATCACACAGACTGAAATCTCAGTTCTCTGAGTAAGGCTGTAAAAGCAGTGGAGTGTAAGGAGACTACTGTTTCTTGTGAAAAGGAATCTGAAATTAGAGTTTATTGATGTGGGCTTTTTTCTCCACCTCCCTGTCATAGTTAGCTTTTAAGACCAAAATTGAAAAATCATTGGATAAAGAAACTGAATGGAAAGCAAATAAAACATCTAACTACAAAGACTGTATTTAGAACTATAAACCATAGGTAGGTCTAGCATTCAAGTGATTGAGTAATATGAGGTTCACTTTGGGTTTTCTATAGGTGGGCTTTCAAGACAAAAGTGTGAAAGGATATGGTAATGGTAACAGGATTCTCTTTCCAATCCAATTTCTGGCATAGACTAAGCATGTCTTTAAATATTTATAATTTTGAGATCGTCCTTGAAGTGTATCTGCAAAGACCTGTGTGACACTTGAGTTTGCTGTCTAGACTATGGAGGATGGACAAAGGCTAAGACTCTTAACAGACAAAACAGAAAGCATTTGGTGGTAACAGTACATAACCAACAACATCAAAAGGACTGGATTCAGTTACTGAAGGAAAATCTTCATGATCAGAGTAATTTTTTTCTGAAATAGGTATTCTGCTAGCCATATTTGTAGTCTAGTGTTGGGCTCCCCAATGCAAGACAGACTGTACTTACTGAAGTGAGTGCCCCACATACCACAAGGTGGTCAGGGGTTGGAATGCACAGCACAGAAGCTGAAGTCCACTTGTTTAGGCAAACCTGAACAATAGAAGACTGAAGGTGGACATAGTGTTCTCTACAGTTGCTTAAAGAAAGGCTATAGAGGAGATGAGGCGTCTTGCATATGCACAGAGAGAGGACGCAAAAAGCCATGGTCACCAGTGTTACAAAAAAAAGAAAATTCTGTAAATATTAAGAAAAAAGATCACCATCAAGGGTCCAAACATAGGAAGAGTTGCAGAGATTCTGCATTCTTAGACACACTCATGTCTGGCTATGTGATCTAAGTTGTCCTTTGAGTTTGGGAGCAGAGCAGAAGAAAGGCTGTATTTGAGTTCTCTGGAAGTGTCTTCTGACCTAACTCACTCTGTTAGTCTATAATTCTTACTCTGTTAGCTTTTGATTATATTCTTCAAGTTCATGGTTTGTGTTCCTACCATTTTTGAAATTTGGGGGAGGAACTGGGAAGGGGTAACTTATTCTAGTCATGAACACGTATGGCAATTTCTCCTAATGACATAGTATCTTATTCTTCTTGTCCATGTAGTTTTGCCCAGTAAAGGCTATGAAAATTGGCACTGAGTGGGTGTAAGTCACATCATATTTAGTTACCTTATGTGTATGCATCACATAGGAAACTATTTTTAGAGGTTTTTTTAAATCCTATAGGCAAGGACCAATTTGAATTTATGTCTGTTCCCACCAACAAGTATGAAAAAAGAAAGAACAATATTCAGCTCTTACCTAGTTTTCAGAGATGTATAACAATCTGAGGTGTACATTCACTGACTGCAAAAGAGTCACATACTAATGAAGTCCCAAGATAGATCTACCAACTAAAGCATAGAGTAGTACAGTACTGTGCTTCATTATGTCTCACACTTATCTGTGGTGCATTATGCAGGTTCAAAAAGAGACATGCAGATTTTTGAAGCAAGTAGCATAAGACTTTGTCTTCCACTTTGACTAGCCTTTTGTTTACACAATAAGAAATGTGCAGAAAAGTTCAAATGTCAAAACTGATTGGGAAAAATCTCTGTAGAAGATTTGATGCCATTAAAAAAAAAAACCCACACATAGGAAGCATTTAATCAAATTCTGAAACTTTTAAATCTTATCTGCTCACAGAATTTTTAACCAACTTGCTTAAAGCAGTGAAATTGCACATCACAAAATGTGGGACTTTTTTACAAAAGGGAATTATTAATACACTGTAAAGGTTCTATCAAAGTTTTGTAACTGCATAATTGATACCATCTGGTGTTTCAGAAAAGGCTGATCTGATTTGGGATGAACTATGAAAATCACAGGTCAGTATCAAGAAAACATATTTTTAGGTTACCAAAACTGTAAATATAAGATGCTGAGCTTTTCAGCTCACTATATGAAGTCTTTTGCATGTAATTATGTACTTGCTTGATTTAAAATTCTTTGTACATTGGAATATCAGAAAATTATACTTCTAATTTCTTTTTATGTATAGTCACACTCCTTTTTTAATCATTTTTCTTTCATATTCATCTGTTTAAGCTGAGGAAATATTTTTGATCCATCTGGTTTCCCTCTATATAAGCCTGGAAATATGAATTGTTATGCAGCGTGAAGCTCTATTTTTTTTTTTTTTTAAGGAGATAAAATGTTTGCAGTAACTCTACTGACTGGACTCCACATTGCTTGTGCAAAGGTTATCTGGCTTCTCTGCAGCTATGATTCAATGATTCTAGTTCCAGATGTAACAACTTTTGCTGCTCTGTTTTTGTAAATTCATAATTATATTTCAAAACTTATGCAGGTTATGATCAAAAATCTGTGAATAAGTGCCCCAATGAAATGGCAGGAAGGAATCTCAAGTGAAGTAGGAAATAGCCCTTTGTGAGGTTCTGGTAAGCCATTGCCAACAGCCAGTTCTACCCTCACTCTCCACTGCAATTAGCGACTTTCGGTTCATCAGCACCTGAATGAGAGTGAGACGAATAAAGTTACCTGCAACATGGGGAAAAATTTGGGCCTTTTAGTAGTGCTACTAGTTAATTGGCCTGTATCACTGTAGTCAGAGCTTGGGGAACTGGGAAAGAAGTGAAGTTTTGGGTTCACTTCCAACATTGTGTGTATCATATCTAGAGCTTGAAAAAACTATCAGATCAGAAAGATCATATTTTGGAATCTCTTTGTATGGGTCTAAATGACTATACACTGCAAAAAAGAAGCACTCAGGATCACAGTCACTTTCAGAGAAGCCCCAAGTGCCTTGTACTTTAATACTGTCCTATTCTAACCAGATGAACTCACCCATCACTAGACAGACATAAGAGTCATCTGCTTTTGATAATGTCAGTTGTGATTTTCCAGTCAGGCATCTCACTAGAAATGTGGGTTGCTCAGCCTACAAAGTGCAAGGAGCACAGATCCTTCTCAGAGAAACCTACAAGGCCCAGGGGATGAGACTAGTGTGGTAGAGGTTTGATTCAGACAAATCTGACAAGTTCTAATTCCCTAGACTTGTCAAAAAGCTGGAAAGCAGACAGCAGTGAACAGATCCAGGGCTGTAACTGGGAACGGCAAAAGGCAAGCACCAGGTGTTTCCTAGACATAGTGCTCACTTTTACTGTACTTGTAATCAAATTTATGTCAGCTAGTTTTTGAAATACTGAGAAAATACTGAGTCCTCTTATGCCACTGAAGATATTAAAAAGTGGGAGGGAAATGTGTTGCCAAAATAAGGATGTAAAATATGGGCACAAATGTAAAATTTTCTGTTGAAAACATAACAGTACAATTGAGGGAAACTGCTTTCTAGTCAGCCTGGTACAAAAATAAGTAAGGTTTGATGCCACACTCATTGATGTTATTTTATTAAAGCCACTGGAAGGTGAGAATCAAATAAGGCATAAAAAGTCCTTTTTATGACAGCAAAGAAATTGAGACTAACAAAAATGAAAAGGACAGTGGTTCTTTTTTACCTATATTTGTTTGCTTTTCTTTTTCTATTTATTTTTGGTTTTGTGTTTTAACTCACCATATTTACTTATTTTAAATGGTTTCAAATATATCAATTTATATTCAAGCCTAATATTAACATCAAACTAATTTTTAATTTTGCATCTAGTCTAGTTTTTTGGGGGGTTGGGGATGAAATGAGAGAAAGATTTTATTAAGTGTATAGTGTCAGGATTCAAATGAGGTGTAATTAATTTCTGGCCATGAAAATTTTATATTCTCTATAATAACCATGGGAAAAATTACTACTGTATTTGCTCAAACATTTGTAACATGTTTGAGGAAAAAAAAATCTAAGATTTCAGCTGAAGAGCCTAATCCTTGATACACAAAATACCTATGCTTGAGTGACCTACCTAATGATGAATACAGGGGAAAATTCTCAATGTCCCCAAACATAACTGCTAAACAAATATGTGTCTATAAGCTTTTTATCATACCTCCCTTGAAAATGGAACAAATGGTTATGTAGCTGAATAAAACTGCTTCACTGCTCCACTGCTCTTATCTTATATGACCTCTGTCCTTGAGTGGACACCAAAAATCTTTAAAAATTCTCAGGGACAAAAGAGCATTTTAATGGGTGAACTTCTTTATGTTTTGTTGCACTTTTCTCGTGTGTATATTATGAAATATGTTGCAATATGTAAAGATAACAAGTACCACGCTTAGACTATGGACAACTACAAGAATTGTCAACATTTGGGCTGTTTTATTGTCAATGACAAATATGATTTTAACAGTAAATTCCTTAGCAAGTCTAGGATGTCTAACTAACATTTGAGTAACTGCTTCCATTGAATTACACTACCATTAATCATCTCCACTAATTCAATAAAAACAATGTCAATACGATGAAACACTTTTTCTATTGAATTAATGAGGGTGGTTGGTTACTAATAGGATATGACTGCATTAGGGAAATGTTTAAAGTAACATGATAGATTAACAAGGAAACATTTAATAAAGATTTAATATAATTTTTAACCCATTCCAAACCCTATGAGGAAGGAGGGAAATTTGTATTATGAAGATAGCCACTGCATAAAATTGCTAAATATCATCACTTTACTATTTCCCTTGACAGTGTGTAAACTAAGACATATGGCTGGCCCTTTCTTGATTTTCTGTTTTCTTGTTTATAAAATGTGAGGAATTGCACACACTCTTTGTTCTGTGTTATAAGATTTCCCAATAGAAATATTGAACATGAGCCAGAGATTTCTTATATGCAGAGAGGTTTTTATCTTTCTGTGAGAAAACATGCTCTGAACCCACCTCAAATAATGATTGTTTCTGTAGCCTTAGGCAACTCACTTATGCCCTTTCAGAAGTTGCTTAAATTTAAATTTTCGACTGGTTTTAGTTAACAGAATATTTGAGTAGCAGTATCTTTGCAATTCTGGCTGTTCACCTTAAGCTGAGCCTTAAGCTCAGTTTCTTCACTTGTAAAGTAGTTTCAACAATACTTGTCTCTGTCCACATTGACTTCAGAATTAGTGACCTGATGGCCAGAAATGAATTTCACTATGAGAATGAGTTAAAAATAATAAGCTAATTTGTTTATTGGAAGGAAAAATGGTAACTTCCTGAGGATACTGCAAAGTAGCACAGCTACTGTAACATGAGAGCAGAGTAATATAGTTAATGGTCTATAGAAGAGCTTTATCTTTCCTTTTGTGCCTACACGTGTCTAGTGTACCAGTCAATTCAATGAGGAGGTGCTGAAGGGACAGCAATTCCAGCTGTAGAACACTGAATGCATTTAACATTGGACATGGGCTAATGCCAGCCATGAGGGAGCAAATAAGATCTCTCTGGCACTACATCTTGAGAAAAAACTTAATCCATTCAAGTGATTATCTGAGTTTGATTTCAGTTTTGCTATATGGGATAAATGTGATAATGTGATAAATCCTGGTTTAATGTGATATGAAGTTCATAGTGGTGCTAATTACTTTTTTATCAGAGAGAAATTAAAACATGTATAATTTTGCAATGTGTGACTCAAATTTTCTACCCATCTCTGGCTTCAACCTCTCTATGGCACACAAAGCACACCATGTTGTGGTGACATAACATGTACCTATGAAAACACAGATTTATGAAACAGGTAATTTTCTTCAAATTAATATATCATAGTATGTTTGACACATTATTGACACACAAAATATTAATAAAGTACTTTACAGTTTTTCACTTATGGTCCTTTCTAGAAGTGTGGAAGGAGTGAAATGAACATATCTCAGGTTTGTATTTTTTTCCGGATCTTGGGGAAGCAAGGGGATTTTTGACTCATTTTTGTTTAAGCAGAGAACCAAAGGAAAGTTATTAAATTTTAACAATATATGAATCCAGTACTGGAGATTGATTTACTTTATTATTTTGAGCCCTGATAAACGTTATAAAGCGAAGTTATTATAAGAAACATCAAATCTGTGTTTAACCTAATAAAAAGTAGGATAAAGAAGGAAACAGCACTGATTATAATGATATGTAATAGAATGTTCCTCTTATACAGAAGACAATTCTACTGTTTTGGAAGCTTAGTATAATTCAAAATGCAAATGATGCAAAGCAATTAAGAAAGTGCTATTGAATTGTATTGCTCTGCCATAGTAATATACAGTAAAATATTAATTGTGCTGATGATTTATAGTTGTTTTAGAAGACCGACTTTTGGGTCTCACAAACACTGTGACTTTCAATGGAAAATGATATCCAAGGTTTTAATTTGTTAAATAAATAAAAAGACATGAGCAGACAGGGCATTAAAAAGTGTGAAAATGTAATATAATGCCTCTCTAGTAATCTGAATCCTATTTTAAAATCAATGTTTTGATATGTCCAAGCGCTATTTTATAAGATACATGTTTGTAAAAGTCCTCCTTCTAAAAACTTCTAAAAATAACCAGATGAGAATGATAGTATTTCTCAACAATTGAATCCACCTTTTTTTTTTGTTTGCATTGTTTTGTTTTGTTTTGTTTCTAAACATATAGGCATATATTAAAATTTTTTAAACACTCTTAAGCATTTTCAAATCCCTGATAGGCCATATCATGTGCACAAATTTTCTCAAGCTTTATTTCCATTAGTAATATCACAATGGAAAAATACCCCTTAAATTTAGTGTTAAATATTTGTTTTGTTATACTCACAATTATTTGTGTTTTTATTGAGCAAATCACAAGTGAAAAGCAATATTGAAGGTATACATTTATCCATACTTATTAATCTTCCATGAAAATAATCATGCTAAAGAATCTATGTGTGTGCATTAATATCAAGTTATAAGCTTCATTCCACATGCTTTGCAAAAGATTAATTGGAGCCTCAGCAAAATACTTCTTTTCACAGCATGGATGAAGATCTACAGGTTTTTTAAGAACTCCTAATAATCAGCTGTTTTCAACATTTCTCAAGGCTCCAGCAACTGCTACTTTTCTTCTGGTGCTTTTTCACCACTCTACTACTTTTATCTTAGTAGAATTAGCCAATTAAACCTGGACAGCTGTAAATTGTGTTCCAAAAAGGAATACCTTCTTTCTAAAATCTAAATAACCTGGAGACCTCAGTTAGATCAGTACTTAAACATGTACGTTCCTCTGTTTAGTGCCACTTTGAGAGCTTTAAAAAGTCTTGATAACACTTAAAGGCAGAATGATTTTGAATGTTTTACAACACAACTGATATTTAATTAGCCTCAAATCTGTACTAGAAAGACATGTTTGTATACCCAGAGCAGTACTCTATCCAAGAGCATATTAGGGTTTATATTGCCATTTCATTTCTCAGTGGTACATCTTATGGAATGCTGTGTTTGGGGCAGGGGGAAAGCAATCAACTGGAAAGGACTCTGGTGAGAGCACAGTATGAAAATCTAATTCAAGGACAGCAACTAAAAATGTTAAGATGACACTTCACAATTGCTGCTCTTTGAAATACTATTGTTGATATTTTAACATTCATATTTCTATGCATGTCAACATCTGTGTCTAGGTATTTTCAAACTGTTGACTTACATAGATGTCTACCTTTATGCCACAGAGATGCAAGTACCAGACAAGTGGGAATATGTATTACCTGCCTGCCCTAAAATTTCACACAATAGGATGTTGATAGGTACAAAGTTGTAAAAGGTAAAATTTCCACTTCCAAAATACAAAGGGCTTTTAGTATTTAAAAATACCCCAAAGACAGAGGCAGTGGAATACACTCTTTGCACTCCAGTTTTTCAGCTTAAGAATCAGGAGTGTGAGCTATCTTAGTTGTTTGATATGTACTGGGAGAACAATTTAGTGGGTTACATCCCTGATTTTTATCACTTAAACCATAATTTAAAGCAGTTACATAGTGCTCAGAAAGACCTGGGTGTCCCCTCACTCCTTAGGATAGATTCCACTAATGTTATCTCTGTGAAAACAACTGGTTTGTACTGCGTGAATCTGATTTGGTAAATTGGGGTTTAATCCATCTAGGATTGCTTTATTTTTCTGTGGCTCTTAAGGTCATCACATGTGCTAGCAATATGTAAGAAGGGATCCAGGAAGAAGAAATAGGAAATATTTCAGATGTATAATCTCATTCTATAGTGGCATTAGCGTAATTAAAATAATAAACACTTCATTTCTGGAAGTGTAAAGTGGTTGTGTAATGTGGTTGTGGGTAATAATAGAAACTCCAAAATTAAAACAAGTCTGGATTATCCTCATGAATATTTCCATCCTCCAACAAACTGAATTTGGCATATCTGCATCACTGACTTTATCAGCTGCTGTCAAATCTCTGAGTATGTGGCAGGCAGGACATCAGAAAAAAAAAAAGACAGCTTTTTTTTCTCCTGACAAAGTTAACTTTTCTTTATATTCTAGAAGGTGCTAGACTTTTAGAACGAGATTGTAAAATGAAAAAATAATATTAATTTGGATCAAAATAATAGATGGGAGTCCTTTTCCTCTGTTTCTCCAACCCAAAGTGTTAAATTAAGAGGTTTTTTCCCTCAAAGAATCACTGACTCAATTAGTTTAAGACCTCTGAGATCATCAAGTCCAACCTATGATCTAACACCACCTTGTCAACAAGACCACGGCTCTGAGTGTCGTGTGAGTCTTTTCTTAAACTCTTCCAGGGACAATAACTCCACTGTCTTCCTGGGCAGTCCATTCCAATGTTTAATTACCCGTCCCTTCAAAAAATTCCTCCTGGTGTCCAACCTAAATGTCCCCTGGCACAGCTTTAAGGCTGTGTCCTCTTGTCCTGTAATCTGTTTTCTGGGGGAAGAGGCTGAGCCCCACCTGGCTACAACCTCCTTTCGGGCAGTTGTAGTAAGTGATAAGGTCCCCCCCGAGCATCCTTTTCTTCAGGCTAAAGATTTCTCCTTTAAACCTTAGATTTTATTGCATGGAGCTTGTCATATACAAAATCATTCCTCCAGAATATGCTCTGTCATATTTCACCTGAGTAACATGCCTTTTTTTCCCCTGCTAAATTACCTAGGAATATTTATTATCTCCGGCAAGGATTTAATATATGATCTTAATTATAAAATGCTCTTAGATAAAACCCGTCAAGCTCTCAATAAATGGATGCAACTCCCAATGTCTCTGATTAGCAAAGTAAATATAATTAAAATTACTATAGTCCCTAAATTTAATTATCTATTAATGAACACTCTTTTTTTCTTTCAGCATAACTTAAAAAAACCCCCACAACTTCGATATATCTTTTAAAGGCTCCTCTGACTATATAAAATACCAGATTAGGTATAAAAGCATTGACTTTACCTCCTAAAAGTAAACTACATTCATCAGATTATTGCTGAATTCCAGGCTCAATAAAAATATATATAGAGACAGAATTCAACAAAGCTCTACTTAGAGCTGGAGCTAGGAAGACAGTGAAGACTATTTAAAGTACTGCTGGAGAAACGTTATTCACCCATTTCATTTATCATTGAAGTTTCCTAATAGATTTTTGGCCTTGGCTGATTAACAGGATTGGAGAGCAAACAAAAGATCCTTGTGCAATTACTATGACTGCAAGAGGAAGATCTAAATGTAACTTAACTGAGTAAGATTAAGTAGGTAGGGTTTGGGGCACTTTGTAGGAGAAGGTAATGTCTGCTTCTTTGCAAATAGCTGATAAAAAGACTCACTGTGCTGTTTCACAAGTGGCCTTTCTAGAAGAAATATCCCGTTCTATTGGACTATTGACTGTGTCTTGGGGTCAGAATCTGGCTTTGACTTCCCATCTATCTGTGACTGAATTTCTCAGGGCCCTTCATTTGGCAAAACTATTTGCCTAGTCTCAACTAATGTTTCTGGTCCTTCTCACCACACAATGCTTCTTTTTTGGGGCGCATCTAAACAGTTGTACACACTGAGTTTTAGACACATACATTAAAGAATTTGCTATAAAAATAGCAAAGTACAGAGATTTTGAAATCTCTTACGCTGTGCAAGTGTCAAATAATGTTCACCATATTTAGATGGACAGAATAGAAGTAAAATATCTTTTTTGCATTATGAATTAAAAGAACACAATCTATAGGCACTGGGCTATCTGTCACAGCTCTTCTGTTTGCTTTGTGTATAAGTCTGCCTGTCTTATCATCTTACCTGCTCCCTGAACAGGAAGATAAAAATATCAGTAATATCTTCCAAGAAGACCTATGTTTTCTGAGACAAAACGTTCCTGCCATACTTGGCTCCTCTTCTGAGTTTAACCTTGTGGGTGGGACCCACTTAAGGCTTTTTTGAGGGCAGTCTACTAGAGGTTTATGTTGTTCTGTTCTTCAGACTTCTTTGTGATAGCTCCCTGAATAGTTCTCTTCACACCATACCTTACTGCAGCACACAGAACTCTCTCTGCATCTGTGAGCATGTCACTCTGACTATACAGATAGCTGATTTTTTCAGAATCCTTCAGCGAAAATACATTTCAGGTGGCAGCAGGCATTTTGCCATGGTAAAGCTATTCTGCATGTAAATACTGTTAAGATGTCTGATCTAGCAGAGTGAAGTCACGTTCTCCAGATCTGAGAGACCCTGGTTTAAATCGTTTCTTGGCAATATGCACAGCAAATAGCCCTTGGCCTAAGCTAAGGGTTGATAGGTAGGGCTCAGAGGAGAATTGCCATGTTCAGCCCCAAAATTCAATTCAGTTATCACTGAGTGAATAAAATTGTCTCAGTGCCTGGTGGCATTTTCCAGAGTATGCCTGTGATCATCTGTATTTGGAAATGTTGAACTCGTGTGACCCTTGGTGGGACTATAACAGATATTTCTGTGCCTCTTCCAAGCAAGAGATAAACTAGCACTCATCCTTAAGGTGCTTCTAATTGAGCTGACACCACAAACTGTAACAGGTCAGTATCCACATTTTGTACAGCGCTTCAGTGTTTGGGTGCACATCCAAGGTACCAGAGCACTGTGACAAATCTCTCTCTCTGCTGCAGCTCTCAAGATGGTATGGATTTCAGTAGTTTCCAATATGTAAGAGACAGGTCTCTTACATATTGGGCACATTCTCTGTGAACAGCAAATACCACCACTCATATATGCTTTAATGGGACACCACCAGTCCACAGTGCCTCACTGTGCTCTAGCTCCCCAACAGCAAAATGGTGAAGCAGAAGTGTGTTAATTTATGTGTGTGAGGATGCATCACACAAGCCTTTGCAGTCTGCAGATATTTAGGCAATGCTAATAAAGTCCCTCTAGAAAACCTAAGTTATTTGCTTGAATATTTTTGTCAGTGATGGTTAAGTCTGTAATGCCTTTGTTTTCAGATACATTTTTCCATATAGAAGACAAGCTACTGATGTAGAGGTGGGCTATTGGCATTCTCAGTGTTATGTCCCTGAACTTTGAGGCACTTGGAAAAAATGTCTCTTTCAGCTATATTACTTACATTTTCCAGGTTTTGTCTCATTCCATGGAGGATTTCTATGTAAAAAAGGCACTTCCAGGAATTTCATTAAGGTATTGGGAGGTCCAGTGTACTGAGGCTGAACTCTATTCCCAGAACTATCAGCAATCTGTCAGTGGCAAGGTTTCCTGGAATAACATCAGAACCCCTCCCTGTTATAGCCAAAGGAATGGTGTTAGTCTTTCTCTAGCAAATTGTATTTAAGTGTAGTTTGCTGTGAAAGAGACAATTGTTTTGAAACCCCAGAGGCATAGGCACATTACTAAATCTTAGGCAGCTAGACTGATCCTAAAGTTGGGACTGCTGAATAACAAGACTTTCTGGTACATCTGCAAATTTACACAGTGGTGGAATTTGAGTACAGGGAAGGGTGAAATGAGAAAGAAGGGAAGGCTATGCCTCTGCCAGCTGACAGATGACAAAAAATTTGAAATTTGTATTTTTCCAAATATTTTTCTATGCATGAATTGATGATAAATAAAGCAAGTAAAAAACCTCAAGGTTTTGTATCTTTTATTGTATTGCAAATTAGAATAAGCAGCTCAGACTGGAGTCTTTTATGGAAAGAAATTTGCAACAAAAAGAATCCGTGCAGAGAAAAAGTCATTTCTGAAGAATCTGAAGACATGTTCATGAATATAAAATAATAAATGTGAAACAAAATATTTTGACATTAGTGAAGTTAAATATTTTAACACTAGTGATATGAATAAGAAAGTCACAATACCTCCCTTACTGTTGACATTAATTTTGTCATCAATATGATACATTTCTGAAAAATTATTTGATTACAAAAACGCAGCATTTTCTGCAGGATTTTTTTTCTTCTGCCAAATATATGGCTTCATATAAAAAAGTCTAGAAATAATAATGAAACCTACTGTCTTTGCCTTATTAATTCCTGGAAAAAAACTTTGCTTATATATATATGTTAAGTCCTAAACTGTTTCAACCTTGAGAATGCTAGGGAAGCTTCTTCAGAAGAGCAAAAAGCAAGAATAACTGAGGCAATGACAGTGGGAGAAACAAAAAGGTGGATCAATGCTTCAGTAGCTTTAGGGGTGCTCCTTTCTTAATCTTATTCTCAGCCTTTTCACATATTTGATCTTTTTGGTAATAAGCTGTCAAAGAAGGGATTTTCACCCAAGTAATAGTCTTGGCTGTTATCAATTGATCCAAATTTATATATTGAAGAACTGAATGTCTTTTCACACTCTCTACTCAGAATGGCTTTTAATTAGCACTTAGTGGGCATCATAGCAGAATAAAGGCTAAAATAAAAGCAATCATTTTAATTTTTCTCTTTTATGTTATAGCAAATGAACATTGCTTGAGAGATCTTTGTCTCTAAACATTAAAAAGTACACTGTGATTTATACTGAGTAGAACACAGACTGAGGGATTAGAGATCTGTTACCTCTGTGATTGCCTTCGTTTTGCATCATGCAATTAAACAGATTCATGCCAAAATACAGATGATGCTCAATGAGAACACTAATTGTACTGCTTGCATTTATTTTCATTATTTTACAGTACAAATTCATTTTTGAATGTAGATTCTTTACACCTTTAACTGTGGTGCTGACTTTCACATGGCAGAGTATAATCATGCAGAATAAACACAATCTGTGCACTAGTTGTCTTCACTTTTTTTCCCCTTACAACATCTAAAATAAGTGACATTTTGACTGCTTAGGTAAACCCTCATATTCCCAGTTTTCTATGACTAGTGACAGTCTGCAGGAGTGAAGTATTACCCACTTCAGAGGAAGATCAAGTTAAGAATCACTTAAGCAAGATGAGCATACTCAAGTGCATGTGACCAGATAAGATGAATCCAAGGGTGCTGAAGGGATTGCTTGACACCATTGTGAGCCTAACTTTTCATTATTTTTCAGAGTTTAAGACGATTGGAAAGGTTTCTAATGGACAAAAAAAGATAGACATCAAGCTTACTCTAAAGATAATAAAATAGATATCTGATATTGATCACATATATCATATCTGATATCGATCAGCCTATCATCAGTCTCTAGGAATAGTAACCAAATCTTCCCAGAAGCTGTGGCCAAGCTACTGACAGACCATAAAAATGGGAACGGCCAGTGTGACCAAGAGGGAGTCATACCTGACCAACGTGACTGCCCTCTTTCATGAGGCGACCAGCTGTACAGATGGGGGCAGCACTGGTTGAGATTTAACATTAATTTAGCAAGACTCTTAGCACAGTCTCCCATAGTATAGGTGCAGTCAAATTGGAGAGACAAAACTCCTGGATTACTTATGTCCTGCTGTGTTGTCTGTCTTTCCAGCAGAAAGAAAGAAAACTACTCTTCCAACTGGAGTAGTTGAGGTCCTCTACAAGGACCAGGGCAGAGAACGTGAGGGTACTCTTACTTGTAGCGGACCTTGTCCACTTCTTCCTAGTCACCTAGCCTGACGCCCATTCCAGTGTCACTCTGTTTAATCTGTATCCATAAACTCCCAGTTGGCTCATCATCTGTCTGCAGGCAGGAGAATGAATCCTATGAGTCTACATTTCTGTATATGATAGTACACAATCTGTTTCTTTTCAACTTTAGACTGTGCAGCTTTTTTCTCACACTGATATGTGATGAGGAGCTAATGCTCATTCTCCTTCTTCTCTACAAGTCAAAGCTTCCTTTGTTAATTTTGTTTCTAAATCTCTCTTAATGCAATGGTTAATTTTTGTCATCTGGCTCTATCTTAGAACTTAACTGTTACAAATCTTCCTTGACAATGATAAAACCTACTAGCCAATGGAAGACAGAACTGCTGTAGGCCCTCAGGAAACCTGTGTATGTCTGTGTGTTTTACCATCCCATGCAGCCCACTAGGGTCTTCTACCATTTAGTTACCATGTGTGCCTTGGAATCCTTATGTCCATTCAGAATGCAGCTGTTTCAGGTAAATATATCTGTAAAATAAAGGGAAGCTTCTGCAGTTCTGAGTCTCCTTTGAAGTCTCACAAATCAAGAATCTCAGGCCCAGTTAACTGTAGTTAATTTTTAAACCCTCTGACTGATTATTTGAAATAAATTATATTTCTTCATTCCAGTTTAATCCTTTGTTGTTAGATTTTTGTTGGGAGATTATAATTGTTTAAATATTCTCATGTCTGGATTGCTGAAGTGGAAAAACCAATGCTCCAAGAAGTGAGCATATCTGGTACCTTGGCAGCAATATAATCTGATTCCATGGTTATTTTAAATTATAGTTCCAATCAGAACAAATTTATGTTTCTGTATAAAGGTGACCCACTTTATACAGAAGTATTGAACTACAGAACATGTGAATACTTTTTCAGGTTGATAACACTTAAATTACAATTGTGCTGAAAATAGTAGTCCAATTGATTTCCATGACAAAGAATCTCATAACATGGTAGGATGAATCATGCCTGTGAATTTGTTTGCTTAAGTGTCTATATAGTGTATATACACATATATATGTATATATACAAAATCCCAAGCCAGAACTCAATAGTGTCAGTGAAAGAAAGTAGAAGAATAAAAATGGGGGAAGTGTAAAATCATTATTAGAAATATTTTTAAAAAGTAATGAAATTAGAAGAAGTTTAAGTTCCTTCACTCTTTAAAGGTGAAGTCATGTTATTGCTACGCTGGTATTCCTATGCCACATTGGTAAGTTCATGCAATATTCAGCAGTCATTTACTGCTCAGCCTCTTGTATGTGCCACAAGTTGACCAACTTGGATCTTCCTTGCACACTGAATTAGTTTTATTTTCAAAAAAATCAGGATTGATGTAGAATGTGTAATATCGTATTTTCTCCATGTGTCAACATTCTCAAATATGTCCTGGCAATGTGTGCATGCAGGCCAGAAAGTCAATCATATCCAGCGCTGAATGAAATGAAGAGTGACAAGAAGGTCAAAAAAGCTGATTCTCCCTCCCTATTCTGCTTTTGTGAGACCCCACCTGGACTACTGCATCCACATCCAGGGCCCCCAGCATGAGAAAAATGACTCTTGGAGCCAGCCTAGAGTAGGGCCACAGAGAGGATCTGAAGCACCTCTCCCATGAAGACAAGCTGAGAGAGCTGGGATTGTTCAGCCTGGAGAAGAGAAGGCTCTGGTGATGCCTTTTTCTCTGGTTCTAGAATGATGAGCCAGACACAGTTAAGGGGATAAAAGGGTTTTACCTTGTTTATAAGGATCCTTAGGTGCACAGCTTGTCAAAGTAGAAAACACTGGAGAATGCACCCAGCGCGTGATGTGTGTACAATATTTATAGACTTTGCAAATTAGTGTATCCGACAAAGATTCTCCAATGAGAAGTGTAATAGATAAAGTAATGTCCCCCTATTCTGGCAATTTCTAGAGTCTGCCCTCCTCAGATAAGGCTTGTATCCTGTTTACAAAAATATGTCCTAAGAGCTGGTTTCAACCTTGGCTTCTATGGGGAGCCAAGACAGCGTAGGGCTTCAGGACCTCAACTGGGAGACTTTTAGAGTATCTTGTCCTCCTGCCTAGGGAAATACTGGAACTAAGTTACAGTATCAGACTACAAATATTAAAACTAAGAATACAAGGGATCTATAAAACGTATATAAAATAAAAGGCAAAAATCACCATGGCATCACTGGAGAGATCTTAGTGTATCCTTCCAGTATCTGAAGGGTGCCTACAAGAGAGCTGGGGATGGGCTTTTGCAAGGGCATGCTATGATAGGACAAGGGGGACTGACTTTAAGCTGAAGGAGGGCAAGTTTAGATTAGATATTCTTCACTTCTTCACTGTGCAGCTGATGAGGAACAGGAACTGGAACAGGAACACTGGAATAGGAACACTGGTGATGAGGAACAGGAACTGGAACAGGAACACTGGTGATGAGGAACAGGAACTGGAACAGGAACACTGGAACAGGAACACTGGAACAGGAATACTGGAACACTGGAACAGGTTGCCCAGAGAAGCTGGTGATTCGCCATCCCTGGAAGTGTGCAAGGCCAGGTTGGGTGAGAGCCTGAGTGACCTGGTCTAGTGAAAAGTTCCCTGCCCATGGCAGCAATGTTGGAACTAGGTGATCTTTCAGGTCCCCCAACCCACACCATTCCATGATTCTATGATTTCTTGTGAGCAGTGCAATGTGCTTGAGCACTTGGGTTTAACAAGTGTAATGAGCTGCAAGGAGACAAGTATGGCAGGAACTCAAAGTGATTGATGTCTCTGAGCCCGCAAATGATATTCTAGTTCTGATAACATCCAATAATATGCATCACTTTTGGCTTGTATTTTCTCCAAAGTGATTTTTTTTTTAATAACACCTTTGGGTTTAAAGAGACTCTGAGAATAACAGTTTTCATTCAGCATATTTGCCTGACTACTGAAATTTAAGCATGTATTTGAGAACTATGTTGAAGCAAAGTATGTTATTTTAATTTAATTTCATTAGAGTTTTAGTACTGTAGAAGAAGAATAAAGCTGCAACAAATTAAGTTCTAAATGACAAACACATGTCTCTGCAATATGAAAGGATAAAATATGTGGAGGTTTTATGATTGCGAGTAATTGGGAATATGATTTTAATATGATTACAAGTGATTTAGTGCTTTTCAAATTGCGTAATAATAGATGATTATCAGACAAATTAATCTGAAATATTCCAGTTCCTCCATTTTTTGCAATAAATTGAGATAATTTTAATCCTTAATTGAACATGTAAGAAACTTATTTTATTTGACTTTCATTAGATTTGACAAAGGTGTATAAGTCATGGGGTACAAAAAGTATGATGCATTCAAAGTGTCATCATAATTCTACTAACTTTCTGAAAGTTTAAAAAAATATCAAAAAACATTGGTTAAGTATTCTGGTAACATAGCTCTTGACAAATTTTAGTCTGCTGTTCTATCTGTTCCTCACGTAAAATACATGAGATAGAACTGGATATTAAAGAATATAACCATAAAGGCTTAAAAAATGCCCTGCACTTGGATTCTATGATATGAAATCTTGAGGCAATAGAGGACTATACTAGAGATCATAGGCTTTGCACAGTTTATTAACTGGTTTGATGGAAGGCAATTTTTATTACTGCTATTTGTATTGCTGGTTTAATAAATAAATCAATAACAGTGTTAATGTGTTAATGTTAGCATATTTTAAACAAATAGCTTAATTTTATTACTTTAGTAATTATAACTTCTGTTATTATTGCATTTTCATAATATAGCAAGTCATAGTTTCAATGGTTTAAGTTACCTGCTTCTTGAGGCTGTTATTTTCGATCTCCATTAGATTTTTTTTTTCTGTTTACCATTTGTGTTATAAAACATTCCTGATGAGAAACTGATATTCATTCAGTTATTTCTCATAACTGTTAGCAGTTTTCATATACCTCTGACGTGATAATGCTTTAATTAGCAAGGCTTTTTCAAAGTTAGAAGTTAGCACAGACCATTACAGTTAGCTTTAACTCATTTTTGGTTTGAAGGCCATAAAATCAAGAGAGAGGGAGATACAGAAATGGGAGATGATAGAAAAGGCCTAAAATAACAAAACATGCAATGAGATCTGAGCAACAGGATATACCAGTTGGTAAATACTGTCTTGGTTATAATTTCTGGCTGCTTGAGTAAGTTTCTTTTTATTTTAATGTTAAAATATGCTATAATAACCATCATCGTTTTCATATTTATAGATAACATCTAAAGCAGGAAAATCTTGCTACACTTATCCATAGCCCCTTCCTCTTCTAGCTAATTAAAATATGTACTTTTTTAAAGTAAGTAAAGTAGATGAAAAGCACTTTTCAAAATCAAATTTGAATCAAGGAACCATTATGCGATTTACATCTGGGTAGGTTCTGCAAAATTGGAGAAAAATAGCAAACAAAATTTTTCAGATCTTACAGAAAAGTAGTTTCTCTTTCTTCAGTGAGCTGCGTACTGAAATGGGTGATTTCACTAAATTTTCTTGAGCCTTATGAAATAAAAGAGCATTCAGTTGTGAGGAACATTATGGATATATGAGAAGATACCAAAACTGGAATCAGAGGAAAAACAAAAAGTAAAAAAGGTGATGTAAAGACAGAAAGGCGAGACACTAAAAAACTTCTTGTTTGCATTGAAGAAGATGTAATGGAAAGGTACAGTGAACCTGCTGTGGTGAGATCAAGGGCTGGGACAGCACCTGGAGTACTCAGCAACTCCATTTTATTTGACCTGCTGAGTATTGGGAACAAAGTGAAGGATATTTTGCTAAGAGAGAAGATGGATGAAACTTTGTTTTCAAATCAAAGAGAAAAAGGTTGGTCTTAAAAGTGTTGTGAAATGGAAAGCAAAAGACTAGTGGTTTAGACATACACAATGTGCAAGCAGGGAAAACATTTTTGAGATTGCAGGTCAGTATCTTCAGAATCTTACATTTCAATATTATTACAAAAACAAGGTCTTAGACTGTGCCTACGATTAATATGTTAGTGACACTTCTTAGCTTGTCATAACAAACACTGAAGGCTAACACATAACACAGAAATCTAAATCTGAATGGGCCAACCCATTTAATATGGTAAATGGAGTTTGGGATGATACATATCTCAATGAAGCTGACATTTTAATATATTTGATGAACCATAAACCACACAAATTAAATGTTTTCTTCACCAACTACGAAGAGACCAAAGAGTAGCCATTTGGAATGACTAAGGGATTAATGGATTCAGATTAGCTTTTGAAATTAATCACGCATCTCAGTAAAATGTTGAAATGAATCTAAATATGGGATACTGACTTTAAAGCCACATTTATTTTTAGTGCATTTAATCAATGAGAAAACTAAAATAATTCAGTTACCAAGCATATATTTGGTAAAATATACCAAAATCCTTTGGTAAAAAAATAGCTGAAAAGATTTAAATACACATGAAGAAAGGAAGAGTAAAAAATCTCCTAAAAGTAAAGAAGTTAAAGACACTAAAGAGTAAAGAAGTTCCTAAAATTATAAATACCTGAATTTAAAAAAAATAAGACAAACCACAACTAAAAATTCTATGATACCCTAAATCTTCCTTTTTTCTTTCCACAAATGTATTGCTTTTCATTATTCCTATATTATTTAATAGTATAGAATCGCCCTAAGAAAACACCTTACCATTTAATATGCTTAATATGCCAAGCTTTGTCACTACTTTTTTGAATTTAGCATATATCAAATGGAAAGAACACATCAGAGCATATCAGAAGAACATTTTTTGACAGCGGATTTTGAATAACACATTCTTTTGCAATGCAGACATATAACTGAGTAGCCCTCTGCTTAGCTGCAATCATACCACAGTACCCAGAAAAAGAAGCATAACATTATAAAAGCATAATATTTCAGTGAGTACTTGAAAAGAATGAAATGTGAAATATATTTGCATCACCTAGAGAATAAATAGCTTTGAATGGAAGAATAAGTTAAACATCTAGTCTAAGGTATAGTTATCCATCTTCTCTCCACTGACTATAACCTACCTGGCCTGAAGTGGTAAATAGATTGATAGATATAGTGAGTGGGTGAGTAGTAAGTAGAAGAAGTAACCAAGATGAATATATTTTGAAATGGCAGGATTAAGTGGCTAGGATTATTAATGAAATAAATAATCCCAAATGAAGTAACTATCATTAGATACCAGTCTCTGGTTTTAACCTCCACATCATTTAGAAAATGTATCTGCAATTCTAAAATATCTTGTTCATGTGTTTTCTCAAGCTGGTCAGAATTAGAAATGCAAGATACACAAAATTTCAACAAATTACAAGTGGATTTTGTCCAGACTACTGTTTTTAGGAAGATATAGAGAGACTGCTGAAATCATGGGTTAATTTGTACGCTGTGGGATGCTTGCTTAAGAATTGTTACAGGCTAATACCAGTAAGGTGATCAGACCGAAATTTTCTGTAAATTAAGAATTTGTATTTCCTTTTTCAAATGTAGATAACAACTCCATACCTATTTGCTGAACAGATACAAAATAAACCAAGGGCATTATCACGCTCACTTGCTAACACCTCTCTGTGAAAATTGAGAGGATATTTTTTGGTTGAAATGCACTTGAGTGACTAATAAGGACTCATATCTTTCTCTGTGTCCCTTATAGCCTAAGAATGTCATTTACTGGGCCATGAAATCTGACTGCCTGGATCAAGGTGACTTTTTTTGTGACACTCACTGGCTGAACAGAAAGGGGAAGTAACCTGAGCTGTTCTTAGAAAAAGATATATTCATGAGAGCATTTTTGTCTTCCATTCCAGAAAAGGTCTCATTGCAGTCTTCAACTAGCTCTTTATCCAAATGTTATCATACCTATAGGAGTGAGGCTGCCTTAAGTGCAAAAGACGAGAGACACAGAAAGAACTTATGCCAAATGCTGGGATATTTGCCTTGCTAATTTCACTGTATACAATGTGTGTTCAAGACATTATTGAGGCCCATGGCTGGATTCTATCTTGCAGCACTTCTCCCTTTTAGAAAATTGCAAGAATTTCCTCTACATCTCAAATCTTCAACAAATGTCTGTTTTCTAAGGATTAGAGATGCATAGCAAAAAAATCACAGAAAATATATGTTATGGCAGCTCATGGTTATGTGTGAAATATGTCTGCATTCTCTGCCCTATAGAATTACTGACTATCTGTCCTTTTTTCCAGTGCCAGCACTGCAAACAAGGAAGTGACCTATTGAAATCAACAGAGTCAAACATGGTAAGAGATGATGTGACAGGAGAATGATACCCTTGATCATCCTCTGCCTCCTTCACAAAAGAAAGACCATTTTCAGTTTTAATCTAAATTAATTAATGCCCCTGGATTTTGGATGTTGTACACAGAGTCAGCTCAAGTGTACTAATAATTAGTGAACTTCCAGTGGGACACACCTCTTGTATTGTATCCATGAAGAAAATACTGCTGAGAGCACTGATTATGTTTCATTCCTCCCCTATGAACTTGACGTTATTTATTGGCATCACTTGTAATGGTACTATTGTTCTCAAAATATCGTGTCCTTTTCCATCCAGTGTCTGTTATTTTCCTACTTACAAAGATGTTCCTTTCTAGCAAATCTTTCCTATTATAATGTTTAGAGTTCTGTAAAGACCCATTTCTGTCCCTGCTGTTGAGCACTTTCACTTGTAGCTGAGATTAACAAGAGCACTCAACATCTTCAGCAAAAGCTCTTTGCCTTGCAGGATTGATCCTTTTGTTGCTTCCTTGCAGGAATGATCCTTTTGTTTCCTTTCTTCTTCATCCTGTCATTTCTGTACTTCTATAGAAGAGAGAAGGGTCAACTCCTCCTCCATCTCCTTTTCACTACTCTTTCATTTGCAGAGTAAAGAAAGTTTTGCAAAAGCCAGAAAAGTATCTGTATAATGCTCTCCTACTGCATACAACCCAGGACTTCCCTGTCTCCAGGTTGCAGTGTAAAGGGGATTATGGCATACTACCATTTCGAAAAATGTCCTGGAGATCAATGCAGACCAGTTAAAGTATTGAGCAGAAAATACCTTAGGTCTGAGTTGGGGAGGGATTGTATAGTTTTGAACGACAGCATACCAAAACTTTGCTCCTGGCCTTCTGTGATCACAGGCATGTGCTTGCACACCTACTCACTTCTGAGAGACAGATCAAAGAGACTTCTGATTTGTTTCACATATAAAATTTTTGAAAATTCACATTGCAGAAAAGAATTTCTGTTTTCTAATAGCGATTTGATGTTATTTATTGGCAAAGTAAATAGGCTCATATAACAGGATTTTGAGGCGGCAAAAATCCCCCCACCCCCAAAAAAGCCCAAAAGATTCTGAAATGTGATCAGGAAATAATAAGTTGTGACATTATAATGTGTAAAATGAGATTTCATGTACTTCATGTTCTGTATTCAACATATCTCATCTTTTATTTAAAAAATCTTGATCAAGCCTGAAGTTTTCTTTTCTCTCTAGGAAAATTTATTTTTGGTTTGTAAGGAATGTGTGCTCCACAGAGGCAATAAAAAATTGAATTATTTTGTTGTGTACTCAAACAAGTGAATATGTTATGCTTTCACTGAATTTCCAAAATGTTCTCAGCAGTTTTATCATCCATGTAAAATGCCTGGTGCTATACATTGTATGGAAAATATCCATATGGGGGAGTACTAAATAAAAGATTATGAGTGTTTTAGTAATCCTGGTTCCGGAAGACAGATTTGAAGAAGTGTGGTTTTGCATTACAGGAAACAGGTACAACATTTTGAAACTGAATCAGCTGCATACTAATCAGGAGTCTTTAAAATAAATCATACCAGGCTTGTGTCATATATCTACAAACTTCACCATATCCTTGTATGTATTGTGCTGTTAAACGAATGGATCAATTTTTAGAGTAGAAGGGTGTGAGGCTAATGTCTTAGTACATATTTGAATTGCTTACTGATGTCTTGCAAAGGCAAAAAAGAACCCAAGGTTATTTGGTACCTCTACAGTCTCTTTACTAGATGTTCAGATGCTTGTGTTTGCTTTTATTGGAGAAGTACTTCTTCATGTGTAGTAGCTCGACCTAAATGAGTGGATTGTCAGTGTCAACTGTTTTTCTTTGCTGTTTTAACTACTTTCATGTAGCTAAGCATCTGAGTGACACAGAAAATCTATTTTAAAATCAACAGTGATTGCACAGTTAGATATTTACACAATGTTCTTCTGCTCTGCATATTTATCTTTGACCTTCTGCAGTCACCAAGTACATAATTCTCCATCTCAGTTAAAATGAAAAAAACAGATGGAAAGATGGTAAGTCTAAGTCATACACATGACCTAGCTATAGACCCTTTGAGGTACAGAATGCGACCTTTCTTTGTGGAAGCATTCTCATTTCTGATTTGCTTCAGTTAGTATTTATCTGAAAATTGTAAATGTGAAGCCTTGCTGCTTATAGTCAAAGCATAGTACAAGGCCACAGATATATCAGAGAACTAAATATTTTTAAAAATCCACCTCAGATTTTGAAGATATTCTTTCAAGGAATAGGTGTATTCATATTTAATTTTTAATTTCTGTAGGATGGGTCAAGTGCAAAATCATAATTGTACCTCTGTTAAATATTCACAGCAGTGAAGGAACTCAGAGGTTACTGAAGTAAAGCTCATTTTTTGCCTTCTCTGGTCCCTTTTAATTCAGTTACCCTGCCTCACACACAGAAAAACATATTTTAAAGAGTTTTAAGACGGAAATTTTCTCATTTCATCTAAGATGGGAATTTTCTCAGAGCAGAGGAAATTGATTACCCTGAGCCTTCTTCTCTTTACCAGGCTGTACAGTCCCTGCTCTCTCAGCTTTTTCTTGCAGAGATGTCCCTTCAACATCTTTGTGACCGTTCATTGGACCCTCTCTAGTACCTCCATGTCCAGAATTGGACATACCACTCCTGGTGTGGCCTCAGCAGTGCTGAGGTGAAGGGAAGGATCACACCCTTCAGCCAGACAGCAACACCTTGCCAAATGCTGTCCAGGATACCATTTACCTTCTTTGCAGCAAGAGCACATTGCTGGCTAATGTTCAACCAGGTGTCCACCAAGACCTGCAGGTCGTTTTCTGCCAAGCTGTTTTCCAGCTTGCTGTTGTGCTCTTGTTTCCACCCCCATCCCATCATGCAGCACAAGTTTCTGTGTTGTGATACAATAAAATTTATCACAGATTTACACTAAAGTACAATAGTTACAGAGGGTATTTCTCATAAACTCTTACAAGTTGTAAGTTCCTGAATCTTACGCAAAAATCCATTTAAAGCATATCTAATGGATGGAAAAAGCTTAGCAGTTGAATTTTACTCCAAAATTGTACAAGATTATCCAAAACTTATTTGTCCACAAGTTCTACCCAGCAATGGTAATAGTATTTGTTATACCATTATGTAAATTGTCCTTTCAGGATGTTCAAAGATATATGATAAATAATAATTTTACATTGAAAAGGTGGTTGAAACTTCTCTTAGATTTTGATGGATGTTTTAGTGAAAGAAAGATTTTATCTACACCTATGTGTTCTAACCTGGACAGCTGTAATGACCGTCAATGGTAAAGAGGCAGGAAGGGCCTTTGTTGGGTTCCGCAGAGGTGTTTATTGCACCCACGCGCATGGATAGTCCAGGGTCAGAGGCAAAGACAAAGGCTCGTGGTGAGGGTCCAGGTTCAAGTACCTGGGTGTTCAGGGCGGGGAGAGCATCAGAGACCAATCACCAGGGAACATGGGGGTGTCACAGAGGTGGGGTTAGGGCATGGGAGTCAACAGGGACACAGGGTGGGCGTGACTGAAAGACCGAGGGACAGGGAGGGGACATGGGCTGAGCCAGGGAACAGAACAGGGTACATTGGCCTGCTGTGAGAGAAGCCTCTTGTGTCTCCCTAACTAGGGAATGCCTCTCAGGGTCTCCATACCTATATGAACATCTTTAATACTCATTGTGGGGTTTCCCTCCTGAAGGTCACTGTGAATTGCTGAATATCACCCATTTTGCATGCTAAACGTGATATAAAAGTTCTGACTTCTCCTCTTTGTAAAGATGTGCTGGTGTTCCTGAATCAGTAATTTTTAATGCTTTCCTGAGCTATTTTGAACCAGTCCTCTAAGCTGAAGGATGGTGGAGATACCAGAGTGGACCTTATACTAAATTTTTTAATGAGGAAAGCAGTGGTTTCTTACTACATCTGTCTGATTATATCAAATGTCTGGTTGTTGCTTTGGATTGTAAACATTTGTGGACATATGAATATATTCACATATATATTAGATCTGAAATGGGACTTTTGAGAACTACAATAATAATAGTAATAATAGAACTGATAATTCTCATGTCTATTAAATTAAATGGTAACTGTGATGATAAAGAGGATTAAATTTCCTACTAAAATTATGCAATTATACTGAAGAGAGACAAGAGGATTTCTGTGGTCTGACTACAATGAATTAAAACTTCAAAATATGAAAGAATTGTGATTGGAGGTCAGAAAAAGCTTTTGACAACATTCTAGGGAATTAAGTGCTTTCCATTTTTTAAGAACAGATTGTGGAATGGTGATTTCTGTAGATATAAAAAATTGAAATTATCAGAACTCTTTTTTTCTAGTTTTGTATCCCAACAAACACATTGCTTTTAACATTCTATTGGTTGAGATAATTGCAGTAAGTTAAATTGACTGTATAAAATATGATGCTTAGATCTCATGTAGGAAAAGTGGGAAACATCTAAAATTATTTCATTGTGTTTTCCACAGGAGCATTTTTAAAACATGGAAAATGTGTCAAAATGAAAGAGTAAGTAGAATATAGTAAATGTAATATTCCTTATGTGTTATGTGTTTTAAAAAGTATTATACCAGTGCAATGCATCATTTAGTGTTTGGGTTTTTAAAATACACTTGAATATTCTTTTTACAGGATCCTGTGAATGTGGATAAAAATGGAATAGATATCAATCTGTTTAACGAAAGGAAATCTTAAAACAATGTTAGAATTTATTTGTCTTTGTTGTGATTAATATTGATGTCTAATTGGGTTGTGTCAAATCACCAGAAGAATATTTAATGAACAGGACTTAGTTTGCTGGATGCTGTATAAACACTGAGAAATTTGGCATTTTCCATACTCAAGTTGGAAGGCAAAGAAACTGATATGTAGGTCAGCGATCTTTGCTGGGGGAGTGGGAGAAATCTGAGCTTCTGAAACATAAAGTACAAGACTCCTGTGAGTCACAAACAATCCATTCAGTCAAAGACAGGCTGCAATTAAAGAAAAATGAGCTGACATGCGTGCTCATTCATATCATAATGATACAAAATTATTTCCATTCCTTTAAGGGAGAGGTAAATGGAATAGGACTGAGCAGGCTTTGAGGACGATTGCTGTTTTCCAGGCATCAGTTAAAGCATAAGAACTACTTTGTGGTATGTTCAGAGGAGAAATTGTAGGGTAAAATTTTTGGGTCTAAATACAAAAAAGGGCTGGAGCATCTACCCAAGGTCCCACTGCTCATCAGCTGGTCCAGGCTGAGGTTTCCCAGTGAATATGCATTCAGACAGACACCCCACACCCCAGCTGGTCTGGAAAAGATACAGGCACTCATTTTCCCCAGCAGCTGGCACCTAGAATATGGACTGTATCCTCAAGTTTGTTTCAGCCACTGGCACTGATCGTCTCAAGTGCTCACACCTGCCCCCAAGTAGCTGGTTTTGGGACCTGCATTGTTCTCCACCCACAGGTGGAGGTTAAAGAAGCCACTTATTCCAGTCATTGACACTGAGACCTCGCTTGCTCCCACAGCTGACACCACAGGTCAGGGACACCCATATCCTGGTCTGGCTCCAGGATCTGGCAGCAATTTTCACTTGCACACATACAGGTCCCACTGGCAGCTGGCACTGAGTCATTGCAACATGCACACACAGAGGACAGAGTGGGATTATGCTGACAGATATTACAGAAAAGGATTTAAAAAGAAGATAGGACAGACAGCAGTGATCAGGTGCAGGACTCAGTCAGACAAGCACACTGACTGGCTCTGTTTTACACAGAACTGTACCTTTTGTGCCTTTATGTCTAACTCTCTATTTGTTCCTGCTGTCTCCCTCTTCTCCTTGTGCATTCCTTATAGATTTGTACAGCTCTATATAGATTCCCACACCCCTCACAGTCTGGGATCCTCCTGGTTTACAGTCTTACCAGTTACAAAGTTCAGGCTGAGCTTCCTGAAAGTTGCACCCGTAATTCCTTGATAGCCCATCAATTAATATTAATTTTGACCCTCTATGTCCTTGTTTATGTCTTTCTATTTTACTTCTCTTGCTGGATTGGAAAATGTCCTTGATCAAGTACTTTAAGAGAGCAGACTCCTTCCTTCCACATACCCTTACTGAAACATTCTATGAAAGGAGCTACTTGGCTTCTGGATCACACTGGGACTCAGGATTGAGATGCAGCAGAAGAACTTGTACCTTTCTTGGCCAAAATCAAGAGGCCTCCCAAAACAATTCAGTGTCCCTTGAGGGTCTGAAACTCCATAGGTAGTCAACAAACATCTATGTTTGTGACCACCTCTGCATACCATTTTCCAAAATTTGAGGTGTTTAAAAAATCTGGTTAATAACTTGGAACCAAACAATATCCCATTACAGTAATAGCCAGATGATATAGAAAGTCTCTAAAGTGAGCCAGAAGTTGTAGTAACAGTGTATATGACAAATTGAATGCATTATATGCAAATATACAAATTCCAGCTGACCCTCAATAGATTCAAGGAGTCTTGTTGCCTTTTCCCCAGGGCCCATGTTCAGATGTCTATCCTATCCTTGCAATGAAGGTGCTGCAGATTGAAACCAGGAGGAAGATGATTGCCTCTGGCACAAAGGTATCCCAAACTATACATCAATATTACCACAAGCACAAATTAACACAGATTTCATTACTGCAGAATATTGCCATCCATTTGCTTCTTCAGTTTGGCGCTTTGTATTTTTTGACAGGCAGGAGGGAAAAACAGAGATGATAATTTCCAACAGAGTTTGGAACATTCTCCCAAACTCTTCCCCAGTTTGAAGCACCAAAAAAAAAAAAAGAAAAAGAAAAAAAAAGAAATTGCCCCAATATGGTACTACTGTGCTACCATGCAAGGTATTGTTGATAGCAGTGTTAATCATTTTGGTTTAAATGAGGTAGTTTGGTTTAAAGAGGTAGTAAGTATCACATATAACTTGCCACTGCCTGATGTTAAAAAATATTATTGTTTTTGCCAAGAAATATTAGTATGTATGAACTGCATTGTGGTTATGAATTTCTTACTGTGAAGAGCTGTTATCACTACTGAATTCTCCTCCAGGTGTAGGTAAATTTAAAACCATGGAAGTAATTGCCATGTCATCTTCTAATCTTCACTCAAGTCTACATAATTACATGGCCTGCTGTCTCAGATGAGCCAAAAATGTCAGTTTTTAGTTTCAAGCTTATTTTCACAAATCTGCAATTTTTGAATAAAATATTTGTGACTCAAATATTGAAATTGTATAGTTCCTTCACTTTGAAATGCACATGTACTTCACTCTAAAATGCAAAACAGAAAACAGGCCAGTCTCCCATCACTCTATTCAAAGGATAAATTATGTGTGTTGCCCCTCTTCAGCACTCATTTTACATCATCACATTTCTATTTGATCAAACGGAAGGATTTTACATAAGAGAGAGTTTTATGGTTCAGTTTTCTGTTCACAAAAGAAATGGACTGGGTTATAGTAGCATGGGAGTTCCCAGTGGGTCAGAGCTTGTCTTAGATAACATCTGATGCTGCAGGATTCAACACACCCTTTTGTCTTCCCTTTCACACTAAGTGTAAAGCTGTAGTTTCTCATGCAGACACATTAATTAAACAAACATTCAGCTCAGATTCAGAGGGCTAAAATATCTCAGGCTCATTCTCATGGACGGCTCTTATCTAGTCAGAATTTGAAGTGTGTACTATGGCTCCCAACAGGTGGAAATAACTGCAAGGGAGCATATGGGATGAAATGAATCTAATAAAAATAAACATACTTCCTAGAGTGATATTGATTTTTAACAGCATCAGGAGACATTAATATTTGTAAGGTTTTGAGAAAGAATGGAAAAAACCCACCAGATCTAATTTATTAGGTTTATAATTTGCAGAATCAGAAGGTTAGGTTTCCATTTAATAGAAAGAATTCACTGTTAAATTGACAGAAATTACATTTACAGCCAGACCCACTGCCTAACTTGGGCGCTTTAGCATCTGCTGAGCATATTCTATATATTTGGCCATCAGAAGGGCATGATTTATAGTCTACGTTTGACTGTTAAACACCTACCCTCCCCCCAAAGAAGGCTGCAACAAGAAAACCTTGAAGGATATAGAAGAAACTGTACCTGCAGCATATGCAATCCTACTTCCAGGTTTTTATTGCATGCAACAGGATCTTCTTCAAATCCAGTTCATGATATGTGCATTATGTAATACATGAAAAACTTCAGTATGCCAGCTGGTACTGCTAAGATAAAGTAAGTTTTATGCAAAAGACAGATAGGAGTTTTGAAAATTGATGCAGCTAAAAATGAGAAGTGTTATTCCTCATAATTTCTCAAAAATGCAAAAATTATGCCTACCAAGAACTGGGAAAAAACCTTTCTTGAATATAAAAAGTATCCTAATACTCTAAGCTCTCTCACTGTGCTATATCAGTTGTATTTGGCACAGGTCAAATATTTGCATGGATGTACTCCTTCAGCTTTTATTTTAGGTGGTCCATTACACTTCTGCTCCCACAAGTAAAGAATAGTGACCATTCTTCACCTGGTGTCTCTATCTCAAGTCGCATTTAATTTTTTAAAACAGGGTTCCCTTGCTTTACATTTGCATACACACACAATATCATAGGAAGACCAACCCTTATCAGCCCTGGAAAGCTGGGGAGCAGTGCTTCTCATCCTCAGGCACCATATCCCACCATGTGACTTCCTAGCTGTTCATGTATCTTCTTGCAGAACACTGTCAGGAGCCACAGAACACAGTACCCAGTCATGCTGGAAATTAACCCCTCTGTTGAGAATAAGATTAAATAAAACTCTGGCGACATAGTGGAAACCTAGACTCATGAAAAAACAGTTCTGATTCTATAGTCTAGGTGATTGTGGTCTGTTTTCTCCTCCTGGACTTTCCTCTTCTGTTTTACAACTGCATTAGTTGTTTTTGCAAAAGGCAGCTGAGTACTCATACTAAAGTCAGTTCCATGAGGAGGCTGCTGCTACCTTCAGACCTGTCGGGCATGGGGGGTATTGCTAGGACTCCTCACAGTTGAGTACTGCAGGTTTGTATTGCAATCGTTTGCCAAGAGACAGGATGACTAGTACAAAATAAAGGCTCTCTCCTGGCAATCTGAGACATCTGAGATGAGTAAGAGAAGAATTTACTCACAGGGCAAATCTGGGTTACAATTTGCCATAATCCACAGTGCTTGAGAATGTGGCTAAGGGCTTGTGTATTTCTGGGCACACAAAATATGAGTTGGTGCAGTTTGCACAGTCCTCCTCACTGTGCATTCAGAAATGACTGTGTCAAACTCTTTTGTGGGGATGTTTTGGGGATTATATTAAAAGAAAGTGAAGTACATGAGATGTGTAGTCACAAAGTGAAATAAAAGGCAGATAAACAGATACTTTAATATTAATTAGGCCAGCTCTCTCTTGTGGCTATGCAGCTTGGCTTACACTAAGTTGTAAGAGATGTCAGTGCAGCTGCACACCACAGCTGTGTCACTTGTGCCCAAGAAGAAATCCTGTAAGGTACTAAGTGCCTGCCATTTTAAAAGAAATGGCAATTGGAAATGAAAATAAAATGTATACCACAACGATCAAGTTGAAGAAATTTTGAAGTGCTGTTTTGTACAGAAGAAACCATAGAGAAAGCCATGGGTCAAAATCAATCAGTTTTAAAAAGATTACTACTGACGTATTTGAGGGGTTACATAACCACAAGTCATTAAATTCAGAAAATTATTATGATGTATTTTTGGTGGCTACATGCCACAAATTCTCAACCATTTCAAAGCTAAAATACAAGGGAAACATCATGTTTTATTACTTCCAGTGATCCACACCTTTAAAACATCAATTTGATCATTACAGAGCCTACTGAGAATTGGTTCCAGAAGGCAAATATAGGTCACTGCAATCTGCTATGCAGGCAAATGCCAGGATGTATTTCTGCTCTTATTGTGCTGCTTGTTTGAGAAAGTCATACCTCTTAGCGTAAGGCAAAAATTGCTAATTCTGCAGAATTTGCAGAAGTGCCTTTTTAGCTTAAACCAATAGTTCAGTTGGTCCAGTTTGCTATTCTGAAACATGTTATGAGTAACATCCAACGCTTTTGAGAAAGGTCACGAAAATTCCGTAATGCCCAACTGTCCAGAGAGGAAATATATTCCTGACCTTGGGCAATCTAGTGTTTGGACTTCTGCCTTAAAGCATAAATATCTGTATCTGCTCTGTATGTTTTGCTTTTTT
>VWZS01008206.1:156771-212175 GCA_013397075.1 Rhabdornis inornatus | reverse complement strand
TTTTTTTTTTTTTTTTTTTTTAATGCAGCAGTGGGCAATTTTTACATATTTATACTTTTCAAATGCATTTTTGAATAAATAATTTTTTTTGTGTCCTTTAATTTTTTTTTGCCTGGGCACTGGTCAAGATTTCATTTAGGACAAGTCCCTTTTTCCATTCCATATTCTATTTACAGAGAAGAGTACCTTAATATTTTGAGCATAACAAAAATATATGTGTCTTCATGTAATTTCAGGTTCCCATGCAGGCTGGAATATGAAGACGTGCAATGTCCTTTTTTAATACTAACATCTTCTGTGATACTAATTTCAGTTTCTGTTTCAAATTTCACACTGTGATCTGGCAGACAGATTGGAGCAGGCAATATCCAGATCATAGAGCTGCCAAAACACTCTTCAGTTGTGTGAAAGAAGCCACTTTTCAGCCAAAGTCAGGCCATCACAGGAAACACACTGAGCAAGACAGTGCGAGTTCCAGCTCCAACAAAATTATATTTCTTTTTTATGTTGGAGACAATATTTTGTCTTAATTTAGGTGTTGGCTCACTATTTAATTCACCAAAAAGTGGCATAGTTTAAGCTTCTCACTCTCTAAAGCAGCTTTAGTGCCTATCTAAAGACCATAGAAAAAAGTACCCCATGACTACCAGATTAAGGACAGGATGAACCTTTGTAATGCTGCACAGAAGCAGGGAGAACAACATAGGGATCACGAAGAAGCTTTTCATCCACTCATCCTCACATTGCCCTCAAGGGAAGTCTCAGACTCTACAGAGGCTTTACATCCTGTGGAAAAAGGCACATCCAGACTACATATAAAGAGGGAGGCAGAGATTTGCCCATATTCATCCCAGGCAGGGCTCCAGACTGAGAGGAGATCCTTGAAGAGGCAGTGTCCTTCCCCTGTCCCTCTCCATTGTCCCTCAGCTGACACAGAGCTCTGCTAAATGGCACATGGAAAAACTATGTGAAATGAAAAGAGTTTAATCCTGCAATAGTTTAGGGAAACTATTAGGGAAACAGGAGACATGTTTTGCTGGATTTTCAAGTGTTTGTTTCACAAAGACATTTGTGTAAAAAAACTATTTCCCAAACAGGAAGATTTTAGTAGGTATCTGTGTTTACCTGTTCAGCAGAATGTGCTTCAGAAGGGCTGACATAGAACACTAAAGACAGACACAAATTTGTCTTGTAATTTTTTTAACATGTTCTGGTCGTTTGGGCTGGTGAGAGTTAATTTTCTCTATAGTAGCTAGCATGGGGATATGTTTTGGATTTGTAATGGAAATGATGTTGGTAATACAAGGATGTTTTAGCTAATTCTTAGCAGTGCTTACGGAGAATAAAGACCTTTTATGCTGCTTGCCCTGACCTACCAGCAAGAAGGATGGGGATGCACAAGGATTTGGGAGGGGAAAGAACCAGGACAGCCTACCCAGATGATATTCCGGACCATGTGGTATCATGCTTAGAGCTGGGGGAAGGAGAGGGAATTGGAAGATGTTCCTAAGCAGCCATCATGCAAGATAGAGCCCTGCTTTCCTGGGGATGGCTGAACACCTGCCTGTCCATGGGAAGGGATGAATTAATTCCCAGTTTTGCTCTGGTTCCATGCACAGCTTTGCTTTACCTATTAAACAGTCTTTATCTCAACCACAACTTTCCTCACCTTTACCCTTCTGTCTGTCACCCCCACTACACTGTGGGGAAGTAAATGAGTGGCTGTGTGAGACTTTGTTGCTGACAGGGACCATGGCAACAACAAACCATAGCATTTATGAGGGTCATAAATCTGGCAGCAAAATAATGAAAATACTGAGGATGGTTTTAAACCTATGAGTTTTAAAATCTCATTGAAGAAACTTGAAGGAATCTTTTGCAAACTGTGTGTAAAATCAGTTATCATCTATGTCTGTAAGCCAGAGAGTTCACTGCAGAAGTGAATGGAAATATTTGAAACATAGTGATGGATTATATAGTACTAGTTTCTTCTACTAAACTGATATATAGCTTGTCTGATATTGTACATGTGTATACATGAACAATTTGCACTAGGAGTATTTGATTGAGCTACATGCCCAGTGTATTATTACCTTATTATCTTATTATTATCATATTATCTTATTATCTTATATTATTATATTGTTATTATCTTATTTCTTGAAATATGAAAGAGCGACCTGTAAGAGCCTGATGGAGAGACAGAGGCTTCAGCCTGCTCTTCAAGTGCTGTTTGTTGCATAGATGAGGTTACAGCAGTTGAGGGTCATGGGTGAGCCTATAGCTGCTGGCCATAGGCAAGCCATGTGTCCTGAAGCCCCTCTAGTTCTGGTTCCAATGCACTGTATACTTTTCATTACAGAGCATCTTAATACATGACTACCAATCAACATCATACACAATACCTTTTACATTTACATATAACCTATCAAAACTGCTAAAATTACCACATTATGTTAGCAACTAGCCAATCATCTGAGTTAGTAGTTACATGTTAAAGTTTGTGACTTGTTCTGCAGTGGAAATTTCTGAGATCTTTTCTCTACTTGCAACATTGGCTTTCTTGTTTGCCTGTGAAAATCCTTTTGTTTGGTAAAAACATCTTTTGTTTGAGGTGTATTTATCCTTTTCTCCAAGCCATAGAAGCCCCTTCCAACTCACTTGCTCTTCGCCTTCTAGTTACCCAGTAAGACTGGCTCAGCAATTCTTTTCTTCTGTATCAAAACTTGCTTTCATTCCTACAGAACCTTCTGTATATCTGCAAAATTCCTCCATTAAATTCTCGTCCTTCCCAACAGCAACTTTTGTCCTTAATTATTTTGTCCCTAAATTCTGTGAAATGGTTATGATATAAAAACAAAGATGATTGTATGCCCCAAACTAAAATAAAACAAACAAGCCCACCCCATCCCCCCAAAAATCATCAGATTTTTCTTTAATATATGTTGATAGACAAAGTTACTCAAAAAATACATAGTCTGAAACAAAGAGAATTTTAGTTTGAAGATTCAGAGTATTTAAAATTATTTTGATCAAAGGGGAAGAAGGTCATTTGTGATTCTAAAGAACTGATGATAGCAATTACAGGAAAATTAATATATGCTTCCTTCTCTCCTTGGAAAATTATAGCTTCTTTCAAAAGCATTAGAGTAAAATAGAAGACAGTCAGGTAATTCTGTACACAGTGTTCCCACTAAACTATATATTAATTATGTATTATACTATATATTATTTCTATATTCTATATTAGCACTCTAAGATGAACTCCTGGATAAATTCGAGTAGATGGGGAGATGTTTTAGGCACTGATTGGATGACCCTTACTGAACTTTGTTTATTAAATCCTGCTAAGGGGTCTTTTAATTTTCTCTGCAATACCACAAAAAATATTAACCTACTCAATTAAAACCTACCATATAAAGCAGCTGTATGTCTTTTGTAAAACAGACTTGGAAACACATCCATTTTATATTTGACACTTAGTTTCACATGTACATAAATGTAGTAATAGCTCACCTACAGGAACATCCTACCCATAGGAAGAGTTTTGCTTTTGAATTCCATGCATATATTATATATATGTATACGTATATGTATATGTGTATGTATATGTATACATATGCAAGAAACCACTTNTTTTCATTACAGAGCATCTTAATACATGACTACCAATCAACATCATACACAATACCTTTTACATTTACATATAACCTATCAAAACTGCTAAAATTACCACATTATGTTAGCAACTAGCCAATCATCTGAGTTAGTAGTTACATGTTAAAGTTTGTGACTTGTTCTGCAGTGGAAATTTCTGAGATCTTTTCTCTACTTGCAACATTGGCTTTCTTGTTTGCCTGTGAAAATCCTTTTGTTTGGTAAAAACATCTTTTGTTTGAGGTGTATTTATCCTTTTCTCCAAGCCATAGAAGCCCCTTCCAACTCACTTGCTCTTCGCCTTCTAGTTACCCAGTAAGACTGGCTCAGCAATTCTTTTCTTCTGTATCAAAACTTGCTTTCATTCCTACAGAACCTTCTGTATATCTGCAAAATTCCTCCATTAAATTCTCGTCCTTCCCAACAGCAACTTTTGTCCTTAATTATTTTGTCCCTAAATTCTGTGAAATGGTTATGATATAAAAACAAAGATGATTGTATGCCCCAAACTAAAATAAAACAAACAAGCCCACCCCATCCCCCCAAAAATCATCAGATTTTTCTTTAATATATGTTGATAGACAAAGTTACTCAAAAAATACATAGTCTGAAACAAAGAGAATTTTAGTTTGAAGATTCAGAGTATTTAAAATTATTTTGATCAAAGGGGAAGAAGGTCATTTGTGATTCTAAAGAACTGATGATAGCAATTACAGGAAAATTAATATATGCTTCCTTCTCTCCTTGGAAAATTATAGCTTCTTTCAAAAGCATTAGAGTAAAATAGAAGACAGTCAGGTAATTCTGTACACAGTGTTCCCACTAAACTATATATTAATTATGTATTATACTATATATTATTTCTATATTCTATATTAGCACTCTAAGATGAACTCCTGGATAAATTCGAGTAGATGGGGAGATGTTTTAGGCACTGATTGGATGACCCTTACTGAACTTTGTTTATTAAATCCTGCTAAGGGGTCTTTTAATTTTCTCTGCAATACCACAAAAAATATTAACCTACTCAATTAAAACCTACCATATAAAGCAGCTGTATGTCTTTTGTAAAACAGACTTGGAAACACATCCATTTTATATTTGACACTTAGTTTCACATGTACATAAATGTAGTAATAGCTCACCTACAGGAACATCCTACCCATAGGAAGAGTTTTGCTTTTGAATTCCATGCATATATTATATATATGTATACGTATATGTATATGTGTATGTATATGTATACATATGCAAGAAACCACTTGAAAGCAATTTTTTTTTTTTTTTTGGGTGGGGTGGGAGGGAAGTGGTGGTGAAATAAATGTGCCCTGCATACAGATTTAGGTAACTTAAGGAAATAGTTGTCAGTTTCCAGCTAATTAACAAAAGAAACAGACGCTGTATGCTTACAAGACAAGACAATGACATTAAAACCTTCATTTTGTATTATCCTCTTAGAACAGGTACATTGTCACACAATAGCATCTTAAGTCAATCATTTATCTAGGCTATCTGATGAAAATCAGGCTGTAAAGAGCAAAAGGGTGAATGAAATATGAAGATATGCAGGTCTTACAGCACAAGCTTCCGTAACAGAGAAAGTAATTTCAGACCCCCTTATACCTGTTGAAACATGATCAAAGTAGTCATTGAGACCTGACTTACATCAAGACATGACTTAAATCAAATCTTTCTTGTCTTTCTGTCAAATTAGCAATTTATAGATTCCTACCCTGGCAAATAGGCTTGTATTACAAGGAATTGTAAAATCAACAACAATGATGCAATCCCTCAAAACTAAACCAAACCAAACCAAATGAAAAAAGAAAACCACAAAGAAATTTACTAGATACTGCTATACTACATGATTTACAAATCTGAATTCTCACTTCTAGTTTTTGGAAGGAACATCTTTTGAAAGTTCAGCTTCACCGAGTTATTTTAAGACCTTGCGTCCTTGTTGAATTTCTTCTAATATGGTGCTAAATTTGCACTGTATCACAAGAAGAAAGAAAAGGTAAGGGCATACAGTTGCTATTATGTGCAATAATTATTACCATTCCTATACTTTCTTATACAATCAGGCAAGGAATATTGGGAATAACTTTACAGGTCGTTAACATGCAATTAGAGAAAGTACAATTCTGGGTCTGAATTTGGTAGTATGTGTTTTATGCTTCTTCACTATGTAAAATTTGTTGGCATATAAAAATTTAAATTTTAGTTTAATAAATAGCTGCCAGCTATTTTCAAAGCTAAATAAGTTCTTATCTTAATGTGGAACATTGCAAAGTAATAATGTACAATGCAGAAACAGGATATATACATGCATATATACTTTTATTGTATTCTAGGTTAATATATACATCATCTTAACATGTCTCTTGAACAAACACAAATCAAAGTCTACAAGCTTCATGACTTTTTCATGGATAGCCAAATGAATTTTCACATAGAATATGCAGATTTTTCTTGTAGACCTGCACATAAATTAGTTCTATTTCTATCGAAGTATTGCTTCATCAATCAGCAATGCCCCAGGGGCCAGTTATTACTGTTACAGAAATTCATCTTTAAAGCAGAATAATGTTTCATCATTACATTTGTGTCATGATTACTCTGACAGGTTAATTTCAAAGATAAGTTATTGAGCATTCAGGAGTATTTGTCAAACAGACAAATGAAAACACTGTGTATATTCATTTTCTGAAACAAGAAGGCAGAACTATTGAAGAGTTGACAAGGACTGAAGTTGAAAACATTTGCTACATTCTGCGCCAGGAATTTCTTAACACTCAACAATAGAAAGAAATAAAAAACAAAAGTGAGTCTTCCAAAATTCTGCTGAATTCTCATGGCAACGATAATACTTGTGCAGTTCTGGCTCCCTGAGTTACAGAAGTGTTGCCCAAACCAGAACATACCTGCTTTTTGCTTTTAAAGCATTCAGAAATACATTTTTCTTTCACACTTGTCACATAAGCAGAATGGTCTTTAAACCCTTTATCTAGAGGATTTCTACATAAAATCTTATTAATATAACATCCAATATATCATTATACTGTACTGTCAGCAAGGTCAGTTAAATGCAGTGATTCTGTGAAGTAGACATCAGGATGGGAGGAAATAAATACCCAGGGAGATTGTTGAGTCACCAACCCCAGACGTATTTAAAAGACATGCAGATGTCTTGAGTACATGATTTAGTGTTGGACTTGGCAGTGCTGGGTTAACAGCTGGACTCAATGATCTTAAAGGTCTTTTCTAATCTCTATGATTCCATGGTTCTATTCTATGATTATTTAGTTTCCAAGAATTCAGAAAATACGCTCTGAATATGTCAGCTCAAAACTATTTATAAGAGCAAATTTTCTATGAAGTTCCAAAAAATTACATCATAAAAGTCAGGTCTTGTCCCAAACATGTCATGATGGAAGCATCTAAACCTTTGAACCAGATTTGGAAAAATATGCTCAATATTTATAACTGCTTATGGTTATGAATGATTACATGGGAAAAATAATGACAATTACTGAAAATAAGTAACTCCTCCCCATAAATTTATGAGGTACATATTTATGTCTTTAACACTATTATCTAGCTTGTAATTCATCAGACTTGGGATTCCATAATATTTAGCACTCAATTGATTTTTCATTTATGATGTGTAACATATCTGTTAAACTTTCATTTAAGCTAGTTACCCACTACAAATGAAAGACAAAAAAAAGGCACCAAGAAGGATATTAGGGACTGTTCTTTGTATAGTGTTGCAAGTTTTCTTGTAATTGAACAGCTTTCAAAATGAACAGGTCTGTAAATCTTAAGGAATGTGATTGTCATCACTAGGTACAACTTTCGAAAACAGAACTGCTACATGCATTCCCAAATAAAGCACTACATCTTTCGAATCAACTTGCTTGCCTTTGTGGTTTAAAACATATCCATATGTCTTGGTATCTTAATTAAAATGAGTCTGTCTAGAAGCTTGAGGTTGCACATGACAATAAAGATGACAGAAAAAAGTTGTGTATAGAAAATAAAAATAGATGATTAAATGCAGGCGACATCTATCCCTCAGCAGTTACAGCTTTAGCTTTTATTCCCTCATCCTGAAGTCTTGATTCCACTGACTGTAGTGAAGTCTATTTCTCCCAGCTGGTGTCTCTGAAGCAGTTACTGACTTAAAATATACAAACACACATTCACCAGACACACCTGGAAACATTTTTTTTTTCCTAAGACTTTGTCAATAAACATCTCTTTTGACAGGATTTTGGAAAGTGTTTGTGCATGATTGCATGCTTCAAATTCAGGATTGTTTCTTGGTTGGATAGTCAGGGCAATTTTGTGAAAGAAAGCAGAGGAAAGCTTAGAGCTCGATAAGGTGCTTGGCAGAGCTGGATTGATATGTAGGACATTTTTTCTTTATTGTTTTCAAAGCTTTTAGCTTCTGTTAATCTTTATATTATTGCATTTTCAATTGCCCTTCCCACAGACAATATGAAATATAAGGATTCTGCCATCTTGATCTGATGTTTGATTCACTTTACTTGCTTTAGACAAGATCAAGCAGGACTGTCTATCCGGGTGCCAGGACAGCAAGATCTGTTGGTTTCTACACCTACACAGGTTGTCTTTTCAGTCATCTATGACTCATGCAAAGGGAGGGGCAGAGGCTTCTGCTGTGAGCTGCAAATAAATTTTCAAAAATTCACTTTTTTTATCAAGATTTTTGACATGTGATAAAATGACCATAAGCCCTTTAAAATGTCCTTTTTCAAACTAATCAAGCATGATATAACACTGCCTTGTATTCTGTTCCACCAATGCTGTGATGAAGACAGGAAAACATTTATCAGTGTCATATATTTCTTCACAAAAAAAGACATAAGAAAAAAAAAAGCTCCACTTGTGAAATAAGGCCTTAAGCAGTAGAGTACATCGATACAGGATGTATTTTATGCTCTGTGCCCATCACTTACCTTCTCTATTTGCTGCAATCATCAAAAGGTGTAACTACATTTTGTTCCTGCTTGGAAGAGCAGAAAAGTGGCCCACATGGCACATTACTGCAACATGTCCTGAACAGTCTTACAGGAGGAAGCAGTTATTTTTATTGTGAAAATGGTGTGTCCTTCATTCTTTATTATTACTTGTGTCCATAACAGGAGACCTAATGGGTCCTCTAATCCCTAGCATTATACGTATTACAAGAAAACAAGCCTGCCCTGTAAGAGAAAGGTCAGGATTTAACAATGCAACTGTTGCAATAATTTTGTCCTAATTCCATGGTAACAAGATAGTCAGCTGCTTTCTGGTTTTGCTGCACCATCACAGAAAGAAAGATGATTGACTTCAGCAAAGAATGATTGGAAGATGAGTGCTTCTTTTTTCATGTAATGTGGTACAATCCTTTCTTACTTGGATCAACATTCAATTTAAAATAGATTTTTCTGTAGCATTTGCAGGTCAGTGAGCAAAAGCTTTCCTCCTTGAAATACAGGAGCAACTTCTCAATTTCTTGTGATGTATATAGATATACATGGCAAAACAACAACTTTGTCAGCACAGAAAAATTGCATTTGAGGCAATTTTTGGCAGAGTAAGAAAGGAAAAGTAAAGTGGTCTAAATTCAGGAAAACTGATGAAAAAGTTTGGAAGGATACTAATATGAGTTGGAGTTGTATGGTAATTATCTGAATATAATATTGCTATATAAAATTGCTTAAATATTATAAAGGCTTTTGACCTGTATAGGGCAATGTTTAATGCTATCTTGTACAGAATTAATTCAGTGAAAATCTGCACACATACAGTAGACTACCAGCAACCTCTTTGCAAGCAGAACCATTGCCTTTAATGCCATGGGTTCTTCCAAGTTATTTGTAAAGGTCTAATCAGGCTCATAAAAACATGAAGGATTCAGGTCAACTACAGAATATTCTCAGAGAGAGGCAAATAAAGGTGATGTCATTTGCCAGGCATTGGGGGAACTGCAGAAAATCAGACGCACTTTTGTTAGCTCATGAATATTAAAAATACTGTAAAGGATCAATTTGAGCTGCTGCACAGCAGAAGCAAAAAAAAATGGGAGACTACTGGGTAATATATAGCAGGAGGTAGGATTTCTTTACTCTTTCTCTCTGTGCCTCCAAACACATATTTTTAAATTAAAAAAGCAGACTATGATAATAAGTCTTACCTGTATCCTTCATTCAGTATTGGCTCAGGATCTGACAGCACACTCCATCCACAAACACAGAGGATGAACTGTACCAAGATGTGTTTCTTTGTCAACATTTCTTCCACCTGTCATCTCATACACTTAGTCCTTTAGCAATATAGCAGTGCTCTGACTGCTAAAGACTTCCTGGCAACCTGTTTCCTTTTGTTCTCTTCACAGTGGAACAAGAAAGCTCTCATTCAGTTTTGCAGAGAAAAATAATACCTTTTGCCAGTATCTGCTTTACAAACAGTCTCTCTGTCTCTTCTTGTTCACCAGATTGAGTGTCATCTTAGAAGTTCAACATGACCCAGCAATGTGTACTCACAGCCCAGAAAGCCAACTGTATCCTTTTGACATGCATCAAAAGAAATGTGACAAGAAAGTAAAAAGAGCTGATTCTCCCCCTCTGCTCATCTCTCATGAGACCCCATCTGCTGTACCGTGGCCAGCTCTGGTGCTCCCAACATAAGAAGCACTTGGATCTGCTGAAGTCCAGAGGAGGAACATGAACATGATCAGAGAGCTGGAGCACCTCTCCTATGAAGACAGACCAAGAGAGTCAGTGCTGTTCAGCCTGGAGATGACTCTGGGCAGATTTTACAGCACCTTCCAGCACCTGAAGTGGCTCTACAGGAAAGCCAGAGAGGGACTTTGTACAAGGACTTGTAGTGATAGGACAAGATGAAATGGCTTCAGTCGGAGAGAGGGTAGATTTAGATGAGATATAAGGAAGAAATTCCTTACTGTGAGGGCGATGCAACACTGGAACAGGTTATCCAGAGAAGCTGTAGATTCCTCATCCCTGGAAGTGTGCAAGGCCAGGTTGGGTGGGGCTTTGAACAAACTGTGGAAGATGTCGCTAAAAGTGGTGCCTTGAAACTAGATGATCTTTAACGTCCCTTCCAACTCAAACTTTATATTTTTTTTACATTTTCTTTTAAGAATGAGTTTTAAGGGCTATTGTATTCATACAGTTATTAAATGGTTACTGTTGAATTTGTCCCACCTACTGGGGAAAATGCATTTATGCTGCCTTCTGACTGAGAATGGAAGATTCACAGGAAAATTCTAGGAAAGATAAAAGCTTATCAAACATGTATGTTTATTTATAGGAGTAAGGAGAAGGCAGATTCACTGAAATAGAGAAGGAAAGCCTCGGGAACAACGGCCTTATGCCAATGTCATCTCTGAGTATTCAATTTTTTGATTCAAAAAATCATTTTAATTTCTATGCAATTAGGACATATGATTCCTCATTCTTTCCAAATGGTTGTGAGCTCACTTTTTGTGCAATATAATGTTTAATATTAATCTTAATTTATTACATGTAAAGTAGTCAATAATGCATATCATATAGATGTCTTCTCTGTGCTTCATTTAAGCAACTGCAGTGTGTGGAATAGATCATTACTTGAGGTAAACAGCAAGTCACCTTGATTTACACTAGCTGAAAATGTGGCTTGGTAACTGCAAATCAGAGACTTATATGATTAGGTCAGATAAAATCAGAGGTGGATTTAGGGTACTTAAAAACTTTCTATCTTCAATTTCAGCCACAGAAGCTCCAGTATTTCAGTTACAGTGAAACTAAGCACAGGGAAAGATGCAGGATGATTATTAATCAATAAGGACATTTTCTCTTGGAAACTAGTCATTCATAGAAGGATTTAGGGGTCATTGCACATAATCAGCATGACCTTTTTGCACAATACTGCAGTGAAAGGGCCTAAGGAAATCTTTGTATAGACATATATATAGTGGATAATACAAGGGGAAAAAAAAACAATTTGGCCTCTTTACATTCCACAGGAAAAAGTGCTACCGGAATACTCTCCCATTTCAGTGTCCTTGCAGCAAGCAAGATATGGTAAGATTGAACACAGGTTAAACAAGAGGCACATGGAGATCAAGCACTGGACATAAACCCTATGACATAAAATTAAGGTTACTGATATCCAAGAAGTCCCATCTTTACTCCATCTGTACCGTTGGGTGCTGCTGTTCAAGGAAGAACATGTTGGGGTACGACAGAGTGGCAGTCCTGGCAGCAGCGACCACAAAACATTGGAAATCAAGATCTTGAGGGATGGAAGAAAGAGAGCCGTAAAGCACAGATTCTGGACTTTAAAAAAATTATGGCTCTATAAGAATCTCAAACACAGGAGAAAGTTACAGTGACCTAATGAGCATGATTTGTTTTCAAACATGAGATGAGCCATCTAGGCACACAGTGGAACTAAATGATTAAATATATGCTGATATCAGTTCAGGTGCATCCCAGAAAAAAAACAAAACAACAACATAGAACTTTTCCTTGTATAACTTGTTGCTGATTTTGAAATCTAGAGTGCCTGAAGAAGATAGTATTTTCATTATATCTCTAATTTCATAGTTATATGCAAAGAACCAAAAAAAGCAGCCCAAAAAAGTGAAATAAAATAGCCCTACCTACAAAATAGTGTCAAACTTAAAGTGAAACTGATGTTTTCATAATCTATTTTCTTAACAGTCAGAGAGCATTCCAAAATAGAATATATACATTAAAAAAGAAATTGTTAATATTTTTAAGGCGTATAAAATTATGTTGAGATATACGTATGAAGGAAATGATGCAATATTTTAATAGAGTTTATTTCCTTAATGATTAGAAAATTTTTATTTTAATTTAAGCATGAAGGCACTCAGTCCTTGGCACAACTGGAAACATTCCTTCTTCCAATCTTGATATGAAGTTTTTAAAATAATGTACACTTTAAATATTTTAATTTCTTCCTGTGTGAAGTTTCTAGGTTTCTCAGTTGTGTATTAAAACAGTTCCAACAGAATGGGTGATAACTTCTTCTTTCTAGCCATGAAGGTTGTATCAGTTTTTGAAAATATATTACGGGGGCAAGTAGATTGAAATGATTGTAGAAAACAAGCACAGAACTTTCATATTTGCAGCAGCAATGCTGAAAAACAACACCAGCAAAGAAAAAAAAATTGTAACATACCTCATAGTATTTGTGGAAAAATTTCCATGTAGTATTTGTTGAAAAAATCAGTAACAATTTAAATATTTTCCCAATATATAAGCATCTAATCACAAAGAGGCTTTCAAATATTTTCTCCAAGTTACTTGGGCTTCTTTCAGAACAGAGAGTTAGAGCCCATGATCATCCCTCACTCAGAGAATTATGATATTATTCTCTTAGTGTTATTATTCAGATAGGTTACCAAAGACAAAAATCTGTCTGGGCAGCTGGAATGTCAGTGAATGGACCATACTCAGGATGAATGCAGTCTTTGATCTAGAGGAAGGTGTCCCTGCCCATGGCAGCGAGATTGGAACTAGATGACCTTTAAGGTCCCTTCCAACCCAAATTATTCTATGACTCTATGATCTTGGACTTCTGTGCCAACAAATGTGCAGTTCTAAAATATATTAGGAATTGCTTGTCCTTAAATAATTTATTATTTTGATGACAAGCTATTACTGTGAAACATTCAAAGTGAGTTTTAACTGACAGGAGCAAAACTTAAAACAAATTCATCTTTCTGTTTGACCTCAACATAATGCTTAAACAATGGGAGATGACAGAGTGTGAGTAATGAAGCTATAATTCACACCTTGTGCATGAGTAGGTACAACAGTGGAGCCTGAGTGTTGTTAAATTCACAAAGTGTAAAATATTATGCCATAACTCAACAACAAGTCATCTCTTAATTTAAGCAAATAAATAGAATTGGAACAAGGTAAAAAAACACCCAGCAGCAAAACTGATACTACAGCTTGGTAATTTTGTGTAATATTACATCTATAAAGAAATGTTTCTATATATTCATATATATATGCATATGTAAAAAATAAACATTTTCCTGTAGGTTTTCAGAGGATTCAGAAGTGCTTATCTACAAGCTGCCAGGCCAGGTGAGCTCTGAGTGACATGTGCTGTGTTTGTGCTCAGCTGCTTGTCAGCTGCTCTGAGGTGCATGGGTACGTGATCCAGCAGCAGCTGGGGCAGAGGTACCCCAACCAGGAGAGCTAAAACATTTGTGTAGAGACAAGAAAACAAGGGCGAGATTTTAAAATTCTGGTTCTGAAAACGTGATATGTGATGTAGGTAACACAGTGGTGTACTTTACAGTGGCCTTTGGTTTTTATATATAGCTTCCTAGTTACTGACCACTGCTTTAAACTCAGTAGTCACTGTCCATGGATCTTTTCAAAAGATTATTTAACTGTTTGTGCGTTTGACCTTCAGCACAAAGGGAGGATAAAAGGCTGTAGGAATTCCATATTTGTTTGGGGTTTTTAACATATCTACATGGTTTAATATATCTACACAGTTAAACTACTGCTTTTTTATTATACCAGTTCAGAATAATATTTTCACTGAAAGTTATGTGTAAGAATCATTGTTTTCTGGCAATGTTTATTTATTATTTCAATAAGCTTTTAATGCATTTTTCTCTCAAAAATTAGAAATTTAAGATTTAAGAAACTTATTTTGCTTTTTCATTCTTGTAATAATGAAGAAACAGCAAAGGAAGTCAGATCTGGATTCAGAATAATAAATAAAGGCTTTCAAACACGGGCAAATTCAGGAAATCAATTAGCCAGTCAGGACATTATTTTCTCCAAGTGAAATGAAAGCAGTTAGGAGTAACTAGTCTGCACCTGACAGAGATTCTTTTTCAGTCTCTAAAACTTTGTAATTAGGGAGTTTTGATTTAGATTTTAATAAAATTTTCTGTGAGGAATTAAAATATTAAGTTTAGTATTTAGATACTGAAGTTATTATCTCTTATTTCCTTTCTGGGCACCCAAACTAAACCTAGTGTCAGTTACATCAAAGATATTTTTCATTGTCACCTTTGAAAAATTATAAATTCTGAGGTTTTCATTTAATTTCTTTTTCTATCTTCATTGCACGTGTTTGAATTTTCATAAGGAAAAAACTTTTCAATTACTCCAAAATATTAATTTAAAAATTAAAATGCACTTAAAGGTATTTAATTTGTGTTATTCATAACATAACCCTGCAAAAATCTTCACAGAAGAACAAGATTTGCATCAAACATGTTACAGCTATAGGAAAAACAAAGTATTCAAAAGCAACACTGATAGGACTCTTAGGAGTCTTAATGGAGCTAGAATTCAATAGATAGAATGTGAAAATTATTAATCTTTCAATAAATACGTCTGTTAAAATTTTAAATGTTCCATCTAGTTCTGAGCAGTGAAAGAACTAAATGGAGATGTTTTGGGAAGGGTGGAAGGTGTTTCTGTTTTTCACATAAAGCAAGTTCAGAAAAAATGTATTTCTAAAAGTAAAACAAATAATTGAATATCATTATGCATGCAGAAGAATTATGGTCTGTGCTTCTTCTTCAACTTAAATAAGCAAATTGTTATATATAAATAAACCACTAAAAATACTGAATATGTCATTTAGTATGCAACTAAGCTGTTAAATATGTGGAAAGGATATTTTAACCTCTCTATTCTTACTTATATAGCAGAACACATTGCTCATAACAGCAACATACTTATGAGATACATTCAGTGTTTATCAAGCTTTATAAAATAATCATTAATATATGTTTGCTAAAAATGTGGCTAACATATTTTTATATCCACAATATAAAATAGGTTACACACTCAATAGTTCAAAGAAAACAAGAATTGCAGGTTTCATTATAATCTGTGGGTAGTTGGTTTGGCAAAAATGGTGTAGAGATAATTATCTAACCCCATTCCTGTTTTGTAAAATATTTTTAGAAACAAATACCTCAATTTAAAGAAGGCAATCAGTGGTTCTAACACTTCAGACTGCTAAAACAATTTTTATGCAGCATTATCAGTGAAAATCTGCATAATTGAACACTTAGAACAAGTGTTACAAGACAAGAGCTGGAAACTTTATTCATTTCTTCAGAAGAACGTGACAAATGAATAGTCATGGAAATTAAGTACTTTCTATTGCACCAAGAACACAATATAGTGGAAGACAAATCAGATAAGAAAAATGCTTAGTCTTCAGTCTAATAGTAACTAACTCAGTCTCTGATCTGAAACAAGAGCTCGAATAAGAAAACTTAAAAAAAAAAAGGAGCAAGTGTGCTCTATTCTTAAACAGCAGTACAATGTTTGGAATAAACTCTTTGGATTTCCAGAATTACCTTAGTGTTTCTTATTATTTATATTAAGAAGAACTACTGGGCCTTTGGGTACCAAGAATGGAATGCAACATTGAAAAGTACATGACACATCAATTACTTAATTTTTTTAGTATTTAATATAAATTTTAGAACCATGGAATCATTTAGGTTGGAAAAGACTGTTGAGTTCAACCATTAACCCTGCACTGCCTAGTCCAGCACTAAAACATGTCCAGTGCCAAAAAGTATTTGTCCTGGTTTAGGGCAAATTTAGGAGGAAACCTCTGAATGGGGTCCTGCTATGGAAGAGATTCAAGCAGTCCCTCCCCGAGTCGGCTCGGGAAAATATTTCCTCAGAGAGAAGTGGAAAAAGAAAAAATTGTTTATTCAACAGGCAACATACCTCCCAGCACAAAAATGAGCAATGCCAAACAGCAAAACCTCTCGCTGTTCTGAAGAGATGACAGATTCAGACGAGTTCTTTCCGTGGGCTGCCCGGCTCACTCAGGCTGTTCTCAGTCCCTCCGGTGCTGGGGAATGCCGTGGCCCAGCCCAGGCCTGGTGGGCCACAGGTGTGAGCTCCTGGTGCTCTTCTGGGTTTTTAGTCCNATCTCCCTGAGGTACACATCGTGTTGTCCCATCCTTCTGCATTATCCACCATGTGCAACCTGGTCCCTGAGCAAAGACAATCCCATGAATGGGTTTGTCTGTACTCAAGGCAGAATTGATCCAAACTGTCTCCCCTAGCAAACCTCTGACTTGTGCCACTGGGACTTTATCTCTGTCTACTATATGCAAGGACTCAGACTGCGCAGGGCCTGCTCGGTTGGTGGAACCTCGGGTGTTAACTAACCAGGTGGCCTTTGCTAAATGCTGCTCCCAATTCTTAGAAGATCCCCCACCTAATGCTTTCAAAGTGTTTTTAACAGTCCATTGTACCTCTCCACTTTCCCTGCAGCTGGTGCATGGTAGGGGATATGGTATACCCACTCGATGCCGTGTTCTCTAGCCCAGGTGTTGATAAGGCTGTTCTTGAAATGAGTCCCTTTGTCTGACTCAATTCTCTCAGGGGTACCATGACTCTGAAGAACTTGTTTTTCCAGGCCCAAGATGGTGTTCCGAGCAGTGGCATGAGGCACAGGGTAGGTCTCCAACCATCCAGTGGTGGCTTCCACCATGGTCAGCAATTAACCCAGCACGGCCTAGTCCAGCACTAAAACATGTCCAGTGCCACATCTACAGATATTTTAAATATCTCCATGGATGTGAGCCAATCACTTACTTGGGCAGCCTGTTTCGCTGCTTGACAACCCTTATAGTGAAAAAATCCTTTCCTAATACCCAATTTAAATCTCTCTTGGTTCAACTTACTTAAGGCCATATCCTCTTGTCCTGTAACTTCTTTCTTGGAAGAACCAACCAAACTCCACCTCACAACAACCTTCTTTCAGACAGTTGTAGAGAACAACAAGGTCACCCTTGAGCCTCCTTTTCTCCAGGCTGAACACCCCCAGCTCCCTCAGCTGTTCCTCATAACTCTTGTTCTCCAGATCCTTCTCCAGCTTTTTTGCCCTTCTCTGGCTGCACTTGCCCTTCCTTGAGCATTAAATTTGGATTTTAAATCTAAATATTTAAATAATGTATTTGCTCTCGCTTTAACTCTCAGTCTCTATTTCTTGTCTTTTCAAGTAGATTTCCTAAGTTCCATGTTTTTTCTTTCGCAAAACGTCATCATAGGGATAGTGAATGTAATTTTCCTGATTTATTAGAGAGGCTAAAAAGTTACGAAATGTATGCATTAGTAGATCCCTCTTAATTTATAGAAATATGGACAAATTCAATGGCTATCCATAAGTGTCTACTTTATATCTTATTCTCTCACACACAAAAGACCCCCAGAGAAATAGGGGTTGGTTTGTAGTGCAACACATGAATGTGTAGAATCCACCTATTAATAATTAGCAATTTCCAATATTTCAAGGGCTTCCATCATCTCACATGAATAAAAGAGCAGCTTTCCAGCAAGGACAACAGGATTGGTATATGAAAATTACACAGAAGAGTGCACAGACTCACAAAAGCCCTCTGTGGGAGTTGGGCTGTCCCTAGACAATAGGAACCATTCTTAGCTGATGATAATTCTAGAGAAAAGGTGGCAAGTGCATGCTTACAACAGATTAGATAAATAATTGACAAAGATTAGAATGTCACTGTGGTAACAAGTATTAGAGAATATTAATTTGCAGGATTTAAAGATGAAGATTAGATTATCTGTTAGATACTTAAAGTCTCTTTCTTTTTGACTTTCTATTGGTTTTGCATATATTGGGTCTTACCAAAAGATGCTGTGTTCTGAATTTTTTCTTATATTTTATTAAATCTTTTGCTATTTGATGTTATCTTTAAATGGTCCCATGAAATGGATGTGCCTTAGTGATCATTATGAAATTACTCTGTTTAATAGTTTAAACATAGATCTTTAATAGCTAGTTAGAAATGTTAGGTGCATTAATTGTTTGTGGCTAACACTGTTAATTGTTTTCACTCTAGTCAGTGATTTCTGGTGGCCTTCTTTGCCACAAGGCTGCACTGCTGGCTTATGGCCATCTTGTTGTCCACCAGGATTCCTAGGCTCTTGCCACGGAGCTGCTTTCCAGCCCCTGGAAATCCAAATGTGAATTGGTGCATGGGGTTATTCCTCCCAAGTACAGGAGATCCATGTGTCTTTTCCACATAAAAAAGAAACATACATCCACAGCTTTTTAATGTAAAACCTATAGGCTGTTCATTCAAGTACATTTTTGAGAATTAAGAAATGCAATTTAATTTTTATAGAGAGAAAAGTAAGCTATCTTTAAGAACTTGAAATTCCACTTCTCTTGAGCTTTGTGAGGTTCCTGTTTTTCTCTTTCTCCAGCCTGTTGAGATTCCTCTAGATGGCACATCCATCTAGTTTATCTGGTCCTTCTTCCAGTTTTGTTTGCAAAGCTCCTGAGAGTGTAAACTGCCCCTTTATCCTGATCATTAATAAAGACATTAAACAGTACTTGTCCCTAGGGTACACCAATGGTGACTGGTTTCCAGAAGAAGCTGATGCTGCTAACTACAGCCCTTTAATAAGCCCAGCAGTGCAGCCAGTTTTCAGTTTGCCTCACTGTCCACTTGTCTAGCCTGTATTTCATCAGTTTACAGATGGGGATATTGGAATAGACAGTGATGAAAGCCTTGCTAAAGTCAAGATAAATATCTCCTTATCCACCAAGTCAGTAATTTCATTATAAAAGGCTATCAGCTTGGTAAGGCAGTACTTTGCTTTTAGAAATCTATGCTGTTGCTCACCTTCCAGTTACTTTCTTGTCCTTCTCAAACTTGAGTTTTGTCAGGACATCCTTGTTCATCTGCAGGCCTCCTGTCTCCTTTATTGTCTGCTCATAGGGATGGGCCATTCTTGAGCTTGAAGAATGTGATATTGGAAAGGATAAGTGATCCCTCCTGTCTCTAGGATGATCTCTCATGGATTCCTGCAAGAATAATCTTGACCAGGTCAAAGTCTGCTGCCCTGTTGTCCAGAATTGCGATTCTACCGTTTGCCTTGTTCCTTTCTCTCAGGATCCTGGATTCCACCTTCTCACAATCACAGCAGCCAAAGCTGCCTTCAAACCTGTACATTCCTCAAAAGATCTTTTCTGTATGTAAATATCATATCCAACAGAGCACCTCCCCTATATCCATATCCAAATCCATGCCTGTAACCGTTCACTGCAGTACTCCAGGTGTGTAAGCTATCCCAACACATCTCTGTGAGCATAATTGTATCTGCCCTGAACCTTTATGTGGTCCTCTAGTTCCTCCCTGTGTATCCCATTCTCTGTGCATTAGCGTACAGGCATGTCAGAGCAGCACTGAGTGATGCTGATTTTCCAGGAAAATATTAGGAGCTTCCCCTTATGCTGTTCTCTTAGCACCTCTGCATTTGTGTGCATAGGCTTGGAGTGGGACTCCCTCCCTGTTCTTTTGGCTATAAGGTATTTCATGCCTGCATCTCCTTTCTTCCCTTGCTTGAAAATCTGGTTCACTATTTCTTCACTTGTCTATGAGTTGTCAGCTCCCTCACCCCATCACCCTCATGTTACAGGTTTCCTAACCAGCTTGGCCAGTCTCTTGGCACTGCTTTTCTTAAACACATGGCATATGCAAACTTAACAACAGTGTCCATAAATGACATAATTATTGTATCCTACAGAACATTCAACTTACTCCTGATCTTTTCCTAATCCTTCCCAAGACCTTAGCCTTATCAGAGTAGTAGATAAATAGTAAATATCAGATGAGGATACAAAACAAACAAAACTAAATCTCTCTGTTGACCTAAACTGAGTCAGCCATTAGCAATTTTTAGTTTTTCCAGTAGAACACATTTTAATAACAGATGTAAGAGACGATCCTGAACTTACATTACAGTCATGTATAGAGAGTTCTTTCTAGGTTTTTTTTTTTGTCTTGGAATATTAACTACCAGTTTCTCTCCTCCTCAAAATGTTGGCAAGTATTAGCCAGCCAGGTTTCAATTATTATTGCTAAATATGTCTAAATGTTGTTATTTTTTTCCTCCTGGCCTGGCAGTACTCTTAAAACAAATACAGTTTAAACTTCCCCATGTGAAAAAAAAATCACAGTACAAAACTCCCCATATTTAAATCAAGACAAATTCTACCTTTCTTCACATTAGGGAAGGCTGCATGCTTCATATCTTTCGTAATTCAGAGAAGAATACAAGTTGTAATGCAGGTGTCTAGTCCAACCTCCTGTCCAAAGCAGGGTCAGACATTGTTTCTCAGATTTGTATCCAGTCAAATCTTGACAACCTCCAAGGACAGAGATTTCAGAGTCTTCCTAGAAAACCTTTTCAATGATTTGCTGTCCCCATGATGAAAAGGTTTCTCCTGTACCTGTGTGGGTGCTCTTGTTTGTCTATATAATTTTCTCTTCTCACAGTGCACCACTGTGAAGAGCTGGGCTCCATCTGCTTTATAATCTCTTCAGAATTAGCAGGGCTGCTGTTAACATCTGGCCAAAGATGGTTTCTCTCCTGCCTGATGAAGACTGGCTCTCCTGCACTCTCTTTTCAGGGGAAGTACTCCAGGCCCTGACCACCACGGTTGCTTTGCATTGAATGTACTCCACTTTATTAATATTGTTCTTCTACTGGGGGCCAAAACTGGGAACTGTATAATTCCAATAATGCATTTCAGCTAAATAATAGATATTCCATTAAAGGACTGGCCACAGTGCTTTAAATTACAATTACAAGTATTTTCAACTACAATTTTTCTTCATATATTTCAAAGATGAAGCAGAAGAAAGCATCTTAAGCTGCTGGAACTGAAGAACATCGAATAACATTAAAGAACAATGCCTCCTAAGAAACAAGGGTACCAGGAAATGAAAGAAACTAACATCAGTGGCAAAATGAAATAATGAAAAATTTCCTGTGTAAAACAGCAGAAAAAGTGCAAGAGAAAAACATAAGAAAATAAAATCCATCAAACGATATTCAATAAGAATTTAAAACCTCTGTTTTAAGAAATCCTTAAGGAAAATATCTGTGGAGATAATAAGGAAATACCAGTGCCTTGTGCTTTAACTGTTCTGTATTCTATACTCTTCCCACTGTTACAGTTTTAAATAAGGATAAACTGCCATAGAAAATTTATCCTGACTTGATGTTGGTTTGTCCTCCTGAACTGAAAGAGAAAGCTCAGTATCATAGCTGTTCTAAAAGCCAGTGCCTTAATTTTCAAGACAAGTGCTTATCTGTATCCAAGGATGAAGGTATCTAACACAGTATGTAGTGACAGGAGAAGAGGGAATGGCTTCAAATGGAAAGAGGGCAGGTTTAGATAGGATATTATAAAAAATATTTAATGTGAGGGTGGTGTGACATTGGAACAGGTTGCCCAGAGAAGCTGTGGATGCCCCATTCCTGGCAGAGCTCGAGACCAAGTTGGATGGAGCCCTGAGCAACCTGGTCTAGTGAGAAGAGTTTCCTGTCCATGCCAGAGGGGTTGAAACAAGATGATTTTTAAGGGCCTTTCCAACCCCAATCAATCTGTGATTCTACGAAGACTTCTTTTGTTTTAAATGAGTGATCTGGAAGAAGTCAGATCACTGCAAGGTTGTGAAAAAAGAGTGATTTAAAAAGAGTGATTTACTGTGCAGGTAGCTAATTAAAATGTATTCGTGCCAAATAACAGAATTGCTATGCACTTTTCACGTGTGATATTAAAAACTACTTTAAAAATGCTTCCCTTCTGTCATGCGCTCTGTTTGTTCTTTAGGTGGCCTTTAAGGACTACTGACAAATTTGGGAACTGTAGGTAGCATTCAAAAAAGGGGTTACCTCAGTAATAACTGCTTGAGAGAATACAGATTTCTAGATCAGATTCTGTCTAATTTTGTTATATACCTAGACCTTTACCCAAATGACACTGTAAGCAATAGCATATGCTAGATTTTGTAGTCTGTTAAATAATACACTGATTTTAGCAATAATTGTATCTTTTTTCAAGTCATGATAATTAATGTTTGGAAGACTGTAAAATATTGAAGTTTGTTTAATTAGCAAACAAACACTTCTGAAATACCAAGAATAACTCATGAAAACGTAAGTGCTTTTTAATTTTCATCAGATTTCTACTATTTTTATATTTCATAACATGAAAAAAACTGTAATGCTTTTTTTCCCAAATGACAGTTTAATAATTTGAGCTCTCACTAAAAGATTGTCATATTTAAACTTCATTGAGATTAGAAATTGCCAAATTTTAGTGTGAATTATAGAATATGTAGATTACTGGAATGAGAAAGGTTATGCTTTATTTCAAACATTCATTTGCCAGTATTTATTTAGAAATTGATTTCTGATATTAATCTTGTCATTTACATCAGAAAGGGAAGACTCAGCTGGGTTCTTTCTTTTTTTTTCCCCTGGGAGTTTGTTCTTAGCAGTCACTTACTTGATCAGAGTAGAGTATAATGATGAAAAAGTCTCCTGGACACAGCTGTTTTATCTGTGGGTAAGACTTATCCCATCATTAAGCTCTGGAGCTGCTTTCTCCTCATGATTTTTCTCAAGAAGAAAGTGCAGACACAGGAGAGGGAAACTCAGGGCACTAGGGAGAGGTCAATGAGAAGGACTGTCTTCCCTTTGAAAAATGGAGATCTCTTCTGTCTGTGAGCACTGCAGCTGGGGTCCATGCTTTTGTAATCTCAGAGATTGCTACAATGTACGTTACATGGACTACACTTGCAGCCTGTTTGGAAACTAAACCTGGGCCAAAATGTAGGAGCTCATTCAGGTGGAAGAGACTCCGAGATCAACTGGTGACAATGTGACTAGAGGTAAGAGTCAGGTCCCCGGACAAAAAGGAAGATAAGAACAAGAAATGCTTATTTCAAAGCTCTAGCAAATAAAAGGAGAAACAGTCAATATGGAAAAAATAGCAGACTGCATATAAAAAGTAAATCAGAAATTCCTTTAAATATTTTACTGTAAAATGGCATGGCAGCATATATCAGGGAATAAATGTACCATCAACTGAACTCGGAAAATGTACTACTATGATCAGACTGGTTTTAATCACTTCTTGTGCCTGAATCTTTACCATTTACTACTAGCCATTGGATCAGTGGCAGGAGAGTGAGCTGACCAGATAATTACTCTTGTCTATGGTCACAGTAGTTGAACAATGAGCCTCCAGACCTGATGTCGGTGAGGAGATGTTAAGTACATGGCTCTAGGCCTGCTTGTTTTGCTTTGCTCTAAAACTTTACTTCAGGGCTCTAAAATTAAATTAGAAGAGTTAGATTTGTCTTTAAGCCATAATTTTGTGGTCTCTTCAGACTATTCAGTAACTTTTTACTTGATTCCAGGATACATACTTGTCCTCTGGAGCTGTGTCTGTCTCTGTGAGAGAGAAAAGCTTAAAAAAATTGAGTTCTTGAAGGCATGTGTTATAGGATACAAAAAAGTCTTGGTTTAAGGTTGATTATTCCTACTTATTTTCCAAACAGAAGTAAATCACAAATCTGTTCTACATTGGTCTATGAAAGGCATAGCAGTATGAAATTTAGTTGAAAGTTTTAAGCTGTATGAAATTCTTTGAAACATTTTGAGATATGCATGTTTTAAAAAAAACAAACAAACAAACAAAAAAACCCCAAACAAACAAAACAGAGAAATCAAATGAATACAATTATTTAGAGTACTGTTGCTGAGTGCCTTGGCAATGCTGTTTATTTTTTGGAAGTATATGTATTACTTTCTGTCAGCTAGTACTTCAAAAATGAGAAGAAAGGACTTTCTACCACTACAAGAGACTGAATTGCATTTGACAAATTGTCTCCAGTCAAATATTCTTTATAGGAGATAATTGGAAGAAGTCATTTTAAGTCCCAGTAGCTGTATCAAACTGAGGGGTACTTACAAAATTATCCTTACCCTGTAGCTGAAGGAATGAACAGTAGTATATATATGACAGTTGGAACTGAGATGAAGTGTGCTTCTACTTCAACTATAACACAAATGGGAATAGCAGGTAAAAGCTCTGTACTATATGCCAAAAGTGAAGTAACTTGAAGAGCTATGCTGAATACTGATAAAACATATTCACAGTACAAAAATAAGATGCAGAACAAGAAGGAGGAGGCTTGCTATGACAAAAATAATAGTAGAAATCAGAAAATGTGTTCTGTTTTTCTTCTAATGATTTCAGTTTATAGTAAAGAGGTTAATTGAGCACACCCTGTTGATGTTCAGATTTTAAACTTTAGGAGCTTTAACTTAGACAAGTGAATTATGGATAAATTTTAGGATATAATTGAAAATATCATCTTTAATTCCCTGAGTAACCAGAAGAGACAGATGCCTTTGAAGACCTTTACAGGGACTATATATCTGCCTAAGTGTTCAACCAAACAGAAGCACAACATTTTTTCTATAGATTTTCAAAGACATCTTCTTCTCTCCAGTGACTATTGACATTTTATTTGAGTGCATTGCTTTTCTCCACTACCATCTACATTTTAGGCATAAGAGCAATGACAGAGCCATACAGGTTAGTCCAGAAAACTCACCATGCATTGTTAGTGGAACTGGAGCAAATAAATTGGTGCAGAGGCATACACTTTGTACCTATTCCAGGAATTAACATAATTATATGCTTATTAACTAAACAGTATTATTAGTTTCAAAAACTTTTGACCTAAATATGTCCAAAATATGACTTAACTGAAACATGACAATAAACTTGCTCAGTGTTCTTTTGTGATGCTCCAAATATATAAATGGCTATTGTTATTATATTCCTAGGTACTAGCCAGTGAGGTAATAATTTTTCTCTCACGGCTTAAGAGCTGCAAGGAAAGAAATTATAAAAGGACTAATCAAATTAATTTATTCTCTAGAACTGCACAAGAAGAAGGCATTACTGCATACAAAAGTATAGGACTCAGGGTTGCAGGCATTTTCTTGGTATATTGGACTCGTCTCCTTGGATTGAATGTGCAGATAAGACTTTTTTGATAATGTTTTCAGTTGATTTAAAACATATGACATATGACAAAGATTAGGTTTTACTCTTCTCAGGAAACATACAGATCTAGAAGCATACTGGCCTAAAGGCATCCTTTGGGATATTTTCTGGTGTACCTATTGTATGAGAAAAGGATTCTCCAAGAGAGTTTGTGTTATTGAGACAGGATGCCTTCTCATTCAAAGACGTTTTAGTGAGACAGAAGCTTTTGAAGAGAAATTAGAAGCGAGAGAACATTAATTATTTTCAGAACAGAAATTAATAAGGAGAGTAATGAGCTATACAGTCTGAAGTGAATTTTTGAGTATGGGTACAGTCTTCTCAGTGAATAAATGCTGGGCTTAGCCTCAAGTTGCATCAGATCAACATAATTTATAAACATTCATTACTAAAATTTCATGTAGTTGTGCAGCTGGGGGAAAGATTACATAGGAGAAAACTTATTCATAGAATTATGTAGCTTATGTAATTTTTCCACCCTATAAAGAAATGTTTCAGGAGAGTTAATTCTTCAACTTTAGCTTTTGCTTGAAACATTTTCTGAAGTCTTGTCTACATGGTATTTAACACAACCCTTAAGCAAGCACCTTGTTGGCAATTATTTCTTTATTCTGAAACAGTTGCTTTGGATTTAAATATATTTAAACTATTAATTGCTAGGATTACTTTCATTACACATTCCATGCTAATGGCAAAACAGTATAAATATTTTAGAAATGGACTGTGTAATAAATCAAAGGTAGCTATTAAGGAACAGTTATTTAAATCCGTGAAGATATTTTCTCCAGCTGCACCATCTCTTTCAAAGTTTGAAGAGGAATTCTGTGTTAGGAAAATTAACTTGGTGAGTTCTTTGGGTAGAAAGAGATCTGTCCGGCTTAGGTGCCTGTCAGCAAAATTTCAGGTGCTTAGGACTTGGTTAACAACCTAGGTTGTTAGGTTGTTAACCTAACAACAGGTTAAGTACTTCTCAAGGCACAAATTCCATATGCTTATGATTCCAGCGCACAAGGGGAAATATGAATGTCTCCATTCTCTTGGAGTTCAGTCTGCCTAGATTTCGAGGAACAATCTTATGAAGGGAAATCCTGCTGTTTCAGGGATGTTGCCTGCCTTCTGCTCTCTAGGCACACACTGGAATCATCCAAGGGTAGTGTAGCCAGAAGGTCGTGAGACATCTTCCCTTAAAGCCACTTTGTAGCCCAAAATGCAAGAACCATATTGACAGCAGAGATATCAGTGGCGAGGACACCTAACTGGATATACCTCATGTTTTTTCTGGAACAGATATGCATTTCCTATCAAAATGGTATTAATAAAAACAAACAAACAAACAAAATAAAACAAAAAAAAACACAAAAAACAAAAACAAAAAACAAAACAACAACAACAACAACAAAACAAAACAAGAAAAAAAACAAAAAAAACCAACAACAAACAACCAAGACAAAACAAAACAAAAAAAAACAAACCAAAACAAAACAAAACCAAAAGTCTTTTAGGCATACAGAGTACAAGTGAACACCTTCCCAAGTTTCCCCCTTCCTTGCCTGCTGACTGCCTTCAACATATTAGAAACTAGGATTTCTTCCTGGGGTATAAGACTACATTCTGTAGGTCAGACATTCTCTTGTTGGTCAGAGGAGATTGAAACTGCATTCACAAAACAATTTATTTGCCTGAATGTCTACCCTTCTTAGTCCCTTTTTGCTGCGGGTGTGTTGGATGACTGAATCTTTCACTGAAAAAATGATTGCACATTATATCACATGACCAACTTCATATCTATCCAGTGAAATTTATATGGTGAAAGGCACAAATAGAATCCAAAGTTGTTATAAACAAACACTTGAATGAATCTGACCTTGTTTTCTTTGATAAAATAAAAGAGAGCAAAAACAAACTCAGGCAGAAAAACCCCAAAACCCAATAAAAAACCCAAAAAATCCCCAAAACATCAAAACTCCAAACCAAAACAAAAAAAAAAACCTCAAACCCATCCTTCCAACAACCAGATCACCACCACAAAACCATATGTAGATTCCATCTCAAAAAGCATGTTATTGGTGCATAATGGACTTTTTTCCGGTACTGTTGTGTCTTGAGGTGATACTACTAGCATATTGACAAGTTAAGTATTCTACTCTAAAAACTTCAGATTTGGCTTCAATTGCAGGAAATCCTTAAGGTAACCTACCAGGAGACTTTCAAGAGCAGTTAAGAATGTTTTAAGGCTGATTGAGTTGAAGTGTAAACTTTTCTCTAGTCCTAATGAAAGCACAGATAAGCCAACACAGACTGTAAAATCCCAACCTGAATTAATAGCATAGGCTTCTTAAATTTTAAACTGAAAGAAAAAATAAATTCACTGTGAAGAACAAGAAGTGGGGAATATATTTTTCTTACCTTGTTTTCCATCTGTGAAACCAATGGTTTTCTTCTGCCACTTGCCAACCTCACAAGTTTAACTTATTTCTCAGTTTACCACTCTCAACTGTCTCATAATTTTCACCAAGTGTATGTACACTTGACAATTCTCTCTCCATCTGAGAAATCTGACAAGATATTATTTAATCTGTTATAGAAGTGGGAATGCAGTTTATCACAAATCTATCTGAAGATTAAGCATAAATAGAGGAGGAAATAATTTGCTAAAGGTCTATTCAGTGTCAGCTCTAAGTACTGTGAATTTGTTTCTTGTTCCCACGTAGAACCCAGAAGATTAGTTTGGCCCTTTATGGATTGGCATAATTGCCTAAGAAAATGCATACAATATATTCTAACTGCTTGCTTTTTAAATAATACCAACTGAGTGAAACACCTTTTTAAACCTCTTGGCTATGTTGACACATAAGTCCTTTCCGTTGCAGTTCTGTAACTTCAGACAGCCTTTATGTCCCAGTGTTTATCCATTCCATTATGCTGAACTAATTGTTTTTCTTATTTTCACCCTAGTTTTGAATCCTGTGAAAAGACTTGTGCACTGGATAAAGGTAGCCATTTTGTGATCACTTGTAACTGATTTATGTAGGAAATTAATGAATAACTCAGTTAATATTTTATGCAAAAATATATACATTATTTAATGACAAAACTTAAAATAGATTTGTTTCTTTTTTTGTGGGCAGTATTATAGCTCTGAAAAGCAAGATTATTATTCACTCTGGTTTTGTCGCTCTAATTTTGTCACCATTATTTTGCTTACTTGAAAGTTTTAACTTCCAGTACACAACCCTGTTTGCTGTTCATATTGTACCTCTGTGCCACTCCTGGCACCTGTGAAGCAAATCATTGACAGCAAGTCTTTTTGAAACAGAGATGTTGGTTTTAACTTGTTGGGGAAAGAAAAGGAGAAAACATAAATTTTAACATGAGAACTATGACTCCTTTTGCTCTATTCACTAGTATCATCTTTACCATACAAAATTATTAAAGGTACTATGCAGAATAGTACAATCTGCAAAGAATAGTCTTCTGACAGTATTGGCTGGGTACAAATAGATAACTGCCCAACCCCTGAAAAAAAAATGCACTTCAAACTTTTGTTTACCTAAGTAAATCAGTTTTAAAATTCCAGAGGTCTAGATTTGCTGTAGAAAGGCAAAAAAGAGGATTAATTTGTAGAAGAGAATATGAGGAGCAGCAGCACAGAAATGTCTTTTCCTGAATAATACGTTGTAAAACATTACTACAGTCATACGGTTTCAGAGGGAATAGCTTCCTTTCACATGATATGTTTAGGCATCACAAAAAAGCAGACCCTTAATTTTTTGTAAAACCTATCTCTGATCTCTTGAAATTTTACTGGGCTTGTTCGAATGCAATCAAGAAAAGTAAAAATTAATGTGTTTCCATGCCAGTTCCATTGAGCAAGAAATGTTGTTTATCACAGGCTTCCTGGGTGACAAAAATATAGATTAGGAATATGTACCAGTGGAATCTAAGCTATCCCTTGCTACTGTACATTTTTTGTCAAGCCTCAGCAGATTAATAGCTGCCTACAGTGTACAAGAACATATTTCCAGTTCATTGGAACCCGAACTCTGTCCTTGAGAAATACCCTCAATGGTGACTCTGCACGAGCACATCAAAAGAGAGGTGACGGGCAAAGCTGCCCTGATGTAGCTTTTACCCATCAGAGCTTAAATGCCCCTTTGCCTGCAGTCAGGCACTGCCCTGACTTCTCTGATGGCTGCTTGTCTCCAGTGTAGCCATAAAACTTGAATGGAAGATACTAAAGCAAAAGTCAGATGCTTTTGCTCATGAACCAGCAAACAAACAGCATGTTTTTCTGCGAGGTCCTTAGTCACTTGCTGGGGTTAAACCATGACATCCTGTCTATCGAATATTGCTGCCTTATGGTTTTAAATACAATTTGCTTATCTTGTGATTATAAATACATTCAGTTATATGACCTTTTACTATTTTTTACTGAAGTTCTTTATTTAGAGGATCTAATTATCAGACTCTGACAGGAGTTCTACTTAGCAAAAGATTCTATTAAATATGATATGCCATAATTTGCCAGAATCAAAGAGGAACTTGAATTTGACTTTTCAACCTTTCAAATATCAGTCTCATAATATCATTATGGGTTTCTTCAAAATACTACATCACAAATACTCTGGATTTAATATGTTTAAAGTAATAACATTTTGCAATATTTCTAATTTCCTATCAGTAAAATGTCTATAATCTGCTAAAACTCAAGTCAGTGTGTGGTATCCACTAAATATTGGTTTTTTTCTTACAGTTCCATACTTCAAATTGGTTTCTTCTATTACCCGAATTTAGAAATAATGAGAATAAAACAGCAGTACGTACTTTCTTCCTGAAAATATTTCAAACCATTTATTCGGTATGACCAATATAAGCCTGCATTATAATTCCTGCATGCATTGTTCCAAGATACTAGAGCAGTTCTTCATTTCAACAGGTTTGATTCTTTTCCTCCCTCTTCTACATTCAGTTGGGGGGCAAAAAGGTTGCAGTACTGGCTTACCTTTTTTGGTTTTAGTCCTAGTATTTGTAACACACAAATGGCATTTTTTCAGTGTAATGTGTTAGAGAAAGATACCATCTGTAATGTGAAAATCACCTAATTATGAAGACTAAATCTGCAGTGTGCAAACAAAGGCTCTTGTTGCTTTTGCAAATATTTCTTATGCTTTGTATATTAACAGAACACTTCTGTCAGAGACTAAACATGTTTTTGAATCATTTTTTCATGCCCAGAATTGGATTTCAGTATTTTTACCTCACAGCATGGAAGACTCCAGGCAGGTTATCTGCTATCACACAAATTTTTCAGAATTATATTCAAGTTTTTAAATCATATATCTAGAGCAGTCTCCTCAATCTCTCTGCTAATTTCTTTTCTATCACTGTCACTTTCACCTGAGAGTATCCTTTTATGGTGACCCCTGACAATATTGGTCACATATATAGAAACAAAGGATTTGGCAAGTATGCATTAGAGACAATTTCATCATTGTGAATACTGATAGTAAACTCAGATTAAGATTTAGAGAGAGAGAGTGTATAGTAGAGGTCCCCAGTAATTACAGAGCGGCCTCAGGAACTTGTTTACAAGCATCAGTTAGAAACATCTGTTATCTGATGCCTAAAATGTGGATGTCAGTCTTTATCTGAAAGATTTCTAGATATGCTGTCTATTTCTTATCTTATACTAGACTATATCCTCAGGTGGAAGATAATGAGAAATGCGAGCCAGGGTTTACAATTAAATTTACTGAGCCCTCATAACTGAATTCTTATAATAACAAAAAAATAAAGTAATAAATACTAGCAGCCAGAAAGAAAACAAAAATCTGAATCTGTGAGGGAAGTTATGAATACTCCTTGTATTCACCATCACTTCTATATTTGGAGCAGTGATCTTTAGAAATTTCTATTGCTCCATGTATGGATTTAATTCTCATGGAAACCAGAACACTCATGGGAAAATGTAACATGAATGTTAGCGATGGTATGCAGGCAGACACAGGAGATTGAAAGTGCTCCTCGTTACCCTAGCATAAATTCCCATTATTTTAGCTGAGACTTAATGTTTGTTTCAGAAAGCTAACAACTCATGCAAATAAGCAATTCTAAAATAAATCTAAAAACTTCAAGAAAGCATAACACTTCCATGTGACCTTCTAAAATTTCCAGTTACCTCAGATGATGCAAAATCTGCCTTCTTCTAAAACATATTGAACTCCACACTCATATGGGTTATGAGACAGGCCTGCAGAAGGCAAAGTGTTAGCATCAGTGCTACTTACAAATTTAACATTGTGGCATAATCACATGAATATGAAACATCAAATTATGCATGCATTTTTGACAAGGACCTTAAACATCTGTGAGATCCAGTAATTATCTATCTATCTATCTTTTTTTTTTTTCCTTTTGCAAAATTGCCTTTTATAGCAACGGGAAAATGCACAAAGGAAATGGATACGAAGTGGAAACAGTGATTCCAAACCAGAGAAGTTTCATTGACTTAACCTTTACTTTCTTACCTTTCATATACCCTAAGAAAATATAAGTCAAACTCAGCAAACTGAACTGCTTCTTTAGAAGTGTCTGATAAAATTCAAGACCCCAACAACTTGAAGAAATGGACTGGTAGGAAAATCATGGAGTTTAACAAGAGAAGTTATGAAGTCCTGCATCTCAAGTGTAATGATCCCACTAACAGGTGCAGGCTGAGGAAGCCTGGCTGGAAAGTAGCTCTGCAGGAAAGGACCAGGGATTTGGGTGGAAAACAAGTTGACCACTAGCAGGGTCGAGCGTCGTCCCCGACAATCCTTTTTAGGGTTGTCAGATATTCAGGGTAAAAGTGGCAAAAATAATAGAAGAGCGGTACGATGACCACAGCTTAGCAACATAAAACACTTCAATAATAATGAAAGTAAATGTGGGACAAGGCCCAAAAACCTGAGTACAACAACCAAGGGGACAAGGTCTCTTTAGGAGCTGGTGCTCGAAGACAAGGATGGAAGGAGGTCCAGGGTATAAATATGGGGTAGGAGAGGGGATGGAGTTGAGGTAGGGTCCAATGGATATAGGGGAAAGTGGTGCAGAGGTAGGGTAAGGGAAAGTAGGGTCCAATGGGGTAGGTTGGGTGGAACATTGCACCATCTGAGGGCCAATGGGGATACAAGGAAGGGAGAACATTCTGGATTTGAGAGTGGTGATAATTAACTAGTAAATGAGGTATTAACATGGGCAATCCCATAACTCTTTGGAACTTTTTCCTGGGGTCACCACAACTTACCAAATGTCTCCCAAAGTTTAGGGTTGGGATACAACTCTTCTTTGGTGATGGTCGCCTGAGCTGGAATACCAGTCAGGCTGACTCCCACAGACCACAAGTGAGCAATATGCTCCTGTGCCAAAGATTAATTGCTGCCTGTCAGGCTACAATAGGTTGCCAGCAGGTTGAGGGAGATGGTCCTTCTCCTCATCTCAGTCCTGGTGAGAAATATCTGGGGTGGTACATCCAGTCTGGGCTCTGAGCACGAGAGAGACATGGATGCATTGAAGAGAGCCCAATGAAAGCCCATGAAGGTCTCTTCATGGAATACCTGTCATATAAGGAATGGCTGAGGGAGCTGAAGGAGATAACACTCTTGGGCAGTTTTATCCATGTATATAAAAGCTTGAGGGAGGGACTAAAAATTAAAGAGCCAGCCTCCCAGTAGTGTTCAGTGAAAGAACAACAGGTATTAGACACAAAATGAAATACAGAAAAAATCCACTATTTTAGTGTGAGTATGATCAAACCCTGGAATACACTGCCCAAGGTAGTTGTGGAGTCTTTATTTCTGGAAATGTTCAAGACCAGACCAACACAAGAGTGAACAAGCTGCTCTAGCTAACCCTGTTTTGAGGAAGGATATTGGACTACATGATCTCCAGAGGTCCTTCCCATCTTCAACCACCCTGTGATTCTTTGATTTTAAGGTTCTTAAGTATGTTATTTCACTAAAGTTTTACTGAAGTTCTAATGGATTATTCTGGTGAATTCACTCATCCTATACTTATTTTTCTGATAGTTTCTGTTCTGTGAATGGTTCACTGAATGAGTTTATTCTGCTCTCAGAACAGATGAATGTAAGTCTTAAAATGAGATTTGCAGTATAAGTCCGTGAATAGTAGTTATTGATGATGAGCTATTAATCTGCTTTTGCTTTTTAAATTTCTTAATACACTTCTTAGAAACACTCTTATGACAGCAATATATTGTTAATGACAGAGGAAGTGAACACCACTGAAATCAGATTCCCAAATTCAATGAATATTCATACTCTTTTTTTTTATAATGTTCTCTGAATTCTAGCCATGCCCAAATTTTGTACTATTTTCCTAAGTGAAAGGTCTTTGTTTTGTATGTAATCTTCCACCAATGGGGGAAAGAATGAGTCAATTAATTCTTTAGTACTTCATCAGGTCGTGTTATGTAAAAGGAGTCTTAGTGAAAAAGAAGGTACATATCTGTATGTGTACATTCAAATCAATAAAAGGAAAAAACAACAAAATGGATAATTCACCTTGAATATCTTGTATGTCTTTCAAGAGACACCGTGAAGACTATTTTCAAGGTGTACTGCCTCTTGTTAGGAAACATTAATGTTTGCAGGGAAGATATGGGCTCTCCAAGAAGGACATTAGAAATTATTACAAGGACTTGATAATTTGTTTTCCTTTTTTTTTTTTGTTTTGTTTTGTTTTTTGTTTTTATTTTTTAAAGCCTTTTTACAGGAACAGAGTAAAGATAAACAAAATGTTACTTTGAATCCACTGAAGGGACTTTGTGGCATTTTCTCTTTTAACCTTCCTGATCTCCTGTACTATGATCTGTGTTGAAGCTGCTGAAAGAAACATTTCTTAAATTTGCTTTAATAACCACTATTTAAAGTGAGCTTCTCATAAATATTTTGCAAATACAGATCTGTCATAGCTATATTCAAATTTAAAGATAAAAGGTTATTGCATTAATCCAATTTAGGATTTTGTAGAAAAATAAATCCAGTGAACTCATTCAAGACACTGTGCTGCATAACATCTGCATTAAATGCATGAATTAAATATGTGACATCAATGGCACTATAAGACTAAGATGAATATGTAAGCAGAAGCAGCCATGGTTGTTTAAGGTTTTACACACTCTAAATTGCAAGGTCATTTCCATAGTGATGAAATCAAAGTGATAAAAAAACCTGAACACTTCATTTTTTTTTTCAGTTTGTGTCTATATTTTATTAATATGCACTCAGATCTTTCCCTTGCTAAAAGCCTTTTCAAAAAAGGGAAAAGGATATGATACTTATCTAAAATGTCAAAGTGATTTATATAGTAAGTTGTGAGTTATACAGTAAGTTTTGAAAGTTACAAGTGGCATTCCTAAACATGCAGGTTTCATATAATGTTTGTATTTCTTAAAACATAAGTGAATCACTTGAGAGAAATTATTTGCATATTTGAAGAAATATTTCATTACACACTATCTGAAAAGCACAATATATTTTTAATATATTGGTTATCTTGAATCAAAGAGATTAAGCTTATAGTATTAAATCTCCATATATTTACCTAGAAATAATTTATGCCTATGATCAAAAAAGTTTGAGATTCATTTTCAAGGCAGAAAAAGGGATGTGATCCTTTCCCATTTCTCATCTAAAACTGTACAGGCATTCTCTATATATACACCTAAGACTTAGAAAAGACTAGCTAAACTGGAAACCAGTTATCCATATTTAACAGATGTCAAAATGGAGAAGTGATTTACAAAAACTAAACAATAAGTCTATGCTAAACCAGGATATCAACCTCCAGGATGAGTTCAAAGCCCCATTTCAAACATATCTCAGAAACAATTTACAAATCTGATCTTTTTTGACCAATTGTCTCACATGTATTCTTATTTCAATCTACCCAAAATTTCTTACATTTGTTAGATGAAAGGATTAGGTAGTGACATCACTGTTTGGTTTTCTTTCCATCTGAACCACAAAAACTATGCAAATTCAGTTCAAAATTCTCCATAAAACTGTATGAAGGATCATAGCTCAAGCATTTTGCTCCCTACATGCATAGAGAAATCTGCCTTCAGTTAAATTAAATAAAATTTCAGAAGAATGCAGATGTTCAAGGGTATAATCTTCAGCTCATTTAATAAGTTCTATCCTTTTTCTTGTTAACTGTAAATATTGGCTTGTATGAAAATAGAGACTCCAAGGGATGAAGAAGATTTATTTTTGTAATTTTAATATTTTAACATGATTAAAGAAGAAATGAATAGAAATAACACTGGTACTTGCGTTATACTTAAAGAAAAATGAGTCTGTTGATTATATATGTTAGAAGAGAATAATATTTTTCTACTCATAAGAAAGTACATTATTTAAATTAGCATTAATTTATTGTAATATTCACTTCTTAATGCATGTTTTTTTTTTTTTAAAAATCAGTTTTAATATTGTAGATTGTTTCCTATGTAGCTCTGCATGTAATCTCTGAAATGCCCCTTCTCACCTTGTTCCAGTTTTACCTGATCTACAGGCCTACAGTCCAGCAGATTTTTTTCCTGGGACCCAGCTGCTCTCCATACATCTTCTTGGGGTCCAAATTCAGCATGTTATACTGCAAGTTTTAGAATTATTTCCTCTGAACTACTTTTTAAGTAAATTGAATTTATCTGTGTTAGTCTTCAGTTAAGATAATTTGAGAAGAGTGTATTCTTCCACATCTAAAACATAATTAAACATATATCTCCATAACTTGTTATTTGTTTTCATCAGCTAAAATTTTTGAACTACCACCTAAGAACTCAAGGTATGTTGGACCTGATCTAGTGGAAGGGCGGTTGAAATGAGATGATCTGTATGGTCCCTTCCAACCCAAACCCTTCTGTGATTCTGTGATTTTCTTGCTTAATTCAAATTTTTTTACATTTCTTTTTTCAGGTGAACTCCCTTACAAATTCTTCATATGGAGTCTGAAGAAGCATTTTTAAGGACAAAATAACTGAAACAACTCTACTTGCTTAACTTTAGCAGCTGTCTTCAGAGGGCATTAGCAGAAGAACATAGTGGGTAAAATACTCATTTAATCTGTGCAGACAAGGATAAGTGTTGTGCACAGGCTGCACAAGCTGAGTCAAACCAGAGTTCAAGTCTGAATAGAGAGAATATTCCAGTGTGAAAAACCTGAGTTATAAAGGTAAATTTCATTTCCCCTGGACTTGTCATTCTTTATCAAAGCTTACAAGTTAGAGTGTCCCTTGATGCAAAGAGACATTTTGAGAAGTTCTTAATGTGAAACAGCTGCTTTTGAATCCTTTACACACTCTTCATAGTGAAAGTAGTATTTTGAATACCTAGCTACTAAATGTCAAGTCTTTGTGAGAAAATGGAAGGATCATAATTCTTCCCAAAAGTCATTTCAGCTCTCCCTATGGATAGAAGAGTAAGAAAAGTTGCTCCTGGAAACAAGATTATCTAATTTCTCTGGAAGCAGGTAAAAATGGCAAAAGAAGTATCACCCAATTTGATAAGAAAAACCTGGGTTGAAAAGAAGCGTATTTTTCTTAAAAATTCCAAGCTACAAAAACAACCTGTGGACACAGGAAACAAATAAGGTTTTAAAGTGTCCTTATCTATGAATTGCAGGACATTGCAGAAGACAAACTCTTATGGTGAGAGCAAGGTAAGTTTCTCATCAGTGTATTTTATCCTAATTTCTAGTACTAATTCAGAACTACTCTACATACTCTGAAACCTCCTCAGTGCAGGGCAAATAGGTAGCACCCTCTCTATCAGAATGTGAACATGGTTTCTCTAAACAAGTGGCACCATCTTCTGCTAATTTTTCTTAATCCATTTTGCTTCCCTTCTGTTTTAATAAGAAATTCCTTCCTGGAAAAAAAAGATAGCTCATAGTGTTTTAAGGTTCAGAGTATTTTAACATATTTGGTCAAAAGTTAGAATTTTAATGTTGCTTTAAAAGGAAAGTTAAATGAGAGTCAGATTGACTCTGCTCTCTGGTATCTCTGGCATTAGGAATTTATGGAACTGAGAGATGTTAAAAATATCCAGTTAGTTCTGAATGGGTAGGTAGGTCTGAGGTACTTAATCCATGAAAAGTTTGTGCAGGAGCTATTGCTAGATGGAGCAGAAATGAACTCAAAATGCATGAGTTAATCATTCAAAGAGAAGGTCAGAGGTGATTGGCGTATGTCTTATCTAGTTAAATGTATAGATCTCTCCCATTTTTGCTGCTCTGGATATAAATTATGTTCCTGTATCTTGATATTGCAAGGAAGTGTGCAAAGAAGTGGCAATTATATTTCCCTTCTATAAATAAAATAAAATTTTAATAAAACTGAACAATGTCATAAAATTCAGGTTCAGATAACCTGCATAATTGGAATAACCTAATTCTTATGAGTTGTACTTAGAAAGCTGATAGGTGTTTGCAGTGTTAGTTATTCATACTAAGTTTGCTTTAGTGATCAATTTTTAATAATTATTACTGATTTTAATAAATCTAATAATGGAATTAGAGCTCTCAGATCTCATTTCCCATAAAGTTCTTCAATGCATGAAAAGCAAGAGAATGGTTGAGCTCAAATTTTTTCCAGGAGTGATTTCTGTCTGTTTCCAGAATTGTACTTGGCATAAAAGTAAAAAAAATTTTGCTTTTAAATAGTATCACATATATAATGTTCATTAAGACACTTTTCTCCCAATAAACTTGCAATTACTTCCAAATAATACATGAGAAATAAACAAAAGTAGAGTTTTCCAAAGGAATTTTGAAACAGCTGTGACTGTTGAATTAAATATAGGAAGTAGTTGAAAGAAGGGAGGTTTAGATTAGATGTTAGGAAGAAATTCTTTGTTGTGAGAGTTGTGTGGCAGTGGCACAGGTTGCCCAGAGCAGGTAGGGATACCCCATCCCTGGAACTGTTCAGGTTGGATGGGGCTCTGAGCAACCTGGTCTAGTGGGGCGTATCACTGCCCATGGCAGGGGGCTGGAACTGGGTGATCTTTAATGTCCATTCCAATGCAAACCATTGTATGATTCTATGATGTTCACTATTATTTGATTTACCTTCTGAATGTAGACACTAGGATGCTAATTGCCATCTTTATACCATATGCATCATAACTTAGTTCAGGATTTCTAAAGCTTCTCAGTTTTAAGTTATCCACTTTTTCCAAAATACAGAAAGCATCCTTTACTAGATACCAGTTAATTTCTCAGCATCTTGAAAAAGAGGTATTTCTTTTCACATTACTTTTGAAATCTCTCAGATATGTAATCTCTAGTACTATTATCCCTGCAGTTAATTCAAAATTTAAATATTTTGCTCCTGAAATGTGTAAGGACAGAGAGGAAAAAATTGCATCAAACTCTATTTACTATGAAGTATGGAAGCAGTCCTCCAAAAACAGATCAAAAGCCTGTATTATCCTAACCTAGATAAATACCATAGCTCCTATGTCTACCTGTGGATTCAGGCGATCCACGTGCCTTCACTCTTCCACATAAGAAACAAACATACTTCCACAACTTTTTAATGTATAAGCTATTGACTGTTTATTCATATACATTTTTGATAATTAAGAAATACAAATTCCTACAGAGAGAAGACAGCTATCTTTAAGAGTAGAGCACATAATTCTTTATGGCTTTTGCCTTTAGCTCCTTTTGCCTAAATTCTACCTCCTTCAAATGTTATGAGAACGATTACAATAAATATAAGTTACATGGGTGCTGTCATGAGGGTGCCTTATATACAGCCTTATATACTAAAAGGTGCCTTATATACTAAAATGGATAAGTTAAGATAACCGTTCCTCTACTTCCTAATGATGTAATTAGAAAGCTTTTAAATTTAAATAAAACACCAGTCAGTGCCTATCTCTGGCTTTGTGTATGACCTAAGACACTTAACTGTGGAGATCATTAAGAACCCCTTGAATAAAAATGCAAATAGTAAGAAACCAACCAGTGCTGTAAGTAAGAATGTATATTCCTCCGACACTTGTTTTCCTTTGAAGAATTTAGTGTTTCTCCTCTAGCAGTCAGAAACAGTTGTCTCTGTTATGCTGATAGCTTCTAAATCCTCAACAAGTGAAGTTATCTGTTCTCTCCATATGATAATACACTGTGATAATTATGGCCTTCAAGTAACTGTACTTTCACTGTGGCAGCAGAGACTGGGGCAGATCCAGGAAACTTAAGCTCCTGTATCTAAAAAAAAAATATATATATATGTATGTATTTCAAAACCCTCCAACTATCAGCTGTGCTTTTGTTACCTATAAGGCTGAAAAAAAATTACATGGAAGAAGTTGTTCCACTGCCTGGGCTTTCAATAATGCTGTTTTGTAGTCAAAGACAAGTGCTGCAAATGTAGCACATCTCACTCCCTTATTCTTGCTGAGCTGTAATATAACACTGCATAAAATCTTTATGTCACAGTGCATCATACAGAACTATGACTTCCAGCTTTCAAGCTTTTTCTTTCTTGTGAGATAGCTATAAAACACATTTGTTCTGAAAAAGAAGGTGGCTGTGGGAAGGACAACTTTTCTATAACTAGCAAAAATGCAGGGAGCAAAACCTACTGGCAGACTATGTGTATCATACATGATTTCCAAGTTCAAAGTTAGTGCCTCATTACTGGCCTGATTTTGTAGATATTTTGGGAGTAACTGGTTGTAGTGGGTTTTCTAGGGTTGGTCTAATTTTCCCCATAGCAGCTTATACAGTTCTGTGTGCTGTTTTTGTAACTGAAGCATTGTGGATAATAAACAAATGTTTTTACAGCATTAAGGCTTTCTCTGTTTCATACTCTACACATATTCCACCCTCACTCCCTCTCAGTAGTCTTGGGGTGGGCAGGAGCTTAGAGGGGGCACAGAATTAGAGGCATTTTGAACATAGGATAGTTAGACACAGCAGCATTCTGGATCCTTGCCAACAAATTCGTTTTGATGTGGCAAAAGGGGAGAAGTCTAGACCAGGAATGAATGCCACACATACAGAATGAAAACTGCATCATATGCACCAGAGTCCAGAGAGGATTTAGCAGGAAAAGAGATGAGAACAGAGTAATGATATACAATGATTTTGCAAAAAGGGCTAGCACCATTCACAGAGGGATAAATGAGTGAAGAACGGTGATATTTGGATTTAGCATATGTGACACTACTATTGGAATCATGTATACAGCTGTGCTGTTGCTATTCTTAAAAAAAAAATCATTACTAAAAGAGAATTTTATTATTACAAGAGAATATCTCATAATAAAACAAACAGACCTGGTAGCTCAATTAGGTGCAAAAGCATTTTCACAAGAAAGGGTAACCATGTACTACAAGAGTTTTTTATCTAGCCAAGATAAATAGATGAGAACATAACACTAACTAGGAAAAAAAAAGAAGTCAGATAAATTCAAGGAACGCTCAGAACAGTTACTTGTTAGAATACATCAGAGGAACAAGCACAATTTTCATATCTTGGCATCTTCAGGTCAAAACTGGATTTCTCTCTGGAAGATGTACTTCCACCAAACACATATTACTTGTTTAAGACAAGAGTAAGTGAAATTTTATATCCTGTGACCCAGTTGCATTTTCCATTGCAAAATCAAATAAGCACCAAAATGGTCCTGCTAGATATAGACTAAGAATAGACTGTCACATCAGTTCTGAATAATGAAACTATTTTTGCTTTTTTTATTGCAAAGCTACTCACCAGCCTTCCCAAGACTATTTTCAGTGTCATCTCTGAAAGTTGCAATAGAGTCTATTTGAGATAGTATCACAATTTTTTCTTTTCTATTTGTATGTACTGGACAGTTTTTTTTAAAGAAATTGCTCCATAAATGTTGTTTTTTGACTGACCTTTCTGGTACATTTAGAATTCCTTCATTGAATGGTTTGACCATAAGTATATCTTATGCAGCATGAACTGATCTTGGCTTTCAGATTTAGTTAAATGTCACTCTATTTTTTCTACTATGATGGATTTGTTGCTGGTAAGACTCAGGAGCCATAAAGATGAAACCATATTAAGTTCCTTGCTTTTGTGTCTTGTCCTAATATATGTGTGTCTTCTAAATGATATGATAATTCACTGTAGCTGCAACTCATTAATACTCAGAAATTTGAGGTTTTTAAGCTCTTCCACATTGACGCGAGAAAGTCTGTTTGAAAATTTCCAGCTAGAGTTTGGTGCATTCCTAATACTTACACAAAAACTTCTAAGTTAGTTGTTTCAGTGTCATAACATCATGGGTGGAATTCAAATTTGGATAAACATAGATGTCCGTAGGTACAGCACCATGTACCTGCAGTATTTGTCACTACAAAGGCCACGCATCTCCTGTAGATCTTTGGTTAAGTCTGCCAGTCATGGCACTAGATGCATGTGCTTACGTACGTGAATCACTCACAGTGCTTTCATTCATAATCTCTTTTAATGTATACTGGCTCAAAAAATCAGTTTCTCACTCTGCCACCAGTAGTCTTGAGATAGGTAAGAGGCTGGGGGGGAACGCAGCTGGGACAGCTGGTGCAAGCTGACCCAAGGGGTAATCCAAACTGTATACCGTAACAGGTGAAAAAATGGGGTGGGGTGTGTGTTTGCCAGGGGTAATTTTTCAAAGTAGCTATTACTCAGAGACTGGCTGGGCATTGGTCTGGTGGTGGGAGATGATCTTTTACATCATTTGGGGTTTATTCTTCCTTTACTTACTATGCTGTCTTTCCCTTGACCTACGACATTTTCTCACATTAGCTTTCCCCCTGCTACAGGGGCCAGTGAGCAAGCAAGTGGAGGGTGTGTAGGTGGCAGCAAAGGTAACACACCACGTAAGGTCATACAGAAAAACTACTTACTGACATTGAAGAGTCTGGCAGTTTCAACCCTCTTGAGAAAAGGAATGCTCTCAGTGCCTCAGTAATAGCATCTCCAAAAGGTGAGGGTTCCTGGAGGTGGGGTGATCCTGCTAAGGAAAGGGGAATTAGCCAATTCTTAACACACCCATTTAAATGTTAGGGGTTTACCTATACTCAGGGTTAAACATACAAGAGAAATACAGACCAGATATTCTCAAGAGATCAAAACTACTGGCAAAACATAGAAAATCAAGGAACTTTGGCAAAAGGTTTAGTATAACATCAAATCAACATAAAACACATCACAGCATTAATTTGGTCCATTCAATTTAGCAAACTTTAAAGCTGTTCAATGTTAAATTAGAAAACTTTAAACCCATTTGATGTACTGTTACCCTAAATGTTCCAAGAAAAGGGAATTAGAAGAAAGACAGAAAATATACAGAAAACCACACATAGCCACCACCTGCTTGGTTTCAGCAGTGTCCACATTGAAAGTCCAAGCAGAGGGTAGGTCAAGGCACACTCACCTCATATTCAGCCTTAAAATCCCCTAGGTCTCTGTGGGCCCTCTCCCCAGGTGGGACTTCTGGTCATTTGGCCACTCAGGAGCTGGGTTAGGTGAGAGTGGGGCTCTGCCTCTGGTGTGCCAGGGATTGGCAGCTCTGCCAGGCTGGGGTGCTGACTCTAGGGGTGGGTGCCAGGGCAAGGCTGACCTGCCCCCTCTCACACACACATGCAGCCCAAACTGCCTTGAGACATCAATTTTTCCAATCTCTGACACCCACTTACCTCCATGACAGGAAAAAGGCAACTACAGCACCACATGTCGTTACCTAGAAACAGCCAAAAACCAGGTAAAGAAATCACTAGGGAACAACAATTATCACTTTTATGTCTCTGTGACAAACTCAATAGAAATTTAAATGTTATTCTGAATTGGCAATAACCTGTCAAATGGGAGTGTTAGAACAATATAATTTTAGGTAAAATACTAGCATTTTGCACCAATGTTAAAAGAATGCTCAGAGTGGAGGATTATCTAAAGTTTGTCACTAACTTCATTGGCTTCCAGTTAGAATGAACCTGACTGTAATGGAAACCTGAGGACCTAATTCATAAAAAGACATCAAAATTACAAACACCTAAAACTTGATAAAATAAATCCCACCCAAAATCCAAGCTTATCTATCTTCATTACCTCACGCAATATTAGCAGAACCTGTGTGACTCTTGGGTGCCCAAAATCGAGTGAGATGAATCTCACCATTTCTAAAGCAAGAGCACAGAAATATTGTTTCATATCACATTGATATGGTACAAACCCCAAAATATTTCTATGTATATAAAATGGTGAAAAAATATACAGTTTGAATGGTATTATATGCTACATATAGACATACACACTTCCTGGTACAGAGAAAGGCCAAAGAACACCAGCCCAGCAAGACTTTTTGACATTTGGAACTGAGAGTCAAAATATTCCTGTCCATCTTTTTAATCATCTTTTGTTTTTGCTAGGGGATCTTTCTATTACCTATAGATGAAAACTGCGCATATACTAAATCAATGAACACAGAAATGCAATGCCTTAGCAATTCTGATTTTATACCATGTCTAGTTAAAATTCACAGTTCAACACTGTACTTAATTATAAAGAAAGAAAAAAGAGAATGCATGCCAAAAATCAGTTTGATATTAGCAAAATACCCAGAAGATCCTAATATGGCTTCATTATCATAGTTTCTTTAAGCTGAAATCACAGGTGGCTATGAGATCACTCACTAAAGCCAGACAGGGAAAGCAGTCTGGGTTAGTCTAATTTGAATTTAGTCTCTGATACAAAGGGTATCTTAAAATAAAAAAAAAAGCTTGTAATATCTACTACTTTTTAAAGTTTTGCTTTAAATTTAAAATGATCGTTGAACACTTCATTAACAGGTATTTTTAAAAAATGGTCATCATTCCAAGGGTTTTAATGAATAAGCTTTAAAGATATAATTCTGACAACGGCCATATTCCCTTGAATCATTCTGTTAAGGCCGTTCCCATTTTACTAACACCAATTTATGAGTAACCACCACTAACTAACAGTAATTTATGAGTAACCACTACTAGGCATGTCCATATCTGAATTGCTTAATGAAAAAATACAACTTAACTGTACAAATTTGTGTAATTGCATATGCCAGTAAAATGGGAGTTAAGATAGCAAATTTTATTTTTCACAAAAATGTTGGTAAATAATTCAGTGTAATATGAAAGCATTCTTTACACAGACACTTTAGTTGTCACTGTCCCTAAACAGAGTAGTATGTCAAACTCTCAGCCATCCCACAGGAATGAAGGACCCCAAACTCCTACTCTTCTGCAGAACTAATCTGTGGGTCTTATAACTTATTCATACAGGTATAATTACAACAGTTATAATGACAGTTATTAACCATAATTTGATATCTTTGTAGGTGTGTGGATGAGTGTTGCCTTCAAATGTCAGTGAACAATTCAGTTTTCTACAAATAGCAGCCTGTAAAGACCTTATACCCTGCCTCCCATGTGTCCAATCCCACCTGTTTGTGGTCCAGGGGTCCAAGTTTTGGCATGGCCCAACTCAGTATCCTCAGTTTATACCTCTGAAGAAATTCTTAATTGTGAAAAAGACTAATGAGAAAGTTTGTACAGTGGCATCACACAAGGGAAGAAAGGGAAAGATAGAAAAAGAGTATTGGAATAGAGATCATTAGTTTTTCAAGGACTAAAGAAAAACACTACCATGGAAAAGTACAAAATTATAAAGGAAAAGAAACCTGGAGAACTGAATAACAAACTGCAACTCAGCAACTTGAGTATCTGCAATGGAGGATGACCATTTAAATTCTTGACCAAAGCTTTACTAACCAGCAAAGAACTTAAGATCATTTTTTGGGACAAGGAGCATAATACTGCTTATACTAGCCACTCCTTCCATCCTGGCTATCTTTTGTGTGAACTGGCTAACAGAGATGCTTTACACTTTCAAAATGCATGTGTTCTTCCTGCAGACTATCCTTATACATGGCTAAAAACAGCACCTGGAGAAAATGATCTTGATAGAAGGGCTAACAAAGTACCTTTTTTAGGGTATTTAGTGATAAAAAGTTATATGAATCCTTTAATCAAACTTTAGACATCTGTAATACAGACATCTTCACTAGATAAACCTGAGATAATTGTTTCCTTTTGAGTCAAGGAAGAAAAATAAGCAATTTCAGGGTACAATTCAACTAACTTATGTTAAACATCAATGTTAGGTAAAATCAATATTGCTTTAGAAGTACCTCCTTTTTCACTTTTGACAAAAAAGGGGGCCCTAGAGGATTAGCATGGATGTAGATTTACTCTTTGAAGACATGTTTTGGGTTAGATGACCTCCACTCAGTATATGTGAATCGGTATGGTTTGTTAAAATCAGCACATTTATAAAAAATCAGCTCAGCTCTCTGTAAGGACAGAGAGAAATTCAGTGTGAAGTTTAGACAGATAATCTTCATTTTAATAAATGTTTCCTTATCTTAAAGCTTCCTTAAAGAGCCAAGTTTAGTAATAGGCTCAGTAGTTAGAGAAACACATCTTTTTACCTATTAGTACCTCAGGAAATTACATATTTTCAATCAATCTATACCAAGAAGGCATGCTGTATTTTTAGTTCCAGTGCTCTCCTTCATTTTATCTTATCACCCTTTCATTTGATGACGGCACCTAATTTTTCAGGCTTTGCTTCTTCACTTACCATCCCTTTACTGCTAGTGAAGTACTGAACACCATGATCTCAACATTAACCAGATAAGGGGATGAATCATGTAGCAGGTTTTCTGATCAAGCAGCTATACACTGAAGGCAATCATAATCTGGCTAAATACATAATGTATCACAGAGACCTTGAATAAACATGCACTGCAGCAATATAAATCTTACCCACATGTTTAGACATACTCAAGAGTTTCCTTGATCACTTAACTCTGACTCTGGTAAACAACATATGGTAACTGTGATAGAGTATATTTTCTGTACTTGAATCCCTTAGTGTTATTTCCTGTGGGATCAGACACTTCAGGTCAGGTTTGGAGGTGACACACACACAATGTAAATTACATACTCAGGTCAATGTAAAGAAAAGATTTAAGAAGTAAAAGATCTCAGAATTTGGCCCCATGGTTATTGTCCTCTGATTATTTTAAGAATGTGTTTTAAAAGAGTGAATGTTACCATACCATGCAGGATGTAGGCTGCTTTGATGTCATTACCCTGGTAAAGCTCTTCAGGGAATGTTTTTGCAGTGCAGCTATTGTTTCTAGCTGATGACCTTTCTTGATGGCTCAATGGAGGGGCTAGAGGAAAAGAACAGGGTTGCACTGACCATGCATGGTTTCCCCCTGCATCTACTTTTTGTTCTGCTGCACAGTGAGAAAGGCTTAGTGTTTCAGGTCCTAATCCTAACTTTGCACACTCAAATACTTTATTTGCCAAAATATTTTATAAAAATTGAAGGCAGTATAACTTGGCCCTGGTCTCATCCTGAGTAATATCCTATGTGGTACGACTTGAGAAGCCTCTGGTCATAAAAAGGAACACAGCAAGTTATAGATCACACCACAAGGGCTGGTTGGATTTCACAGGTGATAAAGGAGGAGTTACATAAGAGACCATGGAACTGCATACTGCACAGATCAAACTGCCCTTGGAGGAGGGCATCAGGGACCTTTTGTGCAGTCTGGCAAGGTCAACAGCAGCTAGGTAACCATGTGAATAATGTGAGAAGAAAAAGGTGACTACCTGACCAAGATTTTCTGTGGGAACCTTTGGGGCAGTCTAGTAAGGACAGTAACCCAAATTTCTAATTCATGCATGTAAAACCTCCTGACATTTTCTCTGGAAAAAGAGGTTGCTTTCGCAATAATAAAACACTCAGATGAACAGATTAGGCATTCTGTGAATACATTATTTACAGAAAAATGAATGTAATATAATGTAATATATTACATTATAATATCAATGAATAATATGAATGTAATACTGTGGGAATTACTGTGCCATGTCCATTCCAGGCCCAAAGGCAGCCTCATCTACTCATCACTTCCTGACACAGACCTCTTGAAAGAACACTAATGACAGTGCTTTGTTAACACTAGTCTTAATACTAGCACCTTACTGCTCTACTACAGTGAGTCATTTTCCAGCCTAACAACTCTGTGCCCCTGTTATTTTGCTATCCCACTATCACAGAATCACTGAGGTTGTCAGGAGAACCTCAGGAGATCATCTAGGCAAGCCCCCCTGGTCAGAGCAGGGTCACCTGAAGCAGGCTCCTCAGGGTCTTGCTGTTCTCTCTTCCACTCATTATCTCCTCATTTTTTTAGTGAGGATGCTATGGAGGATGATTTTAAAAACCTTGCTAAGGTCAAAAAATCTACATAGACTGCTCTTCCTTTGTCCAGCAAGCCACTCATTTCATCATAGAAGGTTATCAGGTTTGTCAGGCAGGATTTCCAGTTCAGAAATCCATGCTGACAACTTCCAATCGCTTCCAGTCCTGTAAGTGGTTTGCAGGGTTATATGCTCCTTCACTTTCTCAGTGATCAAAGTCAAATGGCCTGTAGTTCATCTGGTCCTCCTTCTTGCTTTCTTCCAGTCCTTGGGGAGCTTCCCTAGCCTTCCCAAGGTAAGAGTGGCTTTGCAATGATATTGGCCATCTCCATTTGCACTTATGGATTAATTCCATCAGGTCCCATGGACTTCCATCTGTAAAATTTGTTTAAATGTTTTGTTTCTTGATCCCCCTCGATTGACAGTAGTGTTTCATTTCTTCAGAAAGTATCTTCTTTTTACTGTTTTTCTTCATACACTCTGTAAAAAGATTCTTTTATAACAAAATTGGTGCCGTAAATAAAAGCAAGGATGGACCTTCCTCATTTCTTTACTGGAATTTATTGTTTCTCCTCAGAAAAAATAAATTCCACCTGCATTCAGCCATTAGAAAATCTGTCATTTCCTAGACAGAAATGGAAGAGAGAACTGGACTGCCATGAAGGAATAATATGATTACAAATCTTGCCTCCTTTTTCATCTCTTGCAAAGCTTTTGGCTTTGCTGTTTTATGCTTCTGTTGACTTAAATGTTTTTAAATAACTGCTTGATAATTTGGTCGAGGTCCACAGCCTTTGATGTAGTTCTTTTCTTGAAATTTCAATTTAGGGTACTGACACTCAGAAAAGATCCATTTATTTCATTCTGCAATACACACGCGCACACACACACATATATATGAATATATATATATATAAAAGCATTTCACAGCATAGGCAATATTCATTTGCTAAATGAGATTTTTTGTTTTTGTTGTTTTTGTTTTTCAGTAAAATAGTTAAGCTACAAAAACTAAGTGAAATTTAGACTGAAAGAGAAGTCATCAGTACTTTGTATCCTTGAGCTTAGGTCATTCTGCTCTTCTTGAATTCATTTGGCTAAATGATCTAACCAATTTTATAAGAATGTCCTACAGATGCTGCAATATAGTTTACTGCTTCACAATAAAATGAAATAAAAAATTAATGCTTTTTGATTCATTATCTCTTGAGAACAGTTTTCACAAGGCTATGATAAAAATTCATCCTTTTCTATTCTGTCTGAAGAAAACTTGGAGCTGGAACAGATAAAAAGCTTTTGTTCTCTATTTATTTGACTACTTTGGAATGTTTTCTTGCAGAAAGAATATGTTCAGAGCCCAAAGTTCTTCTTTTAAACACCTTGGAATATTGTGAACTGTTTCAAGATACTAAATAACAGTGACTATAAAGCTAAAATTTAATATAACACATTGCATAAGATAGTAAGTTTTCCTTTGAAGCAAAATTCATCACCAATTCTGGAATAACCACATTGAGAGATATGAAATGGGAAAGTATAAAGGAAGAAAACAGCAAGATCAGCTAAAGTGTTTCCCTTTACTGATGTTTTAAAATTTTACTAGCACTTCCAACAAATCAAAACTTACTGTTAAACATCTGCATTATATTTTGATATCCTAACGTGATTTAATTACAAAAGAGGTATAACCTCCTGCAGGAGTGCTGCTTGTAACTACTAATGAGCAAGAGGCAATAAACTATCCTTTATAAATCAATATGTGAGAAATTAAATATGAGCTTGGACTTGGTTGGCCCCATATCTAATGGAACTATGAAAGACATGATTAATTAGAAAGGTGTTTTAGAAAGGTTAATTAGTTTACTTTTTAAATTATCTGCTGAGATAATGTGTTGGCTAAGAAAAAATTCCTGCATCACAAATTAGCCAGTGATTTTTCTGAAGAGTCAGAATAAACATATTTTGGGCAGCAGGTAAATCTGTTTATTATCTGGCAAAGTTTTTCATTGGTGACATTTATTACATCTCAAACTGATAACCCTGTATCATTATAGGGTTAATGTAAGCAAAAAGAAGTTCAGGTTTGGTTTATAATTTTTAATCCTTTTTTTAATCCTTTTTNTTTTTATTTTTTTTTTTTTTTGTTTTGGTTTTGGTTTTGGTTTTGGTTTTTTTAGGTATAGTTTTTAGAGAAATCATAGACCTTGACCAATATCTCAATTGGCTGGCAACAATTTAACCAGCAAGATGGCCTGTGTCATCTTTCAAATGGATACATAATTTGAGTGTAAAAGTAGAGGAAACAAATGAAAAAAAGATGTAAAGAATTAAAATACTATATAAATATGGATTAGTTTAAGAGGGAGTTTTCTTAGCTCAAGTAAAGATAATTTTCAGAAATTTTTTAAAAAGTACTAAGGTAGGTGTGAGGAGCAGTATACCCCAAACATAAGGAGAAGTGTGGGAGAAAGTTTGAATATGTGTGCATGTTGTAAAGTATCTATAAATGAGATGTCATCACTGTCAAAATCTGAGAGTACTAAAGATGAAATTATATTTCGTTATACACTAACACTACTTTTAAGGGCTAATGAAAACCCTTGGAAACAAAGATAAGCAGTTCCTGTTTGTATGACAAAAAATCTAGGGAGTTTATGCAAGGAGAGGGATCTCCTGGATGGAGGAAATGAACGAGCAGTGTCCTCAGTAGAAGAAGACAAATTTACAGCTGTGGAAGTCAAGGAAAGCCTATATAATAGATGATTTGCAATGCTGGTAAGAATCTAAACTGCAACTACTTGGATAGAAGGAGAGAAACAAAAAGATTTATTCAAACCTTGGGTGAACAATTCTATTAGGTACTCATAGTCAAAGCTAGTATTTCTGTTATAAATTTAAGCAATAGTTAGTGATGCTGTCTGAAGAAGAAAAGTAATTAAAAATTATTTAAAGAATGAGAAATGCTCAGATGGCTTTGCCATATGTCAACTACTGAATGAGGGTTTATGAACATTTACAAGATTTTAGGAAAACATCAGAATACTAAAAAGTGACCTTTAAATATGGAGATGCATATGAGGTTACAAATCTCATTTTCATAGAACAGTGGCATAAATCTTGCATTTTATTCATTGCAACTGACTAAAGGAATAAGCAAAAATGATCCACATAAAACAATGCACTGTATTTATTATTTATAACTTCTGAGAAATGTATTGATCACTAGCTAAATAGAAAAGAAAACAATAAATCTGCAGACCAGAATGACAGAAGCAGAGGGTCATCATAAAATGAACTCTGCAGCAGTTTCCTATTTTTAGAACTGATTCAAATATTTAAGAGTTTTGATTTAAACCAAAATTGGAAGTGCATTGGATCATTGTAAGCTAGGCTGTTTCTGAGCAAGGTCTTCTCTTACCACACGAAGATTTTATTTCTTACATTGAAATAAGATCTTAACCCAATTCTTCTATATCTTCTTTATAACACTTGTTGGAAACATAGATTTATTTTTTGTTTGTTTCTCTTGTCTCTACATCAATACAATTTAACAATGTCATTTCCTTAATCTGAGGCAATTTTCAAAATTTCTATATTTTCAGTTATCTCTTTGATTTCTCACTATCTTTCCAATATTCACTTCAGAGTATGTTATATCCATTCACCACTGTCTCTACATTTTCAATTTTCCTCTCATCTTCTTGCAGTCTAGGACCAAAGCTCTGAAATTCAATCTCCATAGCAATATTTGTTGTTTGAATTGCATTCCTCCCCTTACTAATACTCACAGTGTTGGTGTGGGATTTTTCTTTTTTTTTTTTCAACTTAGAGCCTAAAATTACTGGATAAATCCAGTGTGAAGATAATCTTTCAGTGAGGGGATACTAAACAAATGAATTTCTCTCAGTTAGTGGAAACTTAGAAATCAAGATTGAAAGTTATGTAAAAATTAAGATTTAGGTTTTTGAGCGTATCTGTCATGCTTGTTGCTTCCCTCATCACGTTATTGAAAAAAGTGGAAAAATTATATAATAGAGGCAAGCAGAAGCATCAGCAGTTCAAGCAATATTTTAGATGTTGATTTTAATATTACTGGATTTTGTATTTTTGATTATGTAAATAATTCTGCACAAATGTTGTAGGTAAGGCCCACACAGCTGCTCACTCACCCCCCACGAGCAGAATCTGAAGCGTAAAAAAAATTGTGAGTTTAGATAAAGACACTCTAATAGGGAAGGCAAAAACCATGCATGCAAATAAAACAAAACAAGGAATTAATCTGCTTCCCATGGGCAGGCAGGTGTTCAGCTGTCCCCAGGAGAGCAGGGCCCCATCACATGTAACAGTGACTTGGGAAGACAAACACCATATCTCCAAACGTCCCCCTCTTCCTCCTTCTTCCTCTCATTTTATACAGTGAGCAGATATCACATGGTCTGGAATATCCCTCTGGTTAGTTTGGGTCAGCTGTCCTGGCTGTGTCTCCTCCTAAGCTGCCATGTACCCTAACTCTCTTGCCAGTGTGGCTATACAAAAAGCAGAAAAGACCTTGGCTCTGTGTAAGCCCTTCTCACAATAACAAAAACATCTCTGTCATCAACCCTGTGTTCAGCACAAATCCAAAACACAGCCTCATAGCAGTCACTGTGAAGAAAACTGACTACTGCAGCCAAAACCAGCACAAGGCAAATATCCACCTACTTATGAAAAACATGGCTGTGAGAAAAGAATCCAGGCTGACAAAGGAGTTGGAAGCCCAAAACCAGACGTCTATGGGGTGTTGATACCAAAGAATTAAAAAGATAATGGTATCGGAGAGATGAGATTTAACAACAACAACAAAAACACATGCTAACAGCAATCTGAAACCTGCTGATTGACTTTTCAGTGAAGGTAGCATTCACACAGTTTTGTTTGCACAAAATTGGGTAATAAAAGATGTGTCTAAAAAATGAGGGATACTCAAGAGGACTGAGGGGACTATTAGAGTTCACAATTTCCTAAAAACTTTGCTTCTGAGTGATTCTACATCAGTCTCATTCTTGAAATTCAAGCTACAATATTGTAGCTTGAACTAAATGTTTTGTCTGTCGTGATCTAGGAATCTGTGAATCTTTTTTTGTAGTGATTTTCTACAATCTGGAGATGAAATTTGAAAATGTTCAATAAAAAAAACCAAAACAAACCTTTGTAAATAAAAAAGTGAAAATTTTAGTATCTATTATTTACATCTTTCCCAAATGTAAATAATTGTTAAAAATCCATATGACAGAACAAATTGTTTTAAGGATATTAGATTTTTTTCTTTTACTTTTTTGGTTTATGATTTTACTAAAAACATTCCTAACTTACAAAATTCTTCCCTTAGGATCTGTCTTAGCTCTTTGCTGAGAAAGTATGTATTGTAGACAATAGGATAGCTTTTTATTTAAGCATGTAATTTATTTCCATCAGATTTTCTTTATTGATAGATTGTGTGTTTGAGGGTTTTATTTTGAAAGGCTAATGAATGAATTCCAGTGTCTCTTCAATGGCTGACTATAAGGGAAACACATGGCAAACATGAGTTATGGTAGACACATATAGCAAACTTTTATTTTTTGTTCACTGAATCCCATGTGTTGAGTTTGGTCTGATATCAGCGTGATAGGCAAAGGAAAATACTCCCTGAAAAATCAGGAACTTGCTCCATTATACTTCATTATAAACTTAAAAATGTGCTTTGTCCTGACTTCTAACTGCATGGCTCATTAATGGGTTTGCTGCAGTCTTACCGGTAAGATCGTGTAATATCTGGTGCAATGCCAAATGATAACTAGAACGACTCATAACTCTTATTACCTTTCATATGTGAATGTTTAAGGGCTACAAGAACACAGAACAATGGTGTCTAAAAAAAAAGTGTTCCTTTTTAGTTTTCTTACATCCAATTTCCTTGTTCTGATTATTGAATGAAGATTAATTAACTCTATACAGGCAAAGTATGTCTGTGAGTTGAAGATCTGACTTCCATTTATGATGAGTCATAGAAATGTCTTCATGGATTTCTTAATTAATATAAATAGAGTAATTCCAATCTAAATATTAGATGTTGCTTATGAAGAAATATATTACTTTAACTGATTTTCAAGCTAAATAAACAGAAAATAATATAATAATGTAATACAACCATTTTTTATAAGCTGCTTTGGGAATACTGCAGTGCAGGTATTAATAACTGAAGTGCCTAGACATCACACTATGCAGTACATAAAACTGAGCAGGTACAGGTCAACTTTCAAGATTTGGGGCCATAAAATCTTACATTTTTATTCAACAAGTAGTTTTCAGTTGAGCCTTTCCAGAGAAAATAAATTTCTTTTGCTGTTCAAATTAAAAATATGGAAAATATGGAAAAAAAATAAAATTGAAATTTGCACTTTTTGAAGGGATTATGACAAAAAGATACAATGCCAAAACATTCAGTGTATAGTGCAAGAAGAATGATAAGTCACAAAGCAGAAATTGCCTCAAGGATATTATTTATGATGTATCTATTTTGTCAGGGAATTGAACTCATGACCCAAGTTTTGGAAGGTGCTGGGTTTGCCTACTGAGTCACAGAAAAATCCCATTTACTGTCAGTAGTAGCCATTTTAAACTCAGCTGGGAAAGCTTTTAGACAAAGGGCCTTCACCTTGAAAGATTAAACTGAGGATACTATTAAATGGAAAAATCAATGACAACTACTTAAATAAAAAGAAACTCTCAAATGAAGATAAATAATTGGCTGAATTTGTCCCTCGTGTATCTCTGTTTCTTTCATTAGAGACACAGGACTAGGTTTGTCTCTGTATGCAGCAGAACACAGAAGGCAAGCAAATAAAAAAATGTGCTGTATAATACAAAATGACAAGCAGACACTTAGGGAAGTATTGAGGTTATAACTTGCTTCATAATTGCAGATTTCTAAAAAAAAGTCTGAATTATCACTATTTTGATCTAAAAAGCATGAAGCAAGGGTTGTATAGCAGGGGTTATATGTTGTACCATAAGTTCTTTGAGTTTCGAGTCAAGGAAAATGAGAAGCAAATCCTAATTTAGTTTTAAATAGCACAGAGGATCTGACCATTCTAACAGTGCGCACAGCCAACTGAGTTCAAGGTTGTTAGAGGACAAAACCCCAAAACTTTTATATATATATATATATATATGTATATGTATGTATATATATATACACACACACAATCATATTCAAAAAAGGAAAGGGAAAAGCAACAACTAGCAGGGCAAAATATAATTCACTTGTATCTCAAAATATATTATATTATAAAATGGAATAAAAATTCAATTTTTTTTTATCTTTAAGCAATACTATGCTTCACAAATCCTTTAGTAGTCTGAGTCAAAAATGTGAATAAATGTGATCTAGTCCATACATCAGTGTGATTTGCAGAAAGCTTTTGATAAG
>VWZS01008206.1:59324-156747 GCA_013397075.1 Rhabdornis inornatus | reverse complement strand
GTTGCTTGCCACATTCTGAGAAACATAAAACTGTTGTGGGATAAGAGATATATATCTTTATGCTTTAATGATTCTTCAAAATAGAGAAAAAATACAAATAAATGGCAATTTTTCAGTTGAGGATAACATGGTAGAAATCCTTATCCACAGGGACATGAATATGATACGCAAACTCTTCAATATAGTCATAAAATATAAAGGAAAAGGTGGTGATTATTAAAGTAGTAAAATTTGCAAATGATAAATAATTACTGAAGATTGTTAACTTAAAGCAAACTGTGAAGAACTAAAAAATAATTTAATGGCATTATCTGACCAAACAAATTTAGAAGAAAAGAAAATTCCTACCAGCTAACATAAAGTATTTTACAGAAGAGAAAAAAACCCCACCCTAATAGTTACTGTGAGTCAGAAAATCAAGGCTGAGGTGAGTAATTCTTAAAGGACGGCTTTTGAGTGCTATTTAGCAGCCACAGTGGCAAACAAAAAATGCTGGGAATTGTTAGGAACAGAATAGGAAGCAAACCAGAAAATGTGATTAGGTTACCATGTAAATGGATGGTGTGTTCATACCCTGGATGCATTTTAGTGTAAAATTCTAGTTGTCTAGTCTCAAAAGAGATATAGTGGAATTAGAAAAGTGACAGAAGAGGATGATGGGCTGAAGAAGAGATTACCAGCTCTTCAGCTTGGAACAGAACTGTGGATAGCAGTCTATAGACACTGAGTTCACTACTTTTCACAACTTACAAACTGAAAAGTATCCAGCGAAGTTGTCACATGGTGATCTACAATAAATGAAAGAATATTTTTTTCACACAGGTTATTTAAGATATGAAGTTACAGATGAAATATGTCAAAAGGCTCTTATGCAAAACTAATAAAAGAAATTTCCATCTGCAGCTTGTCTTGATAAAAGATTCACAGAGTCCCTTAAGCATTGACAGCAGCAATTTGGAAGAGAAGGTTCAACATATACATCTGCCATGTCTTAGACTTCAGGGCCCAGATCCCTTCAGTCTAACTCTAGGCCTTTGAGTTGGCTTAAGTGCCTTTAGATGTTCCTGTACGAGAAAGAAAAAGGAAAGTTTTGTACTGAATTCTGCAAGCCTGAAATTGCTTAGGTCACACTTTTACAATGCAAAATAATTGGTGAAGGTGACACCTTCACAGGTATTATGTTATGCCTACATTCTCTCCCAATATTTTGCTACTCATTTCTGCCCCCATGGCGAGGCAGATATCAGCTGAGCCCTACAAGACACATTTAGTTTGGGGTTAGAAATGAAATCAAGTTAGTGATTCATCCTGAGAGCCTAGAGAGCCTTACACTTATTTTTTTCTTTTTTTTTTTTCCTTTCTTCTTTTTTCCTTGAAAGTTGCAGCATTTCTGCAGCCTTGCTCACGATTCATCCCATGAAAGACTAGTGCCAGAGCAGGTGAGAGGAAAGGAAGTTAGTTACAGCACAGTGCTGGAAAGAGATAGGTTGGAAATATCTTTGTTCAGTACTGCCATCCACTTTACAGTATAAAACCATAGCCTCCAACACCTCAGCTGGATGAGATGAATCATTAATTCAAAGCTTTTCCAAAGTATTCACCATATTCAGATGTAGGATGCATTCAAGCTAGACTTCAAAAGTGTCTGGTCTGACCCCCTATGGGTGTTCTCCTGTAAGTGTTTAACCGATAAAATTGAAGTTAAAGGGGTCTGTAATTATATTCTTGGAGTTAGCTGTTCCTGTGATTTAATGGTTTTGATCTACAGATAACACATGGAAGTGATACAATGCAGCACAGAAAAGTGTTATTCATATGGAAAAGGCCAGACTGTGTCTCATTTGTAAGAGGAACTAGATGTACCATTGCTACTATTGTTCTTTCGGTGAACACAGAGAGTCTAAGGTGTTCAATGGAAACCATGGCATGGTACAAGTCTCTTCATTTTCATTTAAAAGTTTTCGTATTTGTTTTTCTTTCTGATTACTAGGTGGTTAGGGAGAAAATTATTCTCCAGACACACTTTGGGCTTTATATGTAAATTTTATGCAAGATTTTTTTCTTATTTATGTCTACATTCTGTGAACACTGGGGATTTTCAAGAACAGAATTCTGTTTATCTGCAAATTATAAGAATTTGGATACCCAAATACCCAAGCATAAGCCTTATGAAAATCTGCCACTATATGAACTTGCCATTAAAGAGAATAGACCAATAATGAACAATTATTTACTAGGCATAGTCAGTTCATAGTCAGTTATTGCCACAATTTATGAGACTTCCTTTTCTTTTAGGAAAAAAATATAGCTTTGTTCTATTCCTGTTCAACATGATTCTTCAACTGCATTGTGTCACCTTACATTTGGTTTCACTGCAGACTGATGTGATAATATCAGGCATAAGCCAATGGCAAGTGATGAGCAAGAGAGGTGAAAGCTCTCTCTCATGTTGGGAACTATTTCTATTATTCAGTACTAAAAAACTTTGGCTGATTATAATTGTCTGCTTGTTCTGACATCTCTATGAATTTAATATAAACATGGCAATATGTACCTGAATTTTAATTAAAGTTAAAATTCACACTTAGATATTCATGGGACCTGTATTTTTAAAAAGCTGGTAATTATTCATGACTAAGTCACATAAGATAGTTTGAATTTTAGGGTTTTGAACTCTTCTGGTTAATTTTTATACCACTTTCTGCACTGCTATAAATTGATGAAGTAGTTTCCCCAATTGTTTTCAAGACATACATATTCTACAATTGATCTGATAGATTTCATTTTCCCCTCAGTAGGATTTTACATTGGCAAATAAAAAAGTATTTATAGGAGTATCAACATCGTCCTTAAAGTCTGAAAATAACTTATATACATTCAGAAATCAAATGATGAACGATTTAAAAAGAAAACAGATTTTATTTACAGCTTGTTAAAGTAATTGGATATTCAGACAAGCCTCCAAGATGCTGAGTGCTTTCTTTATTTTATGCAGAAATCAAACTTACATGACCTAATGAACTATTTAAATGTGACATTGCTAAAGGATACTTGACTGTAGAGGTACTTCAAATTTAGGAATGTTTTCATTTTTTGTTGTAAGGATTTCTAAGCACCTCACAAAGCTTTCTAGATTTCAGAAAAGAAGAAAAAGTTAGTATCTCATGAACTGCAAGGGAAAGCAGATAACTGATAGCTCTGATGTACATTGAACCACAAGACCAGATAGGTTTTAATAATCTGAAAGAAACAAATTATATTTTAATACTGTCAGACATATTGTTTTATGGTAATTAAGAGGCATCTTTTAAGATTATTGGAATATGAGCTAGAGCTGCAGTGGTTTTACATGTTTGGCAGCAGTGCAAAATGTTTCATCTGTAGTACTGTGTTTACAAAGGTCACTACAAATATTAACCTTCCTGACCTTTAAAAACTCAGACCTTTGCCAAGCACTAAGAAATGTTCAGTGACCAATTTATTCTTCAAGAATTTCAATATACTGAATGTGCTCCTGCAAGGGTAGCTTATCTAACAGCACACTAGCACAAATATGAAAGGTAGTTGATCTGTAAGATTAGGACTTCTAGGGTAAAGAAACATGTTGGAGCACGATGCTGAATTCTTGGTTTAGAATCGAAATTATAACATCACAGAAATCATGTAAACTTGGACTGCTGTGTCTCCCTAGGGTTTCAGTGACAGGGACAATGATGTAAAAGATAACCAGATAATAAATACTTAATAAAACCAGATGTTTCTCCATGTCTTGGCCCTGTCCTGTATGCTTTTTCATTCTTCTCACAGCAGAAACCATCAATGTACTGAAATCACAACACAAGCGTTGTATAGCAATTGCAATACACAGCTGAAACAGAACATAAAGGTGATTACAATTACTGGTTTCTATATGCCAATTATCATGATGCTGAGCATCCACAGTCAAGGGGAAAGAATATGTGGGTTGAGTGAATTCAAGACTCTTGATCTCTTCCAAGTTCATTTTTTTTGCTCTGTTTTTGTACTCTGTATTAGACTCAGCTACACATACACTTCCCCCACACTGCTCTGGCTAGCTCAGATCCCCTTTGTGTTGAGTTTTCTTTACAACAGCTGTGGTTAGTCCCTGTATGTAGGAGGATGTTTTGTAAGGATAGTGCAGAAGGCAATCTCCTCCAGTGAATTACAGCTGTACTGATTACTGAGGAGTGAAAACAGCCCTGCCTGCCCAGCGAGGATGGAGGTTATAAAAGAGTGAGCTAGTTGGTCATTAGTTAGTTGGAGGTGGGGTCTGCTGGCTGTGCTTATGCAAGGGACAGACAGGGTTATGTGGCTGTGTGAGGGACAGGATGGAGTTAGCTAGTCATGTAGAAAGAAGAAGGAAACTTGTAGAGGGAAGGAGTCAGTGCTGTGTGGAGTGGCCTGTGGGAATCTCATAGAGAGAGGGCATGAGGAGTTTTTAAGAAAGTATAGATTGTTCTTTGCTGCACAGCAAAGAATACAAACACCAGCAAAAAACATAACTCTGAATGCAATGGGCTCTAGGTCTTTCTTCAGACCAAGAAAATGGCTTATATACCACTGATTTCAAATAAATAGAATTAATTTTTGAAAAAGAAGCCAAACCATCTTTTTGTTCACTTCAATTTTACTGATTTTCATCTTCCTGATTTGGGGGGTTTGGGTTTGATTTTTTTGTATTTCATGTTTTGGGTTGACTAAAGATAGAGCTACTGAAAAGCAACAGAATTGTTGGTCATTACAAAAGGATAAACCTTCATTTATAAAACCCATTTCTTAATGTATTGGGGTAAGTAAAGTACCCAGAAAATGAAGTTTGGAACTTTAACCTATAGGAAGATGAGTAGTGTGGGAGACTGTATGCCTTGAGAGATAAAAAGTTTATCAAAAAACAAAGTAATTGTGACAAGTCTTTGGGTAATTAAAGGACTTTTAATTTGATAATACAATAAGAGATTCTGTGATGTGCAGTAAGTGTTATATGATTTTAGTGTTACTGATCACAGACAAGTTGCATTTCTAGTCAGAAAATATCTGTATGATCACATTGTGGAACAGATCTTCAATTTTCACAAATTGGAGACTTCATTTTTATTAGTCATGACTCTAGCCCAAAGGATAAGCTTTGATAAGAGTAAGTGGTCAGCAGCAAAAGATGAACAGACAAACGTAGGCTTCAAGGGATTAGTAGAAGAAAAGTGCAGGTACTCACCTAAAGGCTTCAAAACTATCCTGTGTAAGTTGCTGAAAGGCTGTGAATCATATTGCATTAAAAAATGCTCGATACACCTTTGATCATTTATACTCTACATTCTATGCAGATGAATAATTTAAATGCTAAGCCTGTAAAAGACACAACATTCTGCAGTAATTTTTTCTTATGCTATCTTTCAGTAGTGCAAGAACACCCTTTTACCTCTATATATCTTTTATGCAGGTAAAAATGCCAATAATCTTAGGCTACTCTTGTATCCATGCTTCATCATGACTTGCAGTGCCAACTTTGCTACAGTTTTAGCACTCGTCTACACCTGCAAACAAGCTGGACATATTTAGATCCCAGGTATCAGATGGGATTCACCTGAGACTGTTGAAAGAGATGGACAATGTAATTGTGAGAATGTTATTTACTATGTATGGAGCACTCTGCTATTTAGAAGAGGTCTGGCAGTTCGAAATACTACTGTATCTATCTTAGAAATGGATGTTAAGGAACTACAGGTTGATACATTTCACTTCACTCCCTGGAAAGAACACATAGCCCATCTTCTTGGAATCCATTTCCAATTAAATGAAGCATAAGAAGATAATCAGGAGTAACCATCAAGCATGGTTGACTGGTTGGGTGGATGAAGGATGAGTGGTGGTCCCCAAGGGCTTTCACTATCTCCCTCTGTGCTGGAAGCATTGATGTATGCAATGGATGAGCCAACTGGTTTGTAAGGTGAAAGCTGGCTGCACTGCCAGCCTCAAGCAGCCATAATCAAAGGTTGGATGTTCATCTGGTGACCTGGAAAGAATATAGTACTTGAAGAATTAGAGCCAAGAATCACAATGTTCAACATCTTTACATTTGGTCTGGGTGATCGCACACAATACTTTTGGAGAAAATTTGCAGATTACTCTAATGTAAAGGGTGTCTGACCCTTCAGTTCAGAGGGACCTTGATAAATTTGAGGATTAGGCTGAATGAAATCTAAGTTCAGTCAGAAAAAAACACCATACCTCTTGAAGTCAAAATAACTACTGCATCTGTTTACAGACTTTAGTGATATCCTGATTCCATATGGGGAAATACACAATGCGCTTAACATGTTTTCTACATATTTTCTTCCATTCCTTCCCTATCCTAGGGTGGTTTTGATTTTACAGGAATCTTGCATTTTAACAACTATGTTTTCTGTGCATATTTGTAGTTTCAGAGATGAAACCTTCTTGATGGCCAGGGTGCATATTTACCAGTGAAACTAGATGCAGCTCTGGTGGTTTACTAATGTAACACTGGACAAAGAGGCTGATTGCTGCCATGTCTGCTCTCTTATTGCTATACCTGTTCAGACCAGACATTTGTCTGCACTATGATAGGTTTTGCCTAGATTGCCTGCAAATAGTGTGGGCAATGCAACCAGCAAATATATTGAATAGGGCTTATCATAACCTGTAGCAATTCTCTTTCAACATCTCATCTAGGTGAAGGCAGAAACTCTCAGAGAAAAAAATGCAGTATAGCAAGTACCCTTGTTCTATTGATTTGCGTAGCTTGGATGAGAAAAAGATGGTTCTTTCTGGGCTGTGGATGCACATTACTGAGTCATGCTGAGCTTCTTGTCAACCAACACCCCCAAGTCCTGCTCCTCAGGGCTGCTCTCAATCAATTCTCAGCCCAGTCTGTATTTGTGCTTGGGATTGTTCTGAGGTGCAGGACTTGCACTTGGTCTTGTTGATCAAAGATTCACGAGGGCTGATCTTGCCAGTGATGGCCAATGGAAAGAAGGTGTTTGGTAACCCTGCCTTCCCATGTCCTCTGTTACCAGGGCTTCTCTTCCATTTAGTAACAGACTCACATTTTCCTTAGTTTTCCTGTTCTTACTGATATATTTGAAGAAGATCTTTTTGTTGTCCTTGACATTCTTGGCCAGATTTAATTCCAGATGGGCCTTGGTCTTTCTTGTCTTATCTCTACTTTCATGTAAATATTACTGTAAATTCTGAATTTGAATGAGAAAAATTAACATCTGACGATGTTTACATATGCATTGAATGCATATTGTTTTCAACAGGCAAGTATTTGAAACCCCAAAATTTATCACATTGTGCTATTTTTCCAGTTATTTGCAAAAAATTAAAAATTAATTTAGACGGAGGCAATTAAGGTAGAGGTATATGATGTAATAATTTTAGATTAGTCTTTTAAACTAGCAAATATTCTGCCATATCTACATGGTTCATAAACTTTCCTTGCTGGACAGTAGTGTCATAGAGTCCATCTGTACAGGAATAAATGGAAAGACAATCACCAAAACCCAAGAGACTATGATACAAAGCATAAATTAGCTGAAATTTTGTGTTCAGTTTTACAAACATGTAATGATAAAATGATCAGTACCTTCAAAATTAGGCCAGAATGACCTTTATATTTCTGGATTAAATGGATTAATTTGTACCATTGTGCTCTGGTTTTCTCTCAGTTGAGCAGCCTTGTTACAGCTTCTATTTAAGTAGGTCACAATTTATTAAAAAAAATCAACCTAGATATAGAAACATTGGTAAGTAATGGGATTTTCAGGAATGCTACGCTTCTGACACAAGTGAGTTGTCAAAATCAGCAATTAAAAAAATTCAACTTATTGCTGTCTACATGTGGGTGTAATAATAGACTCATACACTTTAGACAGCATTTTAGGCTCCTATATTTGTAAAACTTGGCCTTAATGATGCTATTGAAATGCTATTATTGGATTACAGCCTAGATCATGTTCACCTTGAAAGAACCACTGAAAACTTATGGAAAACATAATTACCACAGAAACCAGTATTATTACTTCAAGAGGATAATTATAAAGAGCAGATAAACTCCTGAGACACCAAGATCCTATATTCATGTAAATGTTACTACTTATAACGAGTGGAGGGAAAATGACCTGGAAAAAGTGCGAAAGACAAAAATTTTTTTAATAGCTTGTCTCTCAGAGTATGCTGTGACCTGTCTTATGATCTTTAGCTTCTTTGCTCTTTTTCTGCAGCTTCTATAAAAGAAAAAAACCAGTATTTATTTTGGGAAACTGAAACCAGTAGTTCTTCTTTTTTTTTCTCCTGTCACAGTTAGCAAGCACAGCCCTCATGTACAGTTCAGGGATTTTATTTATTCAACAAGTTATATCATCCTTCAAGAGTTAGAAGAGAACTTTTCCTCACTGAATACTGGTTTTGTTCCTAGAGTGTCACACCAGTGATTCAAACATGGCTGCCAGGTCAATGAAAGAAAATGCACTGACCTCAAAAAGACACTTGAGTTGTTGGAACAAAGAAAATCCACTGATTGTTCAGAATTCAGGCCCCAGACTGGATTTGCAAGAGAAGAGCTGAGTGCTTTCTATTGCTATGCTGCACTGAGCAAGGGGAAAGGTTTGGAATGACTTCCGTGCTGTCTCAGTCTGAGCTGAGAGTGGTTCATGCAGTCAGCCTTATGGCTTCCATGGCATTAGCACAGGGAGTGTTGTTTCATCTCATCAGTTATGTCTCTGATACCTCTGGAATGCTGAGGTAATACTTTTTTAGGGAACACTTGTCTCAATAGAAAATCCTTTGATATTTATTTTTGATATTTTTTTTGCCCGATGTTGGTAGAACTCAGCTACCATCAGTGAGGAAGAAGAGACAGCTCCTTTACCCAGAACATTTTTCTTCACTTATACCAAATTCAGGAAATGTGAATATAGAGAACAGTCAGAAAAAAATGTTTCCAGAAGCTCTGTGTTTCTAATGAAAGAATTAAGTTGGATATGCTTTTTAATGGAATAGATTCCTTTTTTGAATGACATTCTTGAGCAAATTTGACCTAAATTTAAAATAATTTTATTCTGACAGCTTAAATCCACCAATAACTATATTCAAAACTTTCAGTTTTCACTTTATTTATGCATTTTATATATAGAGGAATATTTATGTGAAATGGAAGGATGTTAATATTTGCTCTAGAAGAATTTTTTCTGCGCTTTGGGTTTAGGGATCTTCAACCTATACAATATAAATCTAATTTACAACAGCCAGAGGCAAAATGCCACAATATCAGAAGTAGTCAAAATTTCATTTGGCTTTTTTCTTTTTTTGCTTGGGTTTTTCTTTCATATTTTTTATTTTTTTTGTTGTTTCAGATGTTAAACTCTGATTTACAGAGACAACACAGTGAATCACTGAATTACTCTGAGAAATTACCCTATTTTAAATTCCTTAGGACTCCATTTTGAAAAGTAAATTCAAAAACATTTTACTTTCCAAAGAGAGTGACTGGTTGACAGCCTATTCTGCTGAGCTTGAATTCTTTTAAAAAGATCACAGATGAGGATACATTTATTGCAATAGAAAACTCTTAGGAAAAGAGAAGAAGAAACAAGAGGGCAAACTATGCATTGCTGAAAGTCTGTAATACCAGCCATGATTACCCATCTTCTTTTCATTAGTCTTAACCATGATTTCCAATTATCCAAAGTACACAGCAGAGGCAAATCAAAACCAAAAAGAAAGCAATGCAAACATATAGAGACTACTGGAAAAAATGTGTTTTATAGAGCTTCAGGAATTTGATGCAATCAACTCAGTAATATTTTGCCGTTACCTAACTACATAAAAATCAGTGAGCAAACTATTTTGATTTGCAGCTGCTGTCTGTATCAGACAAAATCTACTTGCAACATCATACTTCAGCAAACAAGAAAACATTGCTTTTTGGTTATTTGGAGTTTTTAAATTCAAATATGTAAATACTCTCAGGTCTGAAGCAGGGACTGACAATGTTACTCCACTATGTTTAATCCCCTTGAATTGTTTTAACATTAAGAAAGCATACTCTTAATTTTATAGACATTAACTACTACAAAAACATGATTGATATTGTCATAACAACAGGTTTGGGTTATGTCCTGACTAGACTGTGGTGCTCAAGCTCATGGCTGAACCACAGGTTACCATAGACAGCTCTGGTAAAATAATGGCAATCTTTTTTATCAACTTTAAAATTTCTCCAACTCTCCTCTGTTTTTCTCTGGCACAACCTCATCCCAATAAACAGCCCTTTCAGTTTGCCACCACCATCGCCTTGGTCCCAGTTTTATTTGCTACATCCATATCTATTCTGTTATTTCTGATATTCTGATACCCATTCTGTTACTTCTGACACCAATTCTGGCAGTTCTGGTATGGTTGTATAGATCCTCCTGGCCTTATATGGCATTGTTGCTGTGGTTACGTAGCAGCTGATGGCTTGAAAGGCCAAACTACACAAAACATCCCCAATACTACTTTGGTTATTCACTAAGAGAGTTGTATGAAGAGTCTGTGTAGAGTAAATAGTTTGCAGAACCAGGTGGGCAAAGGCAGTGTCTAATTTTTATAAGCAAATGATACACTTGAGGGATTCCACAAGAGGGGCTATAGAGGTTTGTGTAGTTTTCTATGGACACTGAAAATATTAAACTCCAAATAAAACATAAATAGTACTCAATAACAATTTGTTTCAAACCATCTTTTCCCATGTATTTTTCTTAATATTTATCTCATGCTACATGTTTTGCAGAGATCCAGCCTGAAGGGGGAATCCTGCTAGGCAAAAAATTAATCTGCAAGGCATATACCTATTTACTGCGACAAAAAATAAAACCAAAAAACCCACAAACAAACAAACAAAAACCAACCAAAAAATCCCCACAAAATGACAGAATCACAGAATATTCTGAGATGGAAGGGACCTGCAAAGAACATTGAGTCCAACCCTTAAATAAATGGTCTGTACCTGCTACCTTGTTGTTATTATAAGTTTTGTTGTAAATCTGTTTCAACAGTCAAGCCTTTCAAGTGACCTGCTAGGATCAATCTGCTCCAGAACAAAAGTCTGTTAATAATAGTTTAGCTTCATCAGCACTTTCTGCAATAAAGTTACTTTTATTTAAGTCTTTCATGTCTCCTAATCTGTATAACTTTCAGCATTTAACTTAAAAATGAACTTAAAATTGTTTAGTAGCTTATCCATAATTTATACAGCAGCCAAAAGCATTAATATGTACTACTTTACTGAATTAAAATAATGAAAAATATAGCATTTTTGAGTTAGCATGTTGCAGCATATTTATTTTCAAATTGAAATTGAAAAAAAACTGGACCAAAAACCAAATCTTTGATCCCTAGGTATACTTGTTAGACAATAAAGCCCATAAGAGAGAAATATCCTAGAATCTACTGTGACAATGAGAGATAAGATAGATTACACAGATGCTAAGATCTGATAAAAATACCTTTATATATCCTACATCAAACCACCAAAGATTTTTCAGGACAGTCACCTCTTTTAGTTTTCAAAAGCTAAAACTTCCAACCACCATATACAATCATTTCTACAAGCATCGGCCAGTATTTTAGGGTGTTCCCTTTCCCTATTTGTTTTCCTTTTTTTTTAGCATACCCTCATACTTGCTGGCTTTTACAGTCACCTCCTGAACACAGCTGCCTGGCTGTGGCCACCTTGGACATTAAAAGGGCATCTCCTATGCATCTCCTAAATAATTTTTGTCTTCAACTTTTGCAATAAAACAATGCTTCTATAATTAAACAATTATTTTTGGGGGCATAATACATACGAATAATCTGAAAAAAATTAGAAGAATTTTATTAATTTTCTTCATTTTTGGATGAGGTGGTGGACCCTTGACCTGGGCAGTTACAGCCAGGTGGAGTTTTGCAGTTGTCTAATATATTTCACAAAACTTTGCTGAGCATGATGGTTTGTACTTGGATGAGCAATATCTACCAGAAATACATCCAGACTTCACATGAAGGCTTTAAAATATGACATTTTGTATAGCTGTCTCTGCTAGTCTCTGGATAAACTGATAAAGAGAAGGGTACTTCAACAATACTGCACACTGAGTACTCCTATTCCAACAAATCTCAAATTAACTTTTGATATGGCAGTTTGCTTGTCCCCAGAAAGTCTCACATTTTCAATAAATTGAATAAATCTACAGGTTGTAGATATAAAGTTTTGACAAATCACTTGTAGACTCTAGAGACTACTCTCAATCTTAATATAATTTTCAGCAGAGTTCCTTACTGACTAATGTTTAAAGCATTTCTGGAAATACATCAGAGGCCCAAAAACCTCTCAGAAAAAAAAAAAGTGGGAAAAAGAAATTCAGTACAAAAAACTGGAGATAATGGAAGTTGCTATTTATTTGATCCATTATCTAAAAAGAAAACAAAAAGAAAAAACTTGGCTGCAAAAGACACTCTAGCATTACATATTAATAAACATTAATAAAAAATATTATACTTGATTAATGAAAGTTCAATTTATTGTACAGATCAAAGTTTCAAGTACTGTTTATCACATCTGTACTAACACAGACATTTTGCAGGTATTTAGATAAGACCTAAATAAATATTTGAGCCTTTCAGTTCTTCATATTATAGGGAAATTAAGCAAGTTTCCTAGTTTATCATATTCAGTTTTCCATCGATCTTAATGCAGTTACACCAATTCTCAAAGTATTCTACTACTACACAATATTGTATAAAATATCTAATAGAAAATATGTTCAAACAGAAATACCTATTATGACTACTAAAGCACAGCATTTAAAGTTTCAAATGTGTATAAGTGAATAAATTTGCTCAAAGATTTCTCTGAACACCTGAACATATTACTGATTTATTTTGCCCTTGAAAGGACAAAACTGTGGTTTTAATAAAATGGTATCTCTTTCTTTAAAGAGAAAGAAAACTGTCATGGAGCAGAATATTAATCATGTTTTGCCCAACAATTGTTGGCTTCATTGTTATTTTTCCTATCACCAAATTTTGAGACTTCAAAGAGATGATAATTTATAATCCATTGATTCCAGTTTTTGTAATTTGTAACGGACACATTGCAAAGGTAGAATTAATAATTTGATTTAGATTTGTTTTAACGATGGGATTTCAAACTGGGTTGTCTCTATTTTCCTTGGGATAATTTTGGTTTACCTTATAAAATGTTTTTAATTTCAAAGCAGGAATATTTTATAATTTGATATCAACTTTCCTCCACTTTTATCTATATTTCATTGTTTTCTTCTCTTGACTTTCTTTTCTTTGTTTTCCTCATCTTAATCATATGAAACTGAACATAGTATCTGTGTGGAATAGAGTGACATGCCCATAAAAATGGAGACTTTTTAAAAAGACTTTTTACTTCCCAGAAGTTCAGTTCTTTCTTTCTCTTTGTCTTTCCATCCTTCAATGTCTGGTGTGTCAACTATTTCCAGCAGCTATTCATAGCCATGTCATATAAAGTCCTTCTCAGGGAAAACAGACCCTTATGTTTTTGCTTCATCCAAAAAATAAGAGTAATTGACTTCTAAAAGCATTCTTCTGTCAAGAATCTGTTATCTTGTGGATGCTTTAAAATCATTATCATAAATAATAATTTGGCTGCCTAGGCTGAGCTCAAATGAAAATCCTGCTAGCATTCCCTTAGTGTTCTGAAGAATTCTGAGTATTATTTTTAAGAAGATTTAAATGAAAGGGTTTCCTGCTGTGCTTCACTACTGTAAATGGGGTGATTTGGCATTGAATGTCTGTGATACAAGTTCAGACATGATCAGGTAATTAACTCCAGATAATTAACTCTGAAGAATTTGAGAAGTTCTTCCACAATAATTGGCTTCAGTGTGTTTGAGGAAAAATAGGAAATCTAAGTGGAACTTGGGGAAATGTAGTTAGAGATGCAGTAGTAGCAAATATTGTGTGGGGATTACTCATAGGAGTTACAGCCAGACTTCCCCCTTTAGATTTGTCCATCGGTCTGTAAGAATCACAGGCAATCCATTAACATACTTTCAGAATTAGAAACTGCTCACCAATTTCTTATTCACAAAGTGTTGCACAGACAGAGGTATTTCTAGGGCTACTGTTTTTTTGGGTTTTTTTCACAGCATTTTGACTTGCCAAACCAGCAAATCAGAGCATTATATAGCTGAAAAGTTACCCGACCTCTGTTGCAGTCTGGATAGCTGTTGGTATGGTGCAGGAAAAGAGGCAGGAAGGGAGGGGACATGGGCTGAGCCAGGGAACAGAACCGGGGTACATTGGCCTGCTGTGAGAGAGGCCTCTTGTGTCTCCCTAACCAAGAAATGCCTTTTAGGGTCTCCACAAACCTCTCCCTTTTAAAAACCAAAAATAAAAACCTAACTTGAAAAAGAAGAGGAAAAATCCCAACCAATCAACCAACTAAAAAACCCAAACCCTAAAAGACCAAAAGAAATTATAAACATTTTCTTAGTGAAGATATTCAATGGCCAGTTTTGGAGTCATTCCTTATTATCATTCAGTTGCTATGCTGGAGAATAAGAACTTGAGGTTTTATTCTGAACAGGGTAAGAAGAAGGAGATTACTTGGTCTATTTAAAAATCAGCTGATGTCCTATGCCAAAGCTTACCCAGTAGACTTTAATATAACGTGGGTGAACTGGATTTGGAAAGAGAGTCCACAGATCTCTGGGAATAGGCCAGGGTGTGAATGTAAAGTGGAAATTGTTCTATTGAGGGGGAGGGAGGCAGGGGGAGATGAATAGAGGGCTTTGCTTGGTTACATATAAAACTAATTAATTGTAAATTCCGTACATCTATATTTGATATTCGAGGTAGAAATAAAAGCTTTGTTTATAAGAGGTGGGGGTGTCATTTGGATTCAAACAATTTTTAATAGTTTCATTTAAGTCAGTATTGATTCAGAACAGTTATCTATTCAATATTCAAAATTAGTACAAATATATACTTTGGTGAGGAGACAGATTAAAACAGAGGATCTAAAACTAAAATCACGAAAATCTCTATTAAAAGAATTCTAGAATCATAGAGTTATAAATCGATAGAATCATAGAATAGTCTGGGTTGGGAAGGGCCTTTAAAGGCCATCTGGTTCAGCCCTCTGGAATGAGCCATGACATCTTCAGCTAAATCAGGTTCTCAGAAGCCCTGTCGAACTTAACCCCAAATGTTTCCAGGGTTGGGATATTTACCATCTCGCTGGGCAACCTGTTCCAGTGTTTCACCACCGCCATTGTAAAAAATGTCTTCCTTGTATCTAGTCTGAATCTACCCTCCTTTAATTTAAAAATATCACCCCTTGTGCTATTGAAAGCAGGCCCTGCTAAAGGTTTGTCCCCATCTCTCTTACAAGTTCCCTTTAGGTACTGAAAGGCCACTCTTAAGGTCTCCCTGGAGCCTTCTCCTCTCCAGGCTGGACAAGCCCAGCTCTCTCAATCTCTCTCCATAGCAGAAGTTCTCCAGCCCTCTGACCATTTTTGTGCCCCTCCCCAACTTGCTCCAACAGGTCCATGCTTTTACTGTGCTGAGGACACCAGAGCTGTGGTAAGATCCCACCTGGTGTACAGAGAGTGTACGCCAGGTGGGATCTTACCAGAGAAAAGTACAGGGAGAGAGTCATCACTCTGTCTGCTGAGTGCCCCCACTAAAGCCAGATCCCTCTCAGTTTGGCATGTGGTCCCACAGCTTGTCACAGGCAAGACTGGTACTGTTCCCCTTTCCTTTCAGGTCTAGTTTGAAGGCCTTTCAGTGGGCCAAGACCCTCTTCAACCTCTGAGGAAGATATGCCTCATTTCATGTAGACCCTTACATTACCAAAAAACCCAAAACTGTGGCGGTGATGCAAGTCATGGGGTCATGCATTGATAGACTGAGTCTTACTCTATTTTTTCCATTGTTACTTCTTGCAACTGGCAGTATAAAGGCAGAAATTTAACTGTGCTGCAGATGCCCTTATCAACCATCTCAAGGCCTTGAAATCTCTTTGCCCTTGTTGCATCTGCATGGCCACTCACACAAGAAGAGGAATGATAGGTAATAATCCAAGGGCTGTTCCAGATTAGGAAATTCTCTAGCAATGTGCTGCAATATAGGGAGCATACAGAATTCCCTAATAGAAGGGCCTCTCTGACATATTGGTTCCTCTCAGAAGGGACTCACATACAACTAGAATTTGTATTTCTTTTCCTTGTGGATGGAGTTGTGATTTGAAAGCAACACCATTCTGACTTTGGCAACACCTCTGATGTAGAGGAACCATCATGTACAGCATCCATTGACTGGTCTTCCACATCCAGAGCCTCATATCTGTTGTACATGGGCACCTGAGAAAGCAAGTTGGGAAAGAAGGGGTTTGTCTGCCACCCCGAGCATGAACTTGTCTCCATTTACTCCATTCCTTTAGCTGCTGCCTTGAACCTTGAGTGAAGAATAAACTAGAAAGGTTAAATTAGTGATGGAGGTTTCTCACAGTACAGAATCACCACAAAAGTGGCTTTTCACCTAATGGAGCCAGAAGGCTGGGTGGATGACTCATACTCTACCAACAGACATGTCAAACAGAAAATAGTCATAAAATATAATTAAATGAGTCCTAAAATACAATGAAATTAGAACTATGGATGGAAAAAAAATAGGAATAAGATTTTAAGCATACTTTTTGCTCAGAAAGAGATTTTTTTTTAAATCTCCTTATTCTTGTCCTTCAGGATTAATAAAATGCTTAAAAAACATGCTTTTAGCCTTTAGCATTAAAAGGTCTGCTCCAGAATAAGAGAAAACATTTCTTATATCTGTAAGAATGGCACATTTATTCCAGTATTAGAGAAAATAAGTTTTCTCAAGCATGGAACTTTTAACTTCAACATCAAAACTGATTGATAATAAACACCAGTTTTTAGCCATCGCCATATAATCCAGCATCCTTTTTGTATATGGAACAATAAAAACCAGTATGGCATCTTAGAAAATGTGCTGGGACATTTTAAAGCAAAATACCATTTCTATTAGGTAATGCTTTTAGAGGGGGGAAAAAAGAGAAAAACCCACAACAATAAAATCCCCAACCAGGTAGAGCAGATGAAGGGAGTGCTTTGTAATCAGTGAATCAGAAGGCTTGGAGATGTACAAACCCTTAGGCGACACAAGGTTTCCATGGTGTGTAGATGCAACTGGTGTCACAAATTCATGACAAAAATGCATTACACACATTGAATTTGTAGGTATGATTGGAATGAACTACACAGCACTTCGTTGTAACCCTCCTGTCTCTCTCCAGAGAACTAAAGGGAGCTAAACCTTTTCTTCTATATCAATGTAAGAAATACACTGTTATTTTATGACACTACTAAATGATATGCACATAATTTCCAGTTTTTCATTTTCCAACTTTCATGCTGCTATGAAATTCAAGGACAAAAATGATAATCTGGTCTGCTGCGAACAACTGTGCAGTTAAAGAAACTTTCTGAAACAGGCACCTACAAAATTCCTTTTATAATAAATGGGAGTCCTTCCTAAACTCATCCTTTTTTTTTTTTTAAACAAAGCCAATCTCTGCTATCTCTGCAATATGTTATCATCCCACCCAGCTATCACGTTAATTTTTACTCCCTAGCTTACAAAGACTCATTTATAAAACAGTAAAGTGTTCTGAAGTGTCTTAGTGTTTAGTTCCAAGGAATATGCTCTCCATACAGTATGAACTTTACCACCCACATAGATAGCTTTTACCTGGTTGTATAATATATGCTTGTAGCTTGTTGGAACTGGACAGATGTACTAATTCAGACATGTAAATGTTCTTAAAAAGGATCTCTGATTAAGTGGTATCAGCTATCAGTATCAAAGGCATCAGATGAAGAGGTATCAAATCAGACAAGTGATGCTCATTCCTCACATCAAGTAGTCCAGCATAATGATGTAAAATGCAATAACAGCTTGGGATTTCTACTCACACTTTCAAGCTCAAATATCTTGAACAAATCATGGGTGTTTGCCATTATCAATGTTGTGTGCTAACTTTGCAAGCTGAATTAGGCACCATACATCTTGAAGGATTTGAGTATAAATCAGAACTAACACCAATGAGAGGGCTGAAAACTTCATCTTTCTGAGACACTGATTGTCAGTCACCACTGTATTGATTGGAAGTCTGTGTTTTGACAGATAGACAAATTTTGACATGTTGTGCTCAGTTTGCAAATAATATGAAAGTTTACAAGGAATCTCCTTCAAACCATGCTTTCATATTCAAGACTGCAAAAACGTGAAAGTCCCCCTTCGCTTAAAAATATTTTCAGTTTCCACAAGGAATATTACTTCTGTTGTTTATTTTCCACAATTTGGTCATCAAATGCTTTTACTCTTACAAACTTTTTTTCCTGAAAAGCTANTTTTAAATAAAAAAAAAAAAAAAAAAAAAAAAAAAAAAAAAAAAAAAAAAAAAAAAAAAAAAAAAAAAAAAAAAAAAAAAAAATCCCTTTTGACTGAAGAAGAACACTTAATTGGGCCTTTACCTTCTTCAGTGCAACTACACTTGATGCTTATCCTCATCCTATATGATGTTTTAGTCAGTCAGAACAAGGTCTATCAGCACAACAAGCAATGTCATCTATAGGAAAGATTATATCACAAAGAACACAGAATTTTTGTGTTATATTGTCAGTTCAAGAATGGAACTTGCATTTGGACAATTGATTTCATTTCTTCCTTTATTAAGTGTGGATAACTTTACAAACAGCATCCAGTAGACCACAGTTACAGACCTAATACATTTATACTCTGTCTCATTTTTCTGTGTGTACTACCTGGTACATGAAGTCTTATGAAAAATTCAAATCTTTGTGGCTCCACTGGGATAGGATAAACTGTCCATTGATCAGATTTTCTCAAGTTAATTCTCTGTAAGACAGTATCTTCCCTACAAGATTGTGTGTTTGCGGGGAACAGAGTAGCCAGACAGCTAAGAACAAAAGTTTTCTGAGCAAAGATCTATGTCTACAACAGTATTATCTAAAATCTTGTTAGCCTTTCCCAGAGACCTGTGCAACCTTCCCAGCTTCACTTGCTACTGGCTCTGAGGTCTGAGAGCCCTGAGTCTGGCTCCTTTTTAAATGGTTATGCAATTTACAGCCAGTTTAGTGGCACAATTTCTCTTGACCCTTTAACGAGCTAGTCTGGTGAACTCAGCATAAGATCACAAGCAGAGAACATAAATGAATAGCTGTTGATTATTCCTGGAGTTTTGGTAGAGGGCTGTTTTTCCCAAGCCATTTTTTTGCTTTTGTCTTTGCTTTCTAATAGCCTTCTTGACATTTTAATCAAACCAAGAGCATCCTAGTGATTAGGCTATGCATGAAACAACTCCATTTCTGCCTTTATTAAAATTACCAAATCTATTTATTCTTATAATTCACAGCATGTGAGCAAGGGGAGCAAAATATTCTCTGCTTATGGAAACATTTGGCAAACATTGACCCTGAAAGCCCTATTTTTATTGTGAGAGAAAAAAGTCACTAAAAACTCAGTTGAGGTTATTTGTCTGTAAGCCTAATTTTTTTAAGCTCTGATTAAATAACTAGAATATTTCAGACTAATAAAACCAATACCTTTACATATTTTGAAAAATACATCAGGATACACTTTAATTATACTCAGTGCTTAAAGAAACCCAATGTATCTGCTCTTTAGTAATTTTTATTACGAAAAAGAGAGTTGTTAAACGAGTAGCTTATGAGAAAACACTAACAGGTGGAACGGAAAAAGCATCCACATGGGATATTTGTCATATTCCCCAGCAACTAGATAGAAAATTAGATTATAAGTCTGGCCTCTTTCTTATTTCATATTATTAAGGTCTCTGTATTTTGCTGCTTTAGTAGGCATTTTGTGGAGCTGGTATCCTGCTGGGGTATATACTCATGTAAAGAAGGATCATAAAGAATAAAAATTTATGTGGAAATTTCCCAGTGTCTTGTGTTTTAATGTCATGGCCTATCTGTACTGTAGATTTTCCAAGTACTGTTATATTTTCTTCCAGGATTCAGGATTTAATATACAACATAATCTAAAAATTTAAAGAAAAAGAACTTGTCCAAAATTAGCAAGTATAAGGTGCTAAATTTAATATTTCTTGTCCCTTTGTAGGCATTCCCAAAACGTTCTAAAAACCCAAAATATGTATAGAAGTATATTTATTGAAGAATTTTATGTATTGTTTCACTAAATGCATTTTTCTATGTTTATAAAGAAATATTAATGTTAAATTAATCAAGTTTACTAGCAAACATCCAAATAAAAAATATAAAGCACTCTTCTCATGTAAGCTTTGTCAAGCATGCCTCTGCAGACCCAATGGATATATTTTAATTAAATGTGGCAGAAGGATGGCTAATGTATTGCCAGAATTTTTTTCTGCTATTACAGAGATGAACACAGGTGCACAGAAGATGCCTGTGCTATGGAGAAGGCAATTTGGACATACTGTTAGTCCGTAACTGGAAAAGGCATGTCTAGAACAGGCAGGCTGGCTGGGCTGGACGCTGTCCTTGTGAGCTTGGTGCAATGGCTGTGCAAATCCATGCTTCATTGTAACTCTCCTGCTGCTATCAAATACTTGACGTTGTTTTGTTTTGTTTTGTTTTTTACCTTGGAAAGGACGACAGGGGACATCTCTTCATAGGGCCAGCTGGAGCCCATTGTTTGACTCTCTGATATGTCACACAGTGAATGCTCTTCTCTGTCTGGGGTTTCTGACAGAGTCCTTCCAGCAACCATTGGTCCTGTTATGCTCCTTTGTAAAGTTCTTACCATGGCCCTTTCCTTGGTCTTCTAGGACAACTGTGGTTCCTACAATCACAACACAGATCCAGGATCTTACACCAATGAAAGCACTACTATCCATTCTCTGGAAGCAATGATAACATCTCCAAAATTCTTCTGAATATTGTGCTCTGAGAGAGGAGGGAAGCTCTCCAATTTCATTTAAGTAATAAAACTCAATCTTCTAAAGTCCTGTGGGTTTTTTGGGTTTGTCCTTTTGGGTTGGCTGGTTGGGTTTTTGGTTTTGTTTTGTTTTGTTTTGTTTTGTTTTTTGTTTGTTTGTTTGGTTGGTTGGTTTTTTGTTTGCTTTGCATAAGCTTAAATCCAAAGAGGCATATGTCTTTAAGTCTGGTTTCTGAGATCAATCATTTTCTGCCAAAATGCTCCCATTTTCAAAGTTGGTTAGGATCAGATGCTTCTGAAAATAGACCTGTGCTGACCAATTATTGCTGTTATATAAGCTTTAGTACTTCTTTAAAGACTGAGCCTGTCAAGAATTTAATTTGACAAGCTGAATCATACCAGATCATATATGATGGATTTCAAACTAAATTGCATCTGACCATCTGTACACAGCAGAAGAGCATATCTTTATGGAATTCCTCATGCATTCACTTTTTCTTTTTGCAAATATATTATTTCATACAGTGCTTCAAGAGATTTATTTTGACAGAGATATATCTTCTCTTGTCATGGCTTTTAAAGTGCAGAATGCTGAACTATAAAAGCTCTTTCCTAACAGCACAAATTTGTGGTAGATTATAAAGAATCAAAACAAGTCATTATTTGCTATCTTGTCCTGTTGGAACAGGATTTTTAAACACTATTTTTACCCCTAGCCTGTCCTGCAGCAGTAGACCAAATTATGAAATAGTTTGCTCAAATCCACAAACTTGAGTAATATTTTTACAAACAGAATCCTTTCAGTGATTCTCCCCTAGAAAATATATCTATTTTATACCCTTTTCCCCCAATAAGATGATTTAATTTCCGTGACTGTATAATATCCAGTAAAAGCTTAGGTAAGGCAAATATTGATTCCAAATAAAGGAGGACTTGAAGTTCCCTGAAAAAATCAGGGGAACAGAGTTGAGGATGCTCTGGCAGCATTTCTAAACATCAGAACAATGACAGGTTTATTCCTATATTCTGGGAATCAGTGTGTATTAGGATCTGGTTAAACCTCTACTAGACCTCTCTATCTAGTCTCCCATATGGTTGTATGGGAGATATGGAACAGCTATTGAAAAAAACTTTCCATCAAAAGCCACAAAATGCGTTTCTAACATTTGACTGAATCTCTCTGACTTCACTTAAACACATTATTTCTGTAACTTCTCATTCTCCTGATACTGATTAAATTTATTTTTTTTTCCCTCAAATTAATGAGCTTCTAAGAGAGTTTGCATACATTTTAATGTGCATGCAGATACATTCTGAAGATATGAAAATAACTACTAAATATTTTCTGAACTGTTTCTGGATCTGACAAAAATAACTCTCTAATATACTTGTACAGTTATCTGCAAATACACAAACTCCTACTTTTGAAAATGAAGTGGACAGATTTCCCTGTGTGTATGAGCACTTCTGTTTTTGAACCTTCCTAACCATTAGGGATTGATCCATAACTTCATTACAGTCTGCTCTGACAGCTAAACTGTTCTTTATACTCCTTTCTCAATTGCACCCACTCCACTTTGCTGTACCTACGGACAAACATCCATGAACTTTTCCTGAGCTCTTAATATTTCCCCAATTATTGTTTCACCCTGTTTCCAGTCTAAAAGTCTCAGCGTAGTGTTCATGAGATCTGGAGTGGCTGATACTTCTACAGTTTGGGAGAGAACTGTAAATTACATGGAAAATTATCTGTAAATTCCCTCTACCATCAATAGTGAGAAGGAGGCTTTTCCAGAGTTTTCTAAAATGGGCCATAAAATAATTTCTCTGTTTTTTTATTAGACATAAGAATGCTTGTTTTTACACTCCAGAAGGTTGCTGTATTCTCTGCAGATCAGAAGGGTTTAAAGTGAAATGCTATGCATGGCAAATTTTAATACCAGTGATAGGATTATGCAACAAATACCAGTTAAATTGCTTGATCTTTCTCGTGGCCTTTGAACTTGTCTTTAAAGCAATCTGTTGTGCTATATTTTGGCAGTTTGTTTGCATGGCAACAATATTGAACTGGACAGTAGGACTACTCGGTGAACAAGCCACAAATGTCATCTATCTGGACTTTTGTAAGGTCTTTGTCATGGTCTGCAGCAACACCTTTCTCTCTAAATTGGAGAAATACGGATTTGATAGAAAGACTGTTCCTGGATGAGGAATTGGTTGAATGTTCTCATTGAAAGAGTAGTGCTCAATGGCTCAATGTCCAGACGGTGACAGTGATGATGATGACAGTGACCCCTGTCCCTCAGGGGTCTGTACTGGGACTGGCACTGTTTAATATCTTCATCAATGACATAGTGGGATCCAAGTGCACCCTTGGCAAGCTTGCAGATGACACCAAGCTGAGCAGTGTGGTTGACATGCTTGAGGGATGGGATGCCATGCAGACGGACATGCACTGGTGTGACAAGTGGGTGCATGAAAAGGTCCTGAAGTTCAATAAGGCCAAATGCAAAGTGCTACACCTGGGTCAGGGCAATCCCCTGGTATCAATACAGGCTGAGGGATGAATTAATTGAGGACCTGCAGGAGAAGGACTTGGGGATGCTGGTGAATGGAAAACTCAACACAAACTGATAGTGTGCACCAGAAAGCCGACAGTATCCTGGACCACTCCTAAAGGAGCATGGCCACCGGGTTAGGAGAGGTGATTCTCTCCTTCTCCTTTGCTCTTGAGAAATCCCATCTGGAGTACTGCTTCCAGCTCTGGTGTCCTCAGCACAGGAAAGACCTATTGGAGCAAGTCCAGCATAGGGCCACAAAAATGATCACAGGGCTGGAGGACCTCTGCTATGAGGCCAGGCTGAAGCAGCTGAATTTGCTCAGCCTGGAGGAGGGAAGGCTCTGGGGAAACTTTATTGCCTCCCTACAGTAATTTGAGAGGTTTTAAACTAAAGGAGGGTAAATTCAGACTAGATACAAGGAAAACATTTTTTACAATGGGGGTGGTGAAACACTGGAACAGGTTGCCCAGCAAGATTATAAATGCCCCATCCATTCAAGGTTAAGTTGGATGGAGCTCTGGGAAATCTGATCTAGTTGAAGATGTCGTTTCTCATTGCAGGGGAGTTGAATTAAATGACCTTTAAAGGTCTCTCCCGACCCAAACTCTTCTATGATTTTATGACTATGAACTAACATTTTTCTGAGATTCACCTGCTTAAAAAGAAAGAGGGGGGGGAGTAAACAAAAGGGTAATCACTGATAACTAATGGCCTTTCCCAACACTAGTTTTGCTGTGATAAGAAATTATTATGATGCTTAGCCAGTCACAAAATTCCACCTTTAGCCATTTTGATAGCAGAACTCAATAATTTCAAGTTCTCCATATATGTAGTACAGCTCTCTGTTAACTTGTAAAGAACTTGCTTTTCTTCACTGATACTCAGTGAGTTAAAAACTTAGTGTTATTACTACTATAGAAAAGGAAGCATAAAATAAGTGTCTTTCTGAGATCTGCATTTGAAGGATTTAGTTCTCTGCTTTTGGTCATATTTGCATGCCTTATGTAACCATAAATTCTTTAGATTTCTTGGAAGAAAAACAAAAATCACTGTAACATACAATAAAATAAAAACTAAAGTTACATTGAAAAATGTAGTATATAACAAAAAAAAGGTGAGATACATCACAGATTTTTACCTGGTTTATATTTTTCTGTCAGTTGAGCTGAGGATCTAAGTGTAGGCCACACAAAGGCATAAAATTTAGGAGAAAAAACCCTTCTATTCTTCTACAAGGCTTCTAGACTTCTGTGCAGAAAATTCTTAAAGCACTTTAGAGTCTGCCTCTATCAGGTCTTAGGAAAACCAGGACAACAGTTTGTACAGGCACACTGCAGGCTCTGGAGTTCGGTATTTGACGCAGAAAAATCTCACTTAAAGTCTCAAGGAGGTTCTGTTGTTGGGAGGGAAGTAATAAATTTGAAGATAAGCCTACACTGTGTTTTTTCAAACAACTAATTATGAGTCAATCTTGTCCTTTAAGGAAAAGAATAACATGGTGTTTAATACACTCTCCCCAAAGAGTCGTGAAGCAAGACTCATGTTTGACTCATTTTCTCTGGTACAGTTTAACCCCAAAATTCTACCTCTCCAGGCAGTATCACAATCACTAGGACTACTACTGTAGAAGGGAAAGCAGGAAGAGAGATACTTCAGATCTTATCTCAGAGGTGTTTCAGTGTATATGAAATATAAAATAACTGTGGAGAGGGAGAGGGAGAGGGAGANCGGCCCGGCCCGGCCGCGGGGGAGGGGGTGGAGGCGGAGGCGGGCAGTAGGAGAGGGAGAGGGAGAGGGAGAGGGAGAGGGAGAGGGAGATTCCCTACTTTGCCAATAAAGACATTTATTCAGGGAAAATATTTGTATATCGCATGCCTATTTTAACCTTCTATAATCTTGCTAAAAGTGTGCCAATTAGTATTAACTCTGATGTATGACAAACATGGCACTATGAAATGGAATCAGGTGAATAATAAATTTCTTATAGATGTTGAAACTGCCTTTTTATGACTTCGTTGAACAGCAGTACTAAAATTGAAGAGGGCAAGAAGTACAGCATCTTCTGACAAGTGAGATTATAAAGAAGCAGCTGTCCACCTTTATATCAGATGTTTATTGTGTAGTATACCAGAAATACTTTCTAATTCTGCTATTTTCCACAAATATGAGTCTCCTATTATTTAGCACAGTGGAAAAATACATGCCTACACGCTCTACAGTGGCATATCTATGACGAAGAATTGAATCAGAGCACCATCAACCAAAGAAAAAACGTGACTCAAAATGTGTCATGTGTTTATGCCTCATGAGAGACTTTGATGTAGGGGCCCCTAGTGTGTCAGTTTTTGAAACACAAGACAGTATTTATGCATAGCAGTATGACATTCAGCTATATCAGCTTTTAGGGGCACTTCAGTGCACTTCCTGGTAGACCCACACTAAGCCAAAATTATCTTTGGCATAACTGATTAATTGTACTATATTTAGTGTTTATCTCAGTTATGCCAATGCAGGAGAAGCAAGTCTTCCACAGGAGGTAGAAAAACACAGTATTTTTAAGAAGAAATACCTCTAAAGAGTTTTCCAAATCTACACATTAAGGAAAAAGGGATATAATAGTCTTATAAAAAAAGTTTCAGGAGCAGATTTTGTTTTGGCTTGGTTTGGTTTGGTTTGGTTCGGTTTGGTTTTTTTTTGTCTCCTAGACCAACCCATAACACTGACTCAGATTTTCTCAGGCAAAGATTTTCATGATGCTTCATATCACTACGCCTAAGGAGCACTTTTAAGTCCCTGGTGCCTCCTGGGAATTTAAACTCAGATTCCACTCCTTGCCCCAAAGTGGCCTTCATGGTGTTCTGGAGGTGTTCTGGTCTGTCACCTGGGAAGGAGTCAGAGCTGTGCCATGGCTGTTTCTGGCCTTCCTGCATGCTGGCTGATCAGACAACTGCAGGTTCCACTTGCTCAGTCACTTGCTTCCAATGGGGATTGACAATGGCCAAGTTTTCCCTGCCTTCCTCTCAAGTTAAGCCTCTCTTATCCCCTTACACAATGTATTCACCTCTGTTTAAAATTTAAATGGAAATCACAAGTTAGACTGACAGATGGCCAATGTGTTCATTTGACAGGTGGGAAAAATACTGTACAACCCAGTACAAAAGAGAGTCAATAGGTGATTTGGCAGTTGGCAATTTCTGTTTTGCAGGACTTTCATCATTTCACTGTCTCTAATGGCACAAATAGTGATTCTAGATGCTGGAGTCCCAGAGAGCTCCTAATCTGGGCTACTTTTGTATTACAAGATTGTTCTTTTAAGCAGACAAATTGAATTAAGTTCTTTACAGAGAAAAAAGAGAGAAAGAGAAGGTCGTGTACTGTAAGACTATACAAGGCTTGCAAAAATGCTTAAACATCTGGAAAATTTTTAAAGAGATTACAGCTTGTTGATCAAATTTGATAAAAGCTCTGATCTGTTTGATTTGTTGACTATAAGCAATGCCTGGGGATATCTTTATGTAATAGTCCATTTCAGGTTGTGGAAATTCAGTTTATCAGATTTTCTGGAAAATAGATTTTAAATAATCAGTTTTGAGGACCTGCCAACTCTCTCTTTTGTACTGTGTAAGCATCACTTAGCTTTGGCTTTTAGTCCATCCTCTTTCTGGCAGTCCTTTCTATGATACAAAGAGATTAACAACCGGTCAAGGCAGGAAACAAAAAAGTTTGTTCTTTTTAAGAAAAAAAAAATTAAAAGTCATTTTATCTCTTAATATTAAATTTTTATTTTGGCTTCTTTGTCCTCTTTGGAATTTACATCAAACCTATCAAAATGCATATCAGACAATGAAAGAAAAAAAAGTACTGACCAGAAAAATTTCCCAGCCCATCTGCAAAACATAATGCACTGATTAAGACATGCCACTATGGTGTCTGCTTTTTTTTTGATTATCCAGATGTTACAAAGTACAGAATTTACATGCAATTTATATTTTGCATTGCAAGATATTTTAGATATTCAGAATTATTTTGATGTAATGAAAGAACTATTAAACATACTATGTTTAAAACCAGTTTGCACTGCTGAAATCCATGAATTAGGCTACCCTGGATCATTCTGAAATAATCTGAAATATCTTTAATGGTGTTATAGCACCAAAACCTATTGAAATTCTGTTTTGTAGTTAATCTCTCTTGAAAGTATGAAAACTAATCTCATTGTCTTTTGTTCTAATTCAGTGCAGAGATGTCATCCTTCTCACTTAGATTACCAACATCTTCATCAATACCTATTCATTGTGTTCCCATAAAACAGATTAGTAACTACCTTCTACATGGCCAAACTTATATAACAATTTAAAAAACCTTCCCTAGGTTCATTCAATGATTGAAGACTGGACTTTTGACTGACAGTTTCTTTGTGCAGCTAAGTGGCTACACTTACTCACCAACCTTAAATTCTATTACCCATTCAACGTTGGCTTTTCAGTGACAGCCAGTCACACTATTTCTAGTTTCAGACAAATAATTGCAGTTGGAATTACCTGATAGGGTGTGGTTGGGAACCTCCTCTTGCACAGCTCAGATCTGTCTTCTATGGCCATCTCTGAGACATGAATTAATAGAATCATAGAAGCATTTAGGTTGGAAAAGACCTTTAACTCTGACTCGGTATCACAGTCTCTCCAATAAGAAGGCTGAGTGCCTACACCTGACTGGCAGTTTACACTATATAGAATATATATGCATATATTAATACATGTGTCCACACAAAGAACAGACAGCACTCACATGAACACAGAGAACAATGGCTCATCTTGCTTCCAGCTTTGGCTGAGCAAGAAGTCTGCAGGAAGTCTGCTAGAGGGAAGATTCAGGGCAGCTACTGGGCTTATCCACCCAACCTGACCAATTGCAGGTTCTGGATCTCAGCCTCCTCAAATGTGTACATCCACATACCCCCTTAATCCTGAGCCACTCCCTGCTGGCTCGTTCAGCTTGATCTTCACTAGTGATCTCACACTTGCTTGCACACCTGCATTCACTCCAGCTGACACCATAGACCCATACACACACGTGGTCATGGAGTGAAGAGCCTCTTCCTAGAAAACAACTGAAGGAATTTAACAAGGGGGCGTGACAGACTGCAGTGATCAGGGTCAGGTCATGGCCAGAAGGTGTACTGACCCACTCCTGCTTACCTGCAAATGGACTCTTCTATTCTCTTACATCCTCTATTTCCCATACTTGTTTCTTCCCAAATCACATAAATACTTCCCTTTTTCCCACCTTTCTTTCCTCCTTGAAACATGCCTTAATAAATTCTGTGTAATCCCATTATGTGTCCCATACCCCTCAGCAGGAAGTTCCTTTAGTTTCAAAGAAGATACAGAGATCTGGGCCTAAAGATTCATTGTGTTTCATAAATGAACAATGGGGCTGAGGCTCTGCTAGGACTATCCTTGGAGTGGGACAGACAAGATGCTTACTCCCTGGAAATTGTAATTTGGACTCCCTGTCCAGCATTGTGCCAGTGTTCCACACATGGAGATGAACTTAATGATGAATCCCTGGCAATGGGCCTGGGAGCAGACACAGCACATTCTCTGCATCCCAGATTTTGAAATCCAGAACCTCTGTCTGACACTATTCATTACAGCACCCTGCAAAATACCCTGAAATCCTGGTTTCCTTCATTGGCCAGAAGAGGCACCTAATTTGGAAGGTATGGTCCCATCCAGTCCTTGCACTTGTGTAGTCTGGTGGACAGGGAAATAGAGAATAGAGAAAACCAAACAAAACACCAAAAGTTTATGTCTGCATTACCTCCTTTTGTCAGGCAAAATAATTTTTCTGGGGAGATGTTTCCATCTCCTTCTTGCCATGGACGTCCTATTCCTCATCTAGAAAGTTCCTACATACTTTTCATCAAATGGTGCTTTTCATCTGTTAGCATACCAAACCTAGTTCTGTTATCCCCAGTTTGGCAGGTGAGGAGACTAGTAGAGTAATAAGAGAGGGCAATTCTAGATTTTTATAAGCACTCTTTCCTTGTACTCTTGTGGCTCTTAAAATCCAAATGACATATGATAATATATATATTAGGGTGAGTTTGTTGTAGAATAGAGAGAGAAAGCATGGCTCTAATGTCTTCCATGCAGTCAAAACAAGATTTAGGTGTTTTTTTCAGTCTAAGGATTTGATTCCATTCTGATAAAATCTACCACCCCCACACCCTCCACCTGCTCACCCTCCCATCCTGAGAAGTAGGAAGGTATTGAAGTTTCCACTTCATGTGACGTTTTGTATCTTTAAGGATTTGTGTTTTGGGGTTTTTAGGTCTTATTGACAGAGAAATATGGACAAAGGAGAGTTTATCTGTATGTACAAGGGCATGAAAATGGAGGCGAAAATGGTGTCACTACTTTTCTATCACAAATATGGAGTAGATATGTTTATTCTTTTCCCCTTTGTTGAAGATGCCACTCTCTTAATCGCATATTCAAACAGATAGAATACCAATTGAAAGAAAATGTCTTCACCCCTCCCACCATCCAAATAAAAAAAACCAAAACAAATTCAAAAAGAAGGGATGTATTTCATATAAACACTGTTAACCCTTCTTTTTGCAGTTTAACTTTCCTGCTAAAGAATCTAAATGTGCAACTGTAAGAAAAGGAAAGACTACTGGATTAAAAAATGGGATTTTCTTGTAAACATGCAATTTAATCCCACTTCCCTAAGGAGTGGGAACAGAGTCCATACTATAAAAGCTGCAGTTTCAACACTGTTTTAATATGGATAGGAGTTGCTTCAGCCCAGGACAAAAGACCACTCACAAAATCTGCACACTGGACAGACAGAATCAACCTATTTGATTAATTAGCTCCTTTTCTGACTTTTTGAGTACAGATTTGTCTCCTGATACCTAGTTTTGTAAGTCTGGAATGCAGACATATACCTCTGAGCCAGTTGTCTAGACTCCTTTTATTATGAATGTTGAGAAGTGGGAACTTTTAGAGTGTAATTAATATGACCCAGTTTAAGTGGCTTCCTCCTGATAAGAGGAATAACAACTCAGAATTGCCTTTTTATGTTGACTATAAAAAGACTTCAGAGATGTAGCTCAGGTGTTGGTGTCTACCTGGTGGATGTTCAATACAAAGTCAGATGAAACTTCTCCCAAATGTCTGTTTAATCAAACCATTTTCCTCACATGTAGCACATAAGTACTTCTTTCTTTAATAACTCAAGCCATTATTTTTTGAAAAAATGAATCTGATCCAAGTGAAGATGGGATCTTGTCTCTACTTATTATGCTGGAATGCATGAAACAGTTTTGATATAAAATAAACTAGCTTTTCAGCAATCCATACAAAAGTGCTATTTAAAATATGCTAACCAGGATGAACGCACAGGGAAGTTTAATTAGGTGTCTGTTAGATAGTAAGTTTGATAAGGTTTAAAAAAGAAGAAATTGGATAGCAAGTGGAGATTTTAAACTCTCAAAAATTACAATTGGCAAGTAGGTCTAGCTAGAATGTCACCCCAATATGGCATAGTAACATTAAAAACTTCGAACAGAAAGTTGTGAAGAGGCAGAAGCTGAGGACTTGACAAGACATTGGGCGTTGCATTGGACGTGTGTGGAAACCCCAGATTATCTTCCTTGGAATCTGCCATTTTGTAGTCTTCAGACTAAGACAATATTTGGAACAATGGCACTCAAAATGAAAATACCAGAAAATAAACACTAACTTTCTTGGTTTTATTTATATTAAAATAAATAAGCAAGCCAGTACTTTGTTACCTAAGTCTAGAGAGTCTTGAACTATAATCCTAAAACTGAATACTTCCATTCCTATCTATTCATTGTAGTTATTAACACTATAATATTTTCTTTTGATTGAAATACTTTGTTGCTGAGCAACACATGCAAAAACCACCCCAGCTATCAACAATACATCCATGGTTCCATGCATATCAAGGTCACACAGAAGACATCATATTATTTTGAAAAGGTGTGCATGCTCTGCTTGTACAATGTTCCCTTTTGAGGCTTCATGTACCCAGAACTGGGTTGGCAAAGTTCAACAATTGCACTTGCTTTGCAGGTGTTCTTTGGAACATCTTTTAGAAAGTCCTATGTTTAAGTCCAGTCTCCTCTTTGCTTATGTTTCTTAAATATCAGGCTTCTGAAGTCTGCTTCTGTAGAGCACTTAATTTAATGGAGTATGAATTCTCCTGGAGCGTTAAGGATTTAAGCTGCAATTATCACAGGCTGAATGCTGTTTTTCAAAATCCATTTTCCAATTGGCTGGTTGGAATTTCGATAGTGATATTACCATATTCATGCCTAAGTCCCCCATGGAGCACTTATGTCATTGCTAGCCATTTCTTTATCATTTCTAGTTAATGTGACAGGGTTCTGTACACATATTACATATTTAAAATTCACACAATTTAGAGCATATTTTCCAAAAGCCAAGGGTACAAGTCCCACAGAAGTATCATAATGTTTTCCATTGCTTTTATTCCAAAACCTACCTCATATTCTGGGAAAGATATAACCACTTAGATGCTGGCAGACACTACCAGTTCTATCCACCTTTCCCTTTCTCACTACCTCATGATTTCTTTGTTTCAAGTGTCATATACTCTACAGAGGGGTCTGTAGATACGGGAGCCTGGGAAAGAAGAATTTTCCCAGGTGTTTGAAAGAAAACACAAAGGAAAGAATTAATAAACAAAAGTTGCACCTGCTGTTGTTGACATTGCATGCATGTGAGTTGAGATGTTTTGGTAAAAGCAAGAGGTGTTGCCTTCCTTGGACCAAGAAGCTGACTCTATTCTTGGGTCAGCAAAGTGTTCTATAATGTGTGTAGTTCTACAATAAAAGAGCTTCTTCTACCCCTGAGAGGAAGCCGCGTCGCTGGGTCTCCTTTTGCTGCTCCTATAGCAGTAGTGACAGGGGCCCCCATTCCAGTGGCATTCCAGATAAATCATGAAGACTATAGAACAAATTATCTCACCAATATCTGCCAAAACATATATGGAACACTATGCAGAAAGGTCAGCTTCCAGAGCACTCTTCCAATACACTTCATCAGGTAGTGAAATGGAAACACTTCTGTTAAATGGGTGCCAACGGAGCAGAGATATTTGTCAGAATACTACCAGCCCACAATAATATGATACTTGACTAAAAGATTATTTGAACTTGAAATTTGCCAGGTTTTCATGTTAAAAGAAGATATTAGACCATGCTCTTACACACAAGAAACTGTAGGCTCCAACTTTACATTTAGAAAAAAAAAATCACTTCCTTATTAATAACCATTCATTTACTACAACTTAATTTGCATGTATTAAAGTACCTTTGAATTAAGTAATGTATTTTTTTCAGATGTGAAATTCTAAGATTTTAACCATTTTGACAGCTGCAGTATTTAATATCCAAATAATGAACAGTGCTTTCCTCTGTGGAGTTCAGATTTTGTTGTGATTCCATGAAAGTATTAGATTTAATAGATTGTAACTATAATAGCCTTCTCTTTGTGCGTAAAGTATCTGACAATGTGTTAACAATGTATCCAGCTCTTAATAACTTCTGCTGGAGTTTGTTAGCATCTCAAAGGGCCCAGTGTTCGACCAGACACCTGTGTGCAGCTCTGAAGAGATTCTGCTGTGTAATCAATAATTGCCAAAGATGAAACAAAGTTTCACACATTTAGATGCCAATCACACTCCTCTGCTATCAGATAGGAAGAATAAGGATAGAAATCCTTCCAATAGGGTGTTCGTGCTGATGGTGGACTTTAGTTTAAAAGACAATTCTATGTTTTATCTCTGGTTTACTGCTTTTGCAATTTGTAAAGTCTTCCTTCTTTTGAAAGATGAAAATCCACTACATCTATGAAAATCTCCATTTTCTAGGGTGGAAGTCCACAATATTGTTCCAACGTACTTAGGGCATGGAAATTCTGATTAGTACCTAATTTTTTCTTTTTTATAAATAATGTGAAAATTACTACACCTTTTCCTCCTCTAAATTCCATTTAACTATCTCTTGGGGTATATAAATTTGTGGAGGAAAGCTTTGTATTCATTCTTGTGTAATCTGTGCAGACAGTATGATACAGCAGCAGATATTTATAAATAAATAAAGTGTTTCAGACATTCTATAGCAAGAACTTGACCTGAGAAATTCCAGTTTTGGTAATATTCTGCTGACTTAAAAAAGCCTTTCACTTTCAATCTGAAAAAAAGAAAAAATCACACTGCAGAAGTATGTGAAATGACTCCTATCTGCACAAACTTTAGTACAAATCTCTACATCCATATCCATGACTGACAATTCATTTAAAGCTGAAAAGAAGTAATGAATGTGATGGCTTTGTGAGAGAGAAATTGGGCCATTTCAGCCCATTTGCTGGTAAGACAAGAAAAAGAATTAAATCTTGTTATTCTTGCACAGAACATTCTTAGCTTATTTTGTGAGAAAGCAAGAAAAAATTCAGAAATTAATATTATCAAGACAGTTACTGGTTTTCAGAAATATGTCTGTGTTTCTTCTCAAGTTCTTTTTCTTTTAAACAACCTTTTCACTCTTCACTCATTCACTGTTATTTCTTGATTGCCTTTCTGAAGAACTCACCACACTGTTCTTAAAACTGGAAAGAATTGTGGTTTCTTCCATTTCATTTAGGAGAAAATTCCTATGACTCTTTCAACTCCCATTCCAAAGTCACTGTCACTGGATAGGGTTTTTATATTGCTGTCTATCTTTCATAACTTTGAATTTGTACTGCACAACAATTATTAAAGCTATTTTCATGAAGCAGATATTTTTACATATAATAATAATAATTATAATCTGGTAAAGTCCAATATGTGGAATCTTGCTTTTAAGAAGGAATATATGAAATTACTTTAATCTTTATTTTGAAGACATATTTATATTTAGAACCTAAGATTCCTTTGTCATCTGCTTTTCTCTTCTTCTCTGCTGAAGTCAATACAAAAATTTACTAAGAAGAATTTTGAATACAGTAGCAGTAGCAGTTAACAAGTAAGTCTGATTTGTAAACCGACTGATATAACTGGCACACAAATATGAAAATACTTTTCTGTTCAGTTTGGAAAAAACAGATCTTCCAGAAAGATTTATGAATGTATACTCTGTATTCTTAAAATGTGATGCAGTAAAGATCTTCTAATCTTAGCTTCAGCTTGCATGTGGCCTGGAAGGAGTAACATATAAGTAACTTATATGGGTACTCAGTAGTTACAATCCAAAAATTATTGGATTTTATTTAATTCCTGAAATATTAGCTACTAAATAGGGAAAATTTCCTTTCTCTGAAGGAAAGATGTTTAAATTGAGTGTGGTACATGGGATCATTTAGCTAGGCACACAGCCTACTCTTAATTTCATCTTATTTTAGTCTTGAAATATTTCTACAAAGTGTTTTTCCCTGATTCTAAACAATCTATTTTTGGTATAAAGTTGTGAAAAATTAAAGACAAAAATTACAATAAGATTTTAAAAACTGAGTTAAAAGATTAGACAACATAGAAAAATAGTTTATTTCTACTTAAAGCAAGCATTTCCCTTTAAGGAAAATTTAGATTTAATTTTAATTAATTTTGGTACTATGGAAAAAAATTTCTTTTTGCCCCAATTAAAAAACAAACAAACAAACAAACCCAAACAGACAAACAAACAAAAAAAAACCAAACAAAAAAGCATGTCTTTATAACTGCACTCTAAAAAATAAAAATCTGTTTGCAGAAAAAAATTAAAGTGTGTCAATCTTCTAGTATGCTAGAGAATAGAACAACAATTTAGGTAATGGGATCTGTTTTCAGCTCCCTGCTTTGTCCAAAAAATATAAAGAGTCCAGTACTGATTGTCCTATGATACTGATCAGAATCTAACTGGAAATTTCATATCTCCTTTAGTAATAGTGTTTCAAGCAGGTAGAGTACTGCTTGAATTCTCCAGAGTATCTTGCAGTCTTTCAGTAGACTGGAAAACAAAAACAAAACCAATACCAATCCAAATTCAGTAGTGCTTTTGCCTTGAGACTTTTATTTTTATGCATTGAAGTATTCTGTTTTTATTATTCAGCACCTACTGGCATCAACCAAAACAGAAGAAAATATTTTTTCAGTATCTATATTGTGAAACTGTTTTGCAGCTCAGTAATCAGTACAGTCAACAACATCCTAAGTCTTGTTCCTTGCAATAAAACCCCATGTTTTTTCTGTAAAATCATCAAGCAAGTAGGAAGAAGGCTTTGAAGCATTTACCTGGTTACTGTTGCTTAGGAAACAAGCAGCTCAGTATTAACAGATATTCATCACAGAAGGACCACATTAACTTGTGAAAGGCAAGGTGGCCTCACATGCATTTTTAACAAAATCTACACTTGGATCATTGACTAACTATAATCCTTTGGGGTGTTATTGCCACTCAATTAAAACTTCAGGAATAATAGAGTAGTTAGTGCTGTTATACTACCCAATAATGCTGTGAAAAATTACACTGTAAGTTACTTACTGATTTCAATTTTAGTGAAAACAATGGCACTAAAAATACATGGTTTAAGTGTAAGCAGCTTTTTTTCCCCAGTCATTTTGAGCTAGCTGGCATTAGGAATATTGTGTAGTCTCTGAAAAACAGGTGGATTTTTTCAGTGTCTGCAAAACTGTAGCTTATTGCTTTTCAAAGTTGCTAGTGTCCTCTTCCTACTTTGAAAGGAATATTTATAAGTAGCATATTTTTGTTTGATTGATTGATTGATTAATTAATTTCAGTGAATGTAAGGCAATTGTTTACTTTTGGTTGATGGCATGTGAGATCATGTTCAGGTTTGGTCCTTGCTCATGTTAGAAGCTGTAATAAAACCAAGGCACAACCTGATAAGAGAGACTTGCCATATATGAGTAAAGCTATTATGAAGGCTGCTTTAGAAGTGACTGATTAGTCTATAAATCTTGAAAAAAAAAGGATTGAAAATATACACAGATAGGCTATGAAGCTGTTGATTTCTAAGATAACCTTTTCAAATTCTATGCAGAGTATTGGGCACCATGCTTACAAGCATTGCATTCTTTCAATTCCATAGATGTTAAGCACCATTTTCAGTGGTCCTTATCATATAGGTGAACAATACTACAGACAATCTTAGAGACTGGTTTCCTCTTAACAATCTCACTTGAGAAGCCAAAAGTTTTTCTAGAAAAATATCTTTTCAAAACTCAAAACTGCTACTGTATCCTTTCTTTGTTGTCCACTGAAGTTGGCTTAATGTCCTGCCTTCTCTCACTCCTGTTGGATCAGCTTGGTTTGCCATTTTGTACATGTCCTATCTACCTACTAGGATGCACACTGCTTATTAGGACAAATGTTTATTCTCTGAGTTTTAATTACCTGTCCCCCTTCCTCTTCTTTGCTTTCCTTTTTATTCTTAATCCCTCTTTTTTTCTTTTCTTTTTTTATACAGAAAAAACCAAAGAATCAAACAAAAACCTCAACAACCCCCCACCCCCAAAAAGAACCAGCCAACTATCCAAATGAAAATCAAACCAGCCAAAAAAAAAAAAACAAAAAAAAACAAAAAAAAACAAAACCAAAAACAAAAACAACAAAAAACCTGCAAACCCCAAACCAGTAGAAATTTGGGGGATAAACTGGTTTGTTTCTATAACTATATACAGAAAAAAACATTGTCAGATGCATGGTATACTACTAAACAAAACCCAAGCAACTCAAACACCTATTTCTAAGAGACTAGAGTAACATATAATCTTCTTTGTTCCTATGAAAAAATACTGGATGAAAATTTCTAAAACTATGTGCTCTATAGAAGATACTCAACAGACAGGAGATGCAACAAATGGTTAAAGTCTGTCAAAGATGAAAATAGGTACTTATAACAAGGAGTGTCCAGAAACCATATTTCTCTACTATTTACCTTAACCTTCTATCCTTACATTAATATATACATGTATATAATTTGAGGAACAGACGACTGTTTAACTTTACTGTATCTTGTGATTCCTTAATGGAAACCAACCTAACTAAGTAACATGGCTGGATATGAGACATTTATGCTACTTGAGAAGTGTAATTTGCTGACTAAAACTACAAAATATGAAACTGTCATAGACTAGTTTGGGCAATACTGCCTGCTCTTCTGTCCTTGTCTTAAAATAAGGGTCACATTTGCTTAGTGACAATGGGGTTAAAGCTACGTTTCTTAATTTACAATATCTTGTTACTTGATGGTGTAATTCCTCTGCAGGTTGCAGGGGTTGAAGGAAGTTAAGGAGAAATTAGAGGCTAATTTGCACAGGGAAATTATTGTGCTCTAAGGTGGACTGTGAATACACCGTGCACGATCTGTTCTATTTCTTACTCTCAAGATGGAGGATCTGACACATATTTATAACAGAAGTCCTTAAAGCACTCAATGTTGTAGGCATCTCTGTGATTCCTATCACATCAGCAGCTTGCACAAATATTCTGGTGAGAAGACTAAATGTCCTTCAGTATGAATATGCTGTCACTTGCAAATAAGGACCTCACTCACCTTTTCTAACTGATATCACCCTAATGAATGCAAATATGATATCTGGAAGCATGTGATGGAAAATAAATATACTTAAGAAGCATTGGGAGTTTTCCTCTAAAAATAGTATGTAAAACAAACCTGTCTGTGTTAGCTGGCACTAACACAGGTAGAAATGTGGGTAACAAACATCCTAGACTGTCCTGCAGTGTCTGTGTATGGTTTTCTGTGGGGCAAACTTGAATTTTCTGAGAAATGTATGGTTTCTGATCTAAAATATTGAAATAACCCCACCATTTTTTAAAAGCAAATCTGTGTGATACAGAATTAGAGACAGCAAACTTTTGTTGCACTCACAATGGTTTTCAAAATTAATCCATCTTTTCTGATAAGCCAGTAGCATATCCAATAGCTGTTTGATAGCTGCCTACCTGTGATTACAGCTGACCTGCTTTATTGTGATGCTAACTATAGAAACCCAATTTTGGTTGAATAGTAAGTCTCCTGAAGCGTTTGAAGGCTACAGATATTTTCTCAGTATAATTTGCAGATAAGACCTGTGAGATGCATCCTTGAGGCTGAATGTTAACAAGTGTGCATAGGCTACATAATAGCCCTTTGGTGAGAGAAAGATACAGTAAACTTTTCTTTCTCTGTCTTTCTGCAGAGACTCTCAAGTAAACATCTCTGAGGATAATGTTTTATCATTTTTCACCCAGACCCAGGTTCCAGCCTCTCTCTGTAATCTGTTCCAGTGTTTGACTACTGTCATTGTGCAGATTGTTCCTAATATCTGTTTGGAATTTCCCTTGCTGCAATTTGTGTCTATTGGCTTCTCTTGCAGATCCAAGAAGAGTTTGGTCTTCGTGTCCTTACAGAAGGTAGCTGTAGGTAGCAATAACATCCCCATGACCTGTTCTTAAGGCTGAACAAATCCAGTTCCCACAGACTTTGTACATTGTGTCTCATCCTCTTAACCTTCCTGAGAGCTGTCAATGGAACTCAAACCTGTATGTCAAAAACTTTCTTGCATTGAGGAGCCAACCCAGATACAGTACTCTTGATAGTAGTGTTCAATAGAGGGAAATAATCACATCTATCAGTCTACTGCTCATATTCATGCTAATATAGTACAGTATGTGGTTGATCACCTTCATTATAACAACATACCGATGACTCATGTTTGAGTTCTTGTCCACCTGATTCTTTCCTGGAAAGCCCTTCTCTAACCAATAAGTCACCAGACAATATTGTTATTCAAGTTTATTCCATCGCAAATGCAGGACTTTACACTTGCCTTGTTGATTACAAGGATTTTGTCCACTCATTTCTCCATCTGTTGTTTTTTTACAGTGGGTGGTGCACCCCTGACACTGACTCTTACCGTTCCCTAGTGGTTCTGAAATGTCCAAGCCAGGCCTTAATAGTTAAAAACAGAGGTAAAGACCATTTACTAGGTGTTCTGTCACTAAGATCAATGCTTCACATTTTCCATAGGCTTCCTTTTACTTGCAAAGTACTTTTAAAAATCCTTTCTTGGCTTTCCATCTCACTTTAGTTTCAGCTTCATCTGAACTTTTTTTCTTAACTCCTTCCTGGCATGTATAGGTTCTTCCCAAGAAGCACACTCCTGCTTCCTCCTTCTGCATATTTTTTTGTTAGTTTTTTGTACTTCATCAATTCATCAGTACTGCAGTACTGATCTTTTTACTATGGTTGCTTGACTTTCTGTACATCAAAATGGATGATTCTTGTGCTTTGAAGAGCTTTTGCTGAATATCAGCCAGATCTTCCAACCCTCTTTTTTCTTCAGAGAAGTTTCCAATGAGATGTTTTCAAGCCTATAGCTGAGTAGCCTAAAATTTTCTTTCCTAAAGTTCATGTTTGTGATACTCATATTCATCTTGCTTGCTTCTCTTAGGAACTTAAACTTCCCTCTTTTGGGAGCATTTTTTCCTGCTGTCAAATTTGCCGTTTACCTTACCAACCTTTAAAAAGAAGATTCAGTCCTTCCTTAATCATATATTGAATGTCCAATAGCCTTCGCCTGACAGCTTACAGATCACTATCTTGTGTCAAAAAATAAACCTTGATGCTCTCCAGACATCTGCACTGCTTGTGCTCTCCAGTATTGTCCTTCTAGCCTATGTCAGGATGATAAAGCCCTCTGTGAGAGCCATGGCCTGTAACAGCTAAGCTTCCTGTAGCCAAGTGTACCACAATGTCACACACTCCACGCTGCTATATCCCCTGATCCTTACCCACAAGCTCTCAGAGGCTTTTTAGCTGCTCCAAAGAACAGGTCAGTTCACTTAATCTGTTGCTTTGTATAGAGAATGACTCATCCTCCTCATCTTCCTGGGCAGACTTTCCTAATGAGAAAGTGTGATAAAATCATACATTCCAACAGGTTGATGCGTGCACCTAACTACAGAACTCTTAAGGGGATGAACAGCTTTCCATTCAAGTCACATGATCTAGACAAATAGGATCCTATATTTTACTTCTATACTGGTGAGCATAAGATGAACTTTTTGTGTTATGCAACAGTAAACCAGATTATGTCTTGTTATTTTTGCTCAGTTTTGTGACATTTGTAGAAGTTCCAGCTCTTCAGAACATAGTTACTTGTACATGTGTGTGAAAGAACCTCACACTGGGACTGAGAAAATTCACAGTTCAATTAGACTGGTATCTTAGAAGACATGTAAGATAGTATAATAATATTAGTGCCATGGTTTAACCCCAGCTGGCAACCAAGTACCATGAAGATGTTCACTCACTTCCCTTTCCCCTCCCTCTTAGGGACTGGGTGAAGAATTGAGAAAAAAAAAGAAAATAAAACTCTTGGATTGACGTAAGAACAGTTTAATAATGGGAAAAAAAAAAACAATAAGAATATTAACAAAACCAACAAAAGATAAATAAAAACAACAACAACAATGATAATAATAAAAAAAATAATAGTAATGATAATAGAGTCAGAGTGAGATAAAACACAAGAAAAACAAGGGATGAATTGTACAATTTCTCACTACCCACTGATCAATGCCAAGCTTGTCTTCAAGCTGCAATTGTCTTCCCTTCAGGGTAATTCCTCCAGTTTATAAACTGAACATGATGTTCTGTGATGTGGAATATTCCTTTGTGCAGTTCAGATCAGCTGTTCTGGCTATGCTTTTTGTGCAGCTCCTCACTGCAGAGCATGGGGCACTGAAAAGTCTTTGACTTAGAGCCAGCACCACTAAACAGTAACCAATACACCAATGTGTTATCAACATTAGTCTCGTATTGAATCCAAAACATAGCACTGTAGCAGCTTTTGAGGAATTAACTCTATCCCAGCTGATACCAGAGCAATTAGGTAGTCATGTTAAAGAAGAACATGACTGTCTTCAGAATAAATATCAAGCACATTTTTTCTCTTTATTTGCTTCCACACAGAACACTTGTTTTTCTTCTTCTTCAAAATGCTTGTCTTCCACATTAGCAAAGCCAGAGCACAGATGGTAAAAAAAGGGAAGGATACACTTAGAGACCTGGTACCTAAGACCTCACTGTTGATATTTGAAGCCCCAAGGAGATAATACCTCCTGTACACCAGGTTTTTTTTCCCTTGCCACCCATGTACTCTAAACTGTCAGTTTTGACTCTGAAAGAGAACTGCAGAATGTTTCTTACTCTAATAGTCCTACTATTAACGGTTAAATGTAATATTATCTTCTCTTTCTCCAGAAGTAGAGAGTACCACAGTTGTTCTTAATACCTATTACAGAACTAAAGAGGTATCTCTTCTAGAAATTGAGATTTTCTCATTTCTCATTCTTTTTTTTTATGAGTATGTAAAAGGCATGCTTCCTTGCTACCAGTTCAGAGAGGGTCAGTGTAATTTGAATAAGAGCAAAGCTACAATACAGTGTTTAGAAATGCTTGCATAAGACAAATGATTAATACACTCTAGCACAGGAAAAAAAAGGAATTAAGGTTGTAATAATTTATTGCAGTTCACTGAGAACATTTTTAGTGCTTAAATACATTTCTGTTTCAAGATTAATTAAATTATGATTACACTAATCTATTTCATTCAGGCTTTCCTGTGAGTCCATGGCCATTTAGGGGAAAATTAACATGTTCATGTAAAACTAACATATTAGGAAAGTAAAAGTTTATCTGCAAGTTTTTTCTTTCTTATGCAGCAAAGAATAGATAATTGTTGATAAAATTTTGACAAGAGTTAATGAAATTTGTATGAGTTTCTAATTTGAAGTATATTAATGTGTCACAGTGGAAGTGCTCTTTAAATATTAAAATTCTGAAAATGTACTCAAAAGCGTATGGTACATCTAAAAATAATTTTATCATCCAAAGTTAACGAGGAAGCTGTGTGCTATGGCACTCTAATTGTAATACGTACTGTACTTTTCAGCCCTACAAGAGACTTAGGCCCAGCCAGCTATCATAGGAGACAACTCCCACTAAAAACCATCTGCAAAACATGGCTTCTGAAGGGAAAGCCACAGGGAACAGCAGCAGGGAGCATTAAGCAGAAGTGTGATAATACTGAACCACTATTGTGGTGGTCTCCTGAGAGCTTACAGAACTTGTGTCTTTTCCTTTTTTGATTTAACAAAATCACTTATTCTCCTGCCAGACAAAAGAGAAAACTTCCAAGTGCATTGGACAACAGCGGAATGGTCTTTTAATTGATTAGTGGGAAATGCTGGATCGCCTGTGAGCAGTACTAAAGGTTACTATTTATAGAAAATAAGAAAAAAAATTAAAACTTCAATAAGAATGTATAAGAAGACAGATTATTCTTTTCCATTCTCACAAGTTTGGCAGTTTTTATTCACATCTCTTTCAAACTGCTTGATGCTTCTGCATCGTGCTATAAAGAATATCCCTCACCAGACGGGATTTGCAAATTGAGTCAACTTTATATGGGACTAAGACCAGTTTGCATATAGGTCAGCAAGCTTATTTATACACATAAGGCCACTGCTGAAGAGATTTTTACAAAGGTGAACAGAAGAGGACAAAGGTGCAAATTCAATTTGTGGACTATGGGCTATTCAATTTCTGAAGCTATGAGTATGTTTAGAACAATCCATTCTTATGATTTTTATTGGGGAAAAAAGTGGAAGACTCATATTCTTTCTCACGGTGTTTTTGGGAAGTTTGGTTCTATCTAAGCAGAAAATATATTCTAGGCATACAGCCAAGACAGAGAATGGCAGAAGTGACAACTAAGGGAAAAAATGAAGAGAGACTGTCAGAGTACAGAGTCCAAGAGAGGGGAATTTAATTAGGTTGCAAGCCATTAAGTAAACATTTAGATGGAATGAATATTCAGAATTTAGTTTCTCGTCAAAAAGTGAATAGGAAGTGACAGTTAGACTACCAACAGCTGCTGAACGGGCAGCTAGAGATATGGAAAAGGCATCTAGATGGAGAAGATAAGCATTAAATTAGATGTTAAAAAACAATAACTGGTATGGGAACTATAATTGGTTTCTTAATATTTTTCACTGCCTGGGAGTTGCTTTCCTTGATAGAAAGAGATAGTGAAACCAGCATTCTCCAAAATGTTCTTTATTAAAGAAAAAATTTACAATATGTGTGGAAGAGACATTACAAAACTTGTGATCAGACACAGAAAAGAATAAGTTCATTCCAATTTAGCAACTGTGATAAGCACACAGTTGAAGTAAAGTAGGTATGTAACTGCTTTTGCTAGCAAATGTTAGTACACATTCAGCACTTTTAAAGACATTTGGCTTTTAAGCACTTGGATCATGGATTCATTGGAGCTTCCTATGCATGCCAACATACAGTTTTTTTACAATAGTAAACATGTCTATCAAATGCATCTATGTCAGTGAGTAATTCTTTACTTAAAATCTGCAGTTAAGTCTCAAATTTTCTAAAACATATTCCATGAATTAAAAATAGTAAAAATACTGATGTACATTAAAAATGAATGTGCAGTGTCAGTCATGGAAGAATTATTGGTCTTGCTTCACATTGATTTATTTATGGGGAAGAATGAGAAAAATCTTTCTCAGGCTTTTTTTCTTTTCAGTGACCCCACATGTTACATAATTTCATAGAAAGACAATGCATTGTTTCCCTTCCATTTGTATTTCTCCTGTCGGATATTATAGTTTTTTTAAATATACCTTGTCCTGTTATTTACCTTGGTACCCAGATACAGGATGTCTACTCATTCTGGGATTCTTGCAAATAAATCACTGTTTCAAGAGTGCATGCTGCAAGGCCAGGTTTAACTGAAGCACCTAACATTTTTCAGTTATAGAATGCCTCAATACCATTGCTATGCAAGACAAAGCTGAGTAAATTGATTCCCAGAATCAAAGGAGTAGATTATTTCTCCTCTACAGATGGCCTTACATAAATCTTGAGGGATAGAAAATCTATTAGAACAATCAAGATTTGAATAGACAAAAATATCTAAAATCTAAAAATATGGTAATTTTTATATGACTAATGTTGCTTTAGTTTGCTAGTCTTCCTCACAAACTGTGAAGAAACTTAACAATATAAAAAAGTCCTCACAATAAATGTCCCTAAATAACAATAAGCCTCCATCCTGCATTCATGTGGGATTATTTCTCTCCAGGTGCAGAACTGGCCATTTTGTCTTGTTGAACTTTTCAAAATTACTCTGTCCAATTCTCCAGCTGGTCCAGATTCCTTTGAATGGTAGCAAGAACTTCAAATGAATCAGCCATAATCCTTATTCTCCATCTGGTATCATCTGTATACTTGATGAGGGTGCAGTCTGTCTGATAATCCAGCTCATAACTGAAGAGGTAAAACAGTATTGGCTCTGATATCAACCCCTGGCTGCACCGTGGTCTCCAGCTGCCCTTTGTGTTGATCACAATCCTTTGAGTTTGGCATTTCAGGTAGTTTTCAATCCACCTCACTGTCAACTTATCCTGCCCATACACAAATACTTCTCATGTTTTTTTTTTTTCAACTTGTAGTAGAAACAAGGGGAACTGAAAAAATAAAGAATTTAAACATCTTTATATATGTACCATATGACACTGCAAATTTTAAAATTTTATTCCACTGCCCAATACACTTGTTTTTCAGCTCACCCTTTCCCTTGTAATATCTGTAGAACAATGATTATTTCAACCATGCTGTTCTCTTTACATTGAATTTTGCAACCAGTTTTGCTCAGGTTGTAGAGAGAATACATATTTCTTTGATTCTTTGGTCTATAATTATTCAATAAAGGAGTTCTTTTGCTACTTTAGATGAAGATATATAAAGACTGTTTGTGATATACATTGTGAATTACACATGTCAAAACGTGTATCATGAGGAAGAGCTGTAATTTAAATTATCCTGATTTCGAGACTATCATTTAGCATTTTCTGGCAGAAAGTCATGAGGCATTTAGCATCTTGAATAAATAATGCAACATACTTATTTTAAAAACACAATGATCTGTGTAAACAGATATTCCACTACCAGGAAAAACAAGTACATACCTGCTCTATTCCTTAGATAATCAGATATCTTTCTATCAGAAAAAAATTATCTGAATAACCACAAAATCCTTTTGTGGATCCTTTCATAGTTTACACTTGTCATCCCACCCAAAATATTACATTTTTCTTTCCTCTTCTCCTTATTTCTTGGCAAGTATTCACTTCCTACTTACTACATGACATACAGACATGAAGGAATTTTCACATTAGCAAAACCCCTTAGAGGTTGTTCTTCATGTGCTTATGAGTAAAACATGAAATAAAAACCAGCCAGATTGAATCCTTTGATTCTATTAATTTCATTTCTAGTCAATTAAGAAAGTTTAGTTGGCCCAAGGATAAAGAAAATATTTTTTATCTACCATCTCCACCAAAAAATTAAAAGAGGGGTGAATTATCATCATGCTTGCAGTTTTGGATAGATTTTAAATGCATATGTTAGCTTATCTTAAGATTATTTCCTGGGAGAATGTTAAAAGGCCTATTTCAATCACTGGGATCGCTTGTGATACTGCAGCACTGGGAAATGTCACAGAACAAATGAATAGGACTGAAAGCATAGGAAGGTACTGAATAAGCTTTATGCAGGAATCAATAATCACAAACAGCAGGAATGTATGTGCTGCAACCACTACAGTACATTAATTACCTCTAACAATTGGATAAGAAATGAAAACAAAAGGGATACAGAATAGGAATAGATTTAAAGTCTTGGCTCTAAACAACTAAGGAGAAAAAAAAGAACTTTGGTTGTGCAGATGCTAAAGTTTAATGAGATAGGGGTATGTACAACAAGAACAAAAGACCCCAAGGATTCTTGCAGAAGGAGATTTACTTTTGGACCAATATTATAGAATTATGTGCAGAGGAGAACCTGTAATAGAAATTGCAAAAAACTTCTGAAGATCAGCTGATAGAACATCAGTGGACCATGGAAGACAGACTGTCAGAAGACAGACAGCTATTAGGAAAGCTATTATGTTCAAACTGATGTCTAAGTAGAAGGGATATGTACAGCAAAAATGATCAATTAAATTGGCAATGAAAATTATTTGGTAATACTGGAGTGTAAAATTAATGTTGAAGGAACCAAGAAAAATATCATATTTTAATTCATTAAAAAGGAAATGGTAGAAATGATGGGATTTTTTTCTCTATTTTCCTTTTACTTATGGTTCTATTAAATTGTTGTTGTCATATTAAGAAAAAAAGCAAGCACAGAAATCTACGAAGACACAGAGAATTTGAAACATTTCTATAAACATGTTTTGTGAATGGCAGTCCTTTCTCTTTGAAAATGCACACCAGATAAAGCTTTTTGGACAACTTACAGGATGACAAAGAATTAAATATTTTCAGCAAAAGCTGAATGAAATATTTTTCTTGTACTTGGTTTTGAATAGGAATATTAGTGCCTCATGTTTACTTATTTATTTGTTGCTTTACTGCGATACTCCAAACATGCCTCTGTCTTTACAATAATTGCAAATTATAATTGCAATAAAATTTCAGCAGGATTCAATTTTGCATGAATGCGTATAAATTTGCCTTTCCTTTCAAGTTTTATTGCCAAGACATAGATCATAAATGGAGCATTTACTTTCATAATTCGAAGCAATATTACAAAATAAATAAGGTCTTGGTTAATCTATAATGTTTGGTATACAATTAATCATGACCAATATAAGATAAGAATCTCACTATTTATGTTGAGTTTTTGAGAAGAAAATGGAGAGAAGCGTAACAACAGGACTAGAAACCATCAATTATTTCTTTGGTAAATGGTGTGTTGAAGAAAATGTTTTTTTAAGGCTAAGACATTTATTATTAAGGTCAAATTTAAATGAGAACTGACCTATGAGAACTGACTGCAGTCTTGCTGTCACACATAGCTAAAAAAATCTGCCAGCATTTAAATCCTCTTTATAGGATACACTGTCTATATAAAAGAGCTCCATGGGTTGAACTTGGTTTTTTACTCCATCAGGTCTGTGGTAATTCTGTGGTAAAAACTGCAATTTTCGCTGACGTTCTTATATCAGTTGCATCAGAAACAATAGCTATTTTCTGTTGTCTCAAGTTGTTCATATTTGAGATATTAAAGAGAGGTGAAATTCTACTCTTAATTTGACCCTCTTTCCAGTGAGGTCAATCAGGATTGTGTATGAGTCACTTAAAGAAATGAGCCCTCATGGAGTGCTTTGGAAAATCATATAATTTCTCCATCATTCATGTAGTTAACTATGCCTTAAGGTATAATGAAGTAACATTAGGGTCAAAGTAATCTAAATTCTGCTTAAGCTGAAGTAGCATTTTGTTTGTTTTCTAAATATATGAGAAGACAGCTTACCATATGAAAGAGAGGTGGAAAGATGGAAGGAATGGTGAAGAAGAAATAATATTGGTATGCAGACAGACTGAAAAGAGAAGCCATAAGTTTCTTTCCAGCTTGTGTTAACTCTGAGAGAGCTTTGAAAGAAATTAGAATCTGTTGAGTCTGACTTTTCGACACACTCTCGTGTGGTAGCTCCACTCCACTTGCCTAAAAGATACATAGAGGTGGGTTCACCAGAAGGTCAGTCAGGAAATTCAATATAGCATTCTACTTATGTAAAGAAATATGTCCTACAAATAGTTTAGAGTGGCTAGCACTTAGTTTATGAATTTGATGTGGAAAGTTGTGACTTCATTTGTAATAGATGCATTTTTTTTATGGTGTAAACAATATTTTACATATAGTGTGTGTACTTGATTTATTGCCATCTTGTTTCTCATGTTGAATCTCAAGTTTCTTGGAGTATAGAATCATAATATGATCTAATCATTTAGCTTGGAAAAGGCCTTTAACATCATTGAGTCCAACTGTTAACCCAGCACTGCCAAGTCTACCACTAAACCGTGTTCCCAAGGGCTGCATCTATGTGTCTTTTGAATACCTCCAGGGATGGTGACTCAACCAGTTACTTCCCTGAACAGACTGTTCCAGTTTTTCCTCATATCTAATCTAAACCTCCTTTTTTTGCAACTTGAAGTTATTTTCTTTTGTCCTATTCCTTGTTACTTGTCAGGAGAATCTGAGCCCCATCTTGCTGCAACCTCCTTTCAGGCAGCTGTAATGAACAGTAAGGGCACTTTGACCCTTTTTTCCTCCAGATTAAACAATCCCAGCTCGTGTAGCTGTTCCTTATAAAATTTGGGCTTAAGACCCTTCACCAGCTCTGTTGCCCTTCTCTGGACTCACTCCAGCACCTCAATATCTTTCTTGTAGTGAGGGGTCCAGAATTGAACACAGGATTTGAGGTGTGACCTCACCAGTGCTGCGTACAGAGGGACAATCACTGCCTTGGTCCTGCTGGCTAAACTATTTCTGATACAGACCAGGATGCCAGTGGCTCTTTTGGCCACCTGGGTGCACACTGGCTCCTGCTCAGTCAGGTGTCAACCACTAGCCCCAGGTCTTTTTTCACTGGGCACCTTTCCAGCCACTCTGCCCCAAGCCTAGAGCATTCCATGCATTTGTTGTGACCAGACTTGACCTTGTTGAGCTTTCTGTGTTTGTCCTTGGCCCACTGATCCAGTCTGTCCAGATCTTTTCGCAGAGCCTCCCTACTCTCTAGCAAAACAACATCCCTGCCCAATTTGGCATCATCTGCCAAGTGACTGAGGCAGCTCTCAATCCCCTTGTTCAGATCATCAGGAAAAAGTCTTAACCAGGACTGGCCCCAATACTGTGCACTGGGGAACACCAGTCTAGAACATTCTACAGCTCTATAACATATTAATGTTCTGACTGTAAAAGTGAAAATATGTTGCTGAAAATCTGGCAAGGAATTGCTCAATTTTGAGTCAAAATAGTAAGGATATGAGCAATCTGAAAGACAACATAGCAACATTGCACTTCTCCAGAAGGCAGTCGGTTCAGCTGGTCATGTACTTCTATGACTGTGACAACATTAAGATTTTTGTCTGACTAATAAGCAAGCAGATAAAAACAAAGAAAGAAACAAAAACTCTACAGCCAACCAAAGCATAAATAATTGGTTTTCTACTCACATCTACAGCACTCTATATTTCATTTCTCCTTATTTTGTATAGATGGTTCCCCCCTTCAAAGCATGTTTTATATATCAGAAACCAAACTTTTAGTGAGGTGAGTAGACAGCAGAGAATATTTTACATTCTGCTGTTTTTGATTGGAAACAAAGCAATCAAGACTGAATTTGGGGCAGAATCACGAAAGTACATAACAAAACATTTTATTATTTCTGAGAAATGAAAATAAATTTATTTGGCTTGATTGAACACTTCATCAACTGTTCATTTTTGGGTTTGGATGACTACAGTCAAAAATATTCCAGACATTTAGTTGGTACCAGAGGAGACTTAGGGCTTTTGCCTCTCAGCTCTTAGGGCTTGCTAAATTTCAATTCTACTTCTTCAGAAAACTGCATTTAGCCTGGCTCAAAAGGAAAATAAATTTTTAAAACCAGACAAAAAATAGATTTTACAGAATAATAAGATAAGTTTCAAAATCAGACTAGCAAACTGGACTAGTACTGCCTGCAGAATGAGATGTTTAGATTTATTTCAGGTGCATTAAATCTTTACCTCTGCTAATAATTTCAGGTTCAGATACTATTTTACACTGACTACATACAATTCAAGATAATGGGACAGAAATTAAACTAGAGAAGATATAGACTGAGGAACAGATGCACCTATCCCAAATAAGATTAATTCAAGAAAAAATGGATAGCACCTTGAGGGAACATAACATTGAAACAGAATAGAGTTAGGATGAGCTCAGTAATCTATGATTAGACCTCCCCAAAAATATTTGCTTTAAGACTCTCTCTCAGGAAATCAAACTTATTTTCATCTTCAAGTGAGAAAGATTTTGAGTATTTATTTGATGAATTTTTTTTTTCACCTGCACTCTTCAGTGCTCTGCTTACAGAGTTTAAATATTGCTTAGAGTTTGAGCTAATGTAAGCAATTAATTCATAGCTAGTAATGTATTTGATGAATTTTACTCTCTTCAGTGCATGAATTTTCACAAGCAGGCTATTATTTTTCTCTGATTTATTCAGTATTTGAAATTATTACCCAATAAATATATTTTGGTAATTATTGGATGGTAAACTGCTTGGAAGGAGATAATTTGAAAATATGTATGTTTACCACATGGTCTAGAAAAAAACATTTTCCATACAGGTCAATCTTCTACCTAAAAAGGTCTAATTCTTCTCAGGAGAAAAAAAAGATATAGATTAAAATTTTTTTAGATGATCCACACTCAGAGATTTCTACTGCTCCCACTTTTACCAAACTTTTCCTCAGCAGGCAAGCAAATCTTTGAAATCTCAATAGTAGTTCAATTCCTTTTATTGTTAAATAGCTAGAGGAGAGTGAGAATTTCATGGAACCCACAAAGCTGACTTGAAAGATGGCATAATGTATCTCCAACATAACCAGCTCTTGCAAAGCCATCTCAAGCATCTCTTTTCCACACACTTTGTTGTATTCTTTCTGAACAATAGACCACAAAACTTAAATAATTTTATAATGATATGATATTAAAATCTCTCTCTATATAAACTGAGATATTTTAGCTGTTTGAAGATTTTTTTATTTATACACATTTTCATTTGAACATCAACTAACTGAATCCTTTTAACTATAAGGGGTTTTTCTGCTGACATGAAAGTTTCTTCTGTAAAGGGATATTTTGTTTTGTCAGCACCTATTCCGGTTCACTCATTGTCCTAAGTTTTCCCTCCGTGTTTGCAACACGACCTGCCTCTGTTGAGAAAAAACAGGTCAGAATTGTTCTTCTGTCTCAACAGAGAAAGGATCCCAGACCAGATATCTCCTCCTGAGACACCTAATCTAGTGCTCAATGCACACATGAAAAAGTGAATTTTCTGCAAAATACAGTGTCATCCTTTTTCTTTTACCAAAAGCTTAGAGGTGTGACACACAAATCTAAATCTCTGTGGGGTGAATAGATCTTTCACAGCTTTCAGGAGCTACTGCAGATATAAAAATAAAATAAAGCAACAATGACACTTTCATCCATGTTTCAGAAGGAGTAATTCTTGCTAGTTTCTTGCTTTTATTTAAAATAAATTATAAATCAGACCCCTCTTTTTAATAGAATATTCTATGTTTTAATATTTCTGAGACCTTTTTTCTCCAGCATTATTGACAGAGCCAAGTATACCCTTTGCTCAGAGTGCTACTTTCTGCAACTTTGATAAGTTATTAAAATTCATGTTTTTATAAAAAATAATCAAAAATTACATATTGTGAAACTAAGTCTTAAAGCATTTAAGGCACTCAGTGAATCTGCCTCCTGAACTAGAGGTGTTGAGTCTGTTCCTGTAAAAAACAGATTAAAGGCATTTCTTTGGATTATATTATAATATTAAAAATTCAAATATTAAGTTGCATTTTTATATGTATGTTGATACATAATATGTATTAACTTGAAAAGTAAAGACAATTATTCAACAATTTCACCTATATTTTTTTCATCATTCCTTCCTTAGATATGTCATCCAGTGCAAGAAGCAGGGAGATGGTTTTGTTGTCATCTGACTGTTTGAAGAAAACCATTAAAATTTGTTTACTAATTTAAAAAATTCTCATACTGTTATTCATAAAGGCTACATACATTTTCTTGGTTTTTTCCATGGGAAATTATGGAACTCAACTACTCTGTACAATCTTCAATACTTTTCTGCTTCCCTCTCAGCACATCTCTGTGGTAAAATCAACATGGCAGATAATCCCCCACTGTATGAAAGCCCTTCAGATGCTGCAGAATAATGTTCAGCATCTTCAACCATTGCTCCGGGTAAGTAACATTTTATTCACTTTTTCTGTATTCAAACTCTTGCGAAGCCTTTCCCGACTTGCCTCTGTGCTACTGATGCAACAGTTACAGTGAATTAAATTGAATGAGAGGCTATTTTGAACAAAATAGGAGTAGAAGATTCAGGTTGTCCTTTTCTGATGATGGAAGCATATCTTTATGAAAGACCTGAATGGGATTTTTGCAAAATTCCATTATTCATTTCAGTGCAATAATACAATCACTGTACAGTATGAAGCCAGCAATCAATAGTTTAGCACACAACTTTGATGAACTGTTTCTTCCTGCTTCCAATTTATACCTTAAAGAGGAGCTTTGCCTGTGAAGTTCACTGTGTTCAACTAACACAGCAATTAGCTACTGTGACAAAGTTCTGCATTATTAAAAATCAAAGCTTTCTATAGAGAATAATCTTTTTATTGTAGAAAGCTGGTCAGGGAGGAAGTCAATGAAAGACAAAGGATATATATGCTCAAAATTAATCTCAATGTAGATTATGCACATTAAATAAGGATAGGAAGAGCATATCCTCTGGACAGGACAGCAGTATCTTTTGAAGCAAGCTACTGAAAAAAAGCCCACTTAAAATGTTTAAATGATTAATGCGAAACACTGCACACTGTGATCTCTTTCAAAAAAAGAGATTTTTACATCCCAGGCTTTGGGTTGAGAAAGTGGTCTGAGTTATTAGAAAAATGATAAGGTCTGTTGGATTTATCTATTTACTTATATTTTGATTAGTAATTCTGTCATAGCATTTTTAAATGTAGTCACTCCAGATTTTTAAATACTATTATACTTAAGCAAAAAAACAATTGCAGAAATTTCAGTTCTTCAATGGAGATTTGACCTTGTTTGGCTGTCAGAAGCCTGCCTAGCTTCTTTCTTATTCTCCCTTCTCAAGAGGACAGGGGAAGAAAATAAGGTTGAAAACATTATGGCTCAAGAGAAAAACAGAGAGATTGCTATTTACCATCATTGGCAAAACAGATCAACTTGGCAAAAATCAATTTCTTATTTTCAATTAAAATAGACTCAGATAGTGAGAAGCAAAAAACCTAAAACAGCTTCCTACCTTTCCTGCAGGTCTTTTTCACTCAGACTCATTCCTTTATTCCCAGCTCCTCTATTTCCCTACCTCCAATAATTGCAGAGGGCTTGAGCTCAGTCCATACCATTTCTCTCTGCTTCTCATTTCTCCTCCCACTTTTCCCCTGCACCAGTGTGGGTCTTTCCTATGGGCTACTGTCCTTCAGGATAAACCTGCTTCAGTCCAGTCTCTCCATGTGGTCTAAGAAATATCCACCTACTCCAGTCTGTGCTCCTCCCTGGCCTGTGAGGATGACATCCTCCCCCTCCTTCTTCACTGACTTTGGTGCCTCAAACTTTTTCCTCCTCACTTTTCACCGCCCTCTGTTTTTTTTAATCCTTTCTTAATGTTTTCTCAGACATGCCATCAGCTTGGCTGATAGGTTAAGCCATGTCCTGTGGAGGGTCTGATCCAGAGCTGTCTGGATCTGGTCATGTCCAGCACAGAGCAGTTCCTGGCCTCTGCTTGAGAGGCCACCCATGGGGCTCCTTCCACTGCCAACACCTGGGCACAGACAGCCAATGTCATTAATGCTGCCTACTAACCTGCACTTGCTCAAAGAGGGATATTGTAAAGCTGATGCTCTGGTAAAGAAAGATTGATATGAACCCCAAAGGCACTCAAAATCAGCTTTTCTGTACAGCCCTCTGCCTCCTTCTTCCTATGCTGTATAGAAAAGATCTGGCACAAATTACCAGCATATGGGAAATCAAAGCTGTGTTCATGAGTTGCTGCTTCTAAATTGGAAGAAACCTTTCCTCATTCTCCCATTTGGCAAACTTCCTCAGTTTTGTGGTATTTATCTTCTGATGTAGAAAAAAGGTGATTAACAGGAGCAGAATACGATTGCGTGATGACAGTAAAAACTAGAGCATTTCTAACACAGGGGGCTTGGGCTGAAATTTGACCTCTGTCTCAGAGCTGTGCCCAAATTAATGGGGATAAAACTAATGGGGTTAGTTACTCACTTTTATTCTCATAGTCTGAAATCTGACCAGTTAATATATAAATATTTTTTGTTTGGGCGCCTTTGCTATGCCTTTCTTTCCTGTAAGTTTTGGAATTGACTGAACATAACTGTTTCACACGCTGACTTTTGACTTCATGTATTCCAAACAGAAAAAAATATTTGGGAGATTACCTAAGAAATGGAATATTCTTGCTATGAAAATTGAAATCAGACTCTGGCAGATCACATATCTAGTGGTGAAATGAAGGAAAACTATTTTTCAGGAAGCTTGAGTGTGAAGGTTTCCCATTGACAGCTCACTCACACAACTGGAGAAGAAGGGCTGCTTTACTCACTTAAGAATTTCCCATGTTTGGTGTGTCCTGGACTGGAAAACATGTTTTGACAGTGATGGGGTAGTGCTTCTCAGTAGAGTCTGGACAATTTACAAAAACCATTGTCTTTCCTTGATAGAAAATGGAGGTCAACTGCTATCATTCTTCTTGTATGTCTGTTAATTCCCTGGGCAGTTTGCAGTAAATTTCCTTTTCCTGCTCCTTAGTTGTTTGAAGCATTAGACTGTTTTCTGGAATATTTGGTGCTGGCCTATATGGGCCAACAGAAGACTTTATTTTGAAGGCAGAAATACTTTATATTACACTTGAAGCAGAAGCTTTATTTGTAGTTGCCAACAGAATAAAATGTGTGATTTATTTCAGATAGTAGGTCAAGAACTCATACTTTACACATTTAAGACATAACTAGTTTTCATAATTTTTCCTTGGTCTCTCAGAAATGCTGATGTGTTTATTAATATTCTATTATTTAATGTTTGTTCACTGTAAACTTAAGGCACCCAAAATATTATTTTTTCACGAGAACACAAAATATTAGGGTCAAACATTCTGTTAATGTGACAAAGCGAACAAGGTCACTGCTTTCATTTTTTATCTTCAGGCTTCCAAAATATTAGCAACCAATTTTTCCATTGCCTTAACCTGCTTTGCACTTGTCCAAGTAGGATTAAGATAACTGGAGAAAGTAATTTTATAGAGGTATGTATATTTATTGAAAATATGCACTTATACGAATATAATTTATACAATATACAAACTGGGGACCTGTTTTGCATCTCTTATATTAAAGCATAATATTTAAACAATTTATAGCTCAGACATTATCAAATTAATTTCCTAACTTTTGTAAGAATATTTTATATTTATCAAGAGAAACCAATAAAAATTCCTTCTATTGGTGCACTAACCCATGGATCAGGATACTCTGATAATTTAATTTTTTTGTTCAACCTAAACAAAATTACTTCACTTAAATCTACTTATAAGGTTTCTACCAACATAGCTAGATCAGCTTCTAAGTAGATTTTTTTTTATTGGTACAGCTCTTTAATATGCACATGCACAGATATGTGTGTGCAGTATAAATTTCTGGAAAATGTTATTAGGAAGTATGTTTTATTCTGAATTATAATTCAGATATCTCTATACATTTCCTGTGAATTTCACCCGTGGCTCATGCAAGGTGACAAAGTGGATATTTGTTCAGATTAGAATTATATTTATGATTCTTTAAAATTTCAAGGGAAGGATTTTACTCCAAAATAAATCACTGAGGTACTTTTAAAGGCAGGCAATTGGATTGGGCACAAGGTGTTTTAGAGAATATATAAAAACTAAATTACGTGTGAAATTGTGAGTGAAATGAATTCACAGATGTCTGAAAAACAGAAGGTTGTCTTACAATTTCCCAAGTTTACTAATCACCTTGCCTAAGACGTATGTTCTTTCTTGGGAAAAACCCAAAACAGCTCTGCCTGCCAGTCTGGGTTACCCAGCATGGCTAGGGTAGTATTTGAAAGCCTTTAATGAAGATGAGAAGGGAAAGGTGAGGCCACAGTCTCATGGTGCTCTCAGGACAACTCTGAAGACTCTTCTTATCCCTGGATACAACAGAATAATTTGCATTTACACAGTGGAAAATCCATCCTGTCTTTCAAACGGGGAGGAGAGGGAGCCTTGAAGTCTGTGGCTGTCATTAGAGCCTGACTTGATTCACACCAGATTGCCACTGCAACATTATATTATGCTATTTGGATGAAAACAATTTACAAATGAAAAGTTTTGATCCTAAGAGAAAACTAAAGATTAAAAAAAACCAGAATTAATGAGGTCCCTCAGAAGTCAAAATAGCATTAGTATTTGCTGAAATATTATTTGAGATGCTTGAGAAATGCATACTTTTATAGCATATTTTTTATGTTGCATTGGTTAAATCAATCAAAATCATATCTCTGTATGGATGAATTGCTCCTTTACTTGCCTGAAATTGTCTGGGATTACTCAAGCTTTAGGAGACCTCCTTTTTTTTTCTCATTTCCATGTACTTAAAATGAGGATGAACTGAAATAATGGCAGAGACTTATAATATTCACTGCAAGCCCTTTCCCAGCTGACTGCTTACCTTGAAACCATTCCCAGCACTGCTGGCTATGCCCTTTAAGCAAACTCTGTAAAAGCAGATAACGCCTACACTTCCTGAAGAGCTATTTCCCTTTATGATCCTTTTATTCCAGTAACGAAACAAGGTAAATACAAAACAAGGGGAAAACAGAGAGATAGAGCTTTTACTTTCCACCTCAGTAGCTACAATTGCTCCTTGCTTATTTTTCAAAATACTTTTTTTGCTTTACGTGGAAACGATTATCCAGAAAGAAAAGCGGAATAAAACATGAATAGGTCACAGAAACTGTCAGAAGCCAGTCTCCTCTCCTTCAAAATAGCTGCTGTCCAGTGTTTGCTATTGAAGTCTACAGTGCCCATGGTTCTCATGTCTGAATGCCCAGCTGGCTCTCCAGAGCAGAGCAGCAGGTGGAGCAGAAGGAGAGTGTAACTTACATAAAGGTACAAGCCAAACAAAGCTGCTTGGTCTAATTTTAAGCTTACAAAAACTAAAAATGTTTCTTTTAAATATATCTGTTAAGTTTCTGGAAGTATAAAGGACCTATTCCATTTTAAGAACTGATAAAAACGTTCACCATTTCAAAACAAGTTATTAGGGTTTTTTTTTGTTTTTTTTTTTTGTAAATGATGTGTTTATGAAATATATTAAATATAACATTGCTTAGATTTGTCCTTTGAATAATAGACCTGGCAATTTGCATATCTGCAATGGATTTGCATCCATTTGTATCCTTAAAAACATCCACAGGGTTTATAATATTTAATGATTTTTTATAAGATAGTTACTTAAAAGTTTTTGGCATTTTAAGGGAAATACAAATGCTGTTTTTTACAAACATCATAAAGTCACCCTAAGACACATGCAGAAAAAACACTGTATCCTATTACAAAAATCACACAAATTCTGAACAGTAAATTACTTGTTCCTTGATTATGTATGGCAAATTTTCCGCCATGTTTGTGTTAAAGAACTCAGTTGTGAAAACACTTTCAGAATTCTTTCTAAAATTTCCAAGTGATGCAGGACTTCTTAACTATAATGTATTTAGTCTATTTTCACAAAATGAAGAGTCTGTAAAAAATTAATTGGTATTATCCTTGAAAAAAGCATTGCATCTTTTCCAAACTAGTCTCTCATAATAAAATTTTGCTATCTATGAAAATCACTCAGCTTTGCTTTTTTATATCACACTGTTCTTATGAATGGCTAATGATGAAGTAGAACATAGGCAATACTGAGGATACTGGCTGGTACCATTATCTATATAAATTTCATTTATTTAAAATTTTTGGTTTATGTCAAGGAAAATGAATTTTTAGGGATTACAGAGCCACAGAAATATGTGCATATGCAAACACACCTGCATTCACATACCATTTGTTCCATTGACCCTAAAATCCATTTCAGTAAAATCCTGGATATGCTTGTGCACAATATAATTTTTTATATTTTCACAGTAGTGATCCAATGACCTTTCCTCCGAAACCTTCCACTTTTAGTTAAAATTTGAGTTTAGGTGTGGATTCCTATTTATCAGAGAGGTACTACTTCCGAGGTTTGTTCTTCCCTCCAAAGGAGGAAAGTGTCATACACACAAAGTACCCATATGTATATCTTCCACCTGAGCAAAATCAATGCCCACAAAGTCTGAAAATACTAGCACACTAGCATCTTCAAACTCTATTCTTACAGTCGTGCTGCACAAGTTGGGGTTTTTAGCCTTTTATACTGAAAACATCACCACTAAATTTCTGAGCTCCTTATGCAAGATTGGAAGGTTGCCATATAAACTTCTGTATAAACAAAACCAAAATAAATGAAAAAATAAATCTCCACTATGAGTTATATGCCCATCACAAAAATTCACAATACTTAGATCAAACCCAGAGGAACCTCATATAGACATTGCTGAAGGCATTGAACTATTCACTGTTGTAGTTAAACTTCAGAGCAAAATACTGAGTAAGACAGAGCAAAATAAAATGGCTCCAAATGGAGCTGAGAATAAAGGCAGGATTTAATACGTCAATGTCAAAACATTTTCATACAAATTACAGTAACTGGGAAAGGAGTCTTTAAACCTAAGAAATTAATGGTTTATACTTTAAGGAAGACCTGAACATTTTAAGAAAGATACATGCAATCAAGACTCTAACTTCACCTTAGGTCTGGTTTCTTAGGGTGTCACAAAATAACAACATCACAGACATTACAGTATCTTCTCATGTACTATTATTTTTATGTTTAAAGGCATGTATTATTCCCTTATAATAAAGTCTGTACTGCTTAATTTCCCCAGCACTGGTTTTGTTTAGAATTGCAGTGCTGTGCTGATGCTTCCCAAACTCATTTGTAGATACAAACACTTTAAAACACTATCCTTTTAGGTGCCCAGTAATAAAATTTTTCGACATACAGGACCAATTTCTTTCACATCATTAAAAGCAACAGAACATTTTTATATGCAGACTACTTAGAAAGTAATCTATATGCAAGGAAATCCTCAAGGTCAGTTGATTGCATTAATTTTATGTCACAACACAAAGGTAACTACTTCAGAATTATTCATGCTCTTGTTTTTAAATATTCTTTCTATGCTCATAGACATTCAATATAATGCCAATTGTTATATTGCAACCTACTTTCTATGGATATTATTTATGAAAAGAATCATAATAACTTGAACTCTGTAGAAAAGTCCACAGATTTTATTAATTCATATGTAATGTCAATCAGAAAACTAATGCGAAGACAGAACAGAGGTTCTGTTTTGAACTTTCAGTTTTAAGTTTGTCCTAATTTAAGAACTAACAGCTTATTTGCAAATATTGAAAAGGTTTGTTTGGTCCTCAAAGTGTGAATTGGCAATTTTAGGGAAGACCTGATATGTTCTTCTAACCTTTTGTTTAGTAGTAAAGCAGCATAACACCACTACATTTCAATATAAATCAAAATGTCAAAGAACTGTACAATGTAAAGTATTTTCATTTCTGTAAATTAAATGACATCTCCACTTAATCTTTGTCTTGCTTGTACTTTTTGCTTGTTCAGTGATCCACACAAACATGAATTTTTTACAAGTTAAATCACCTGGTCTAAGCCTTAAGCCATTTTTTTCCAATTCCAGGTGCGGTTTTCCTTATATAGTGTTTGAAGGACTACAGTCACAGGCTAAGGAATACATAGGGAATAACTCTTTAATATTGGGTGGTTTTGTATTATCTTGCTGAAGCATGAATTTTCAGACAAAGGGAAAGATTGGCTTAGGCAACTTCACTTTCAACTGTTCTATATCCTCAAAACCAGAGTACACAGGATTCATGTATATGTGTGAATGTGTGTACTTTATGTGATATCCATGCTAAGATTTGAAGCCAGTGAAAGCCAATACATGAGTTTGGGGAGAAATACCTATTTATTTCCCTGCTGCTCTAGTTTCTGCTACTTTGTCTTTTCCATCATAGTATTCAGTCCCACAGAGCACAACAACACCTTTAACAGACCGCTGAGTTACTAGATAACAGCATGTGCCAATTTAAAATCAATCAGGTCTATGTCTCACCATGCTCCCTTCCCCTCTTTTACTGCTTCTCATGAGCAAAGGTCCAGCTAAATTATGGCAGCAGCTGGCAGGGAATGAGGAACGAGTTTCTTTAATGATGAAACTGAGACAGCAGTTTAAAACAGACCAAAAAGTTCCCTCTGAGGGTTTGAAACAAGAACAGCAGCAATGGATGCAGATCCACAGGCACATTAGCTGAAGGTGAATGACCTTTTGGCATCCTAGGAGGAAGTTCTCTCACAACAGGGACTCTTTTATAAGTGATACATCACTGTCAGAGCAGGAAAGTGTTCAAGATGACAGTTCTGTAAGCCTCCTTATATTCACAAAAGGCAACATTAGTCACTGTTATTTTCTCTTTAGTGGTGTGCCAGATGTAATGACTGTTCCTTCTTAGAGGTATCCCACATTCTCCTTGTATTATGGCTATCTGAATTTATTCTTCTTGCAGGTTCACAGAAGAAATTATGCTTGAAAGCACTGTAGTGGGCAGACAGTCTGGGTGGCCAAGCAGGCAGGGAGATGCTTTCTCAGAGATGCAGGGAGGAAGCTGTGTAGGAAAGCAGCAGAGGAATAACAGAAGTGAGGTTGAGTGAAACTGCAAACTGCCATTTTTTGCAAAAGTGAAAAGAAACAGAGTATTCATCCAAGATCTGGGGCATCTGCATATGTCTACCTTCCTTGCTGCACATATGCATTTAGGTCTCCATTTCCCATACCATAATTAAGCAATATAGCATTAGATGTCATAAACTGGATTTTACTCACAGTTTTAAGATTTCACTTTGACACTGAAGACCTAGCTTGATTTTGAAAATGTGATGCATTAACCCACTATTTGAACCCCCATTTTTCAATGAACATATGTGTCTGTGTTGTACTGATATCTGACATTCTTGCAAATACCAATTTAGTTGAAAATATGAAAAGCTGTAATTCTTGGCATACACTTGTATTAAGCAGTGATAGACTTGTCAAAGGACTACACAGATCTCTGGCTTGTACTGCCCAAGCTTACACATGCTCCCACATGATGCAAGTAACTTGTGGTCTCTGAACTGAATAAACATCCATCTCGAAGTAGAAATAAGACAGCAGAATAAAATAGTTTTGCTAAAATGATTTTTTTTCATTTTGTTAACACCAAGACTTAATTCACTGAAATATTTTTTAAAAGAAATTTGAAATAAATTTTGCATTTTGTACTTCATTTCTCTAAAGTCAGATTAGAGAACATTGTAGTGGAGAATGGCAACTAGAATTTGAAAGAGCCTAAAGAAGCTGGAAGATAAAGCTGGAGTTTACACCAAATAATCAGGTCTAGAACTGGATGCAGATGTTTACAGAGGAAGCTCAGGTGAGAAGAAGGCTGGCAAGGTAATGTCCCTGAAGGTTATTGTGCCTCCAGAGCCCAAATGTCTGTGTCTAACTGTTCTTCAGCTGTTAGCAAAAGGCTCAAACACTCCTATTTCTTTATGCATTGCAGCACACTAGTGTCAATAACCTACTATTGTCACTGGCTTTTATGACAATTACCCGAAGCAGCAGAAGACAAAGAGTTAAAATTTTTCAGTCTAGATGTGGACAAATTATATACATGATTGTGCTGGTTTTGGCTAGGGTAGGGTTAATTTTCCTCCCAGTGGCTGGTATGGGGCTGTGTTTTGGATTAGTGCTGAAGACAGGGTTGATAATACAGAGATGTTTTCGTTATTGCTGAGCAGGGCTTGCACAGAGCCAAGGCCTGTCCTGATTTTTGTGCTGCTACGCTGGTGAGGGAGTTGGGGGTACATGGGAGGCTGTGAGGAGACACAGCCAGGACAGGTGACCCAGACTGACCAAAGGGATATTCCAGAGCATGTGACATCATGCTCAACATATAAAGCTGAGGGGAAGAATGAGGGAGTGATGTTTGGAGTGATGGTGTATTGGCCATGTGATGGAGCCCTGATCTCCTGGGGATTACTGAACACTTGCTTTCCTGTGGGAAGCACTGAGTCAATATCTTGTTTTGCTTTGCACCTGTGCATGACTTTTGCTTTCCCTGTTAAACTGTCTTTATCTCAACCCCCAAATTTCCTACCTTTTACCCTTCCAATTCTCTTACGCTGGTGGGGCAGTGAGCAAGCAGATGTGTGGTGCTTGATTGCTGGCCAGGGTTAAATCGCAACAGTGATGTATTATGATAGAATTCCCTTTTTCTAAAGTTTATTCTTTAAAACAGAAGGGAAAATGGATACTATATTTAGTATTAGTATTCATTCAGTGCACAGCAAAGATGTCCCCAAAATTTAGATATTGTCCCCATACAATCATGCATTTTCATGTCTTGTTCCAGTGTATTTTGTGATAACACTTAATTTTACATGTCCATGTCAAGCCACTTCTGAGAAATTCCTGAACCATCTCTTCCATGAACCTGTGGGAGAGTTGACTTTGCAGCAGTAATGCCTTTACTCTGTAGAATCCACACAATTTTTGTTTTTAGAGGTTGGAATATATATATAAGAATGCACAGGCTTGCAGGAGATTGAAAGAAAGGTTTCATCATATAGCTGTGTCAAATGTCACTGACACCAAACTTTCTTCAGAATATACTACCCCTCGTGTTCTTAAGAATGGTACAGAAATGAAATACTATTTCTGAAAAAAAAATACAAAAAATCCAGGAAAAGGCTTTTTTTGAACCGAAACACAGTACTGAAGTCAGAGGGATTTGGACAGTGGAAGTAAATGAGCCATGAAACCTAAGCAAGCAAAGAGGAGAAAACAAAACATTAACTATTTGCTCATTAAGGGATCAGATATTCTGTGCAGTGAACGTAGTGGGAGTTCTGTGAAAATTGCAGTTTACATTCTGCAGTTTAGTTCTGTGTCATAATACATCTGCATACAGCAGCCAAATTAAGACAGTTCTAACAAACTTAATTAAGACAATCAGTACTTTTCTGATTGATATTGTACATACTGCATATTTTTATGTATAAATGGTGTTTGCAGCTGCCTGATACACAGTTGTATGGCACCCTACCACTTAAAATAGATATTTTGGCGCTTCCACAAAGTAGGCAATGGTGTGAATCAAAGTTATTCCTGGAATTCAAATTTTTCCATAGGCACTCCTAAGTTTCTGTTTAGACTGTTTGACTGTCCGGTGTGTCAATATGCTCTACTCAGAATAAGGCTGAAGAGTGCAGGAAGGAGAAGGTATAATAGGCCCTGAAACTCCTCTCTTTAAAAAATATGCATTTCCAATTGCTCCATTGACAGCTCATAAAACTGAGAAGCCTAGAAGTGTTCTAGGCTCTGAACAAATCTACTTCAGAGTAACTTTTAAATTAAATGCATAAGAACATAGGAAAATAATTCCCGTTTTAGATGATTGTGGATATTTATGGCTAAAAGAACAAGCTCATACTCTTAAAGAGTGAAATATCATACAAATTTATAAAGAGAGTTGAAATTTTAAGACCATATGAAGACTCTAAAAGGGCCTCTCTCCTGAAGACAGTATATCCTGCTCCTCTTGACAGTGCAAGGACTTGTGTGTCTAATACAATTTGACTTCTAATGATATAAGCCACAGTGCTGAGATGGGGAAGAATAACAAAGAACTGGTTGGAATTGCATTCTTTGCTTTCAAAGACACAAAAGGATCTGCAGAAGATTTTCAACCATTACCCTCACAGCAATGAAACCAATGTTTCTTGAAAATCAATAGTGAGATGAACACAGAGATGGAGAAATAAAATTCTTGAGTGACTGTTTAAAGCTCTTTCCTTTTACTTTGCACAACTAGCAGCAGTATGTGAAATCTCTATTCCTGTAAATAAAGTAATGTTTAAAATCACAAAATCATAGGATCTTTCTTATGCTGCAGTAACCAAAACTCAAGGTGAGGCTGCCCCAGCTCAGAGCAGAGCAGGACAATCCCCTCCCTTGCCTGGCTGGTGGTGCTGTGCCTGATGCCCCCCAGGACACGGGTGGCCCTCCTGGCTGCCAGGGCACTCCTGACTCACATTCAACTCCCCGCTGACCAGGACCCCCAGCTCCCTTTCCATGGTGTTACTTTCCAACCTCTCATTCCCCAGTCTGTCCACACATCCAGGGTCACCCCATCCCAGGTGCAGAATCTGTCACTTTCCTTTGTTAAACTTCATATGGTTGGTGATTACCCAGTCCTTTAATTTATTAAGGTCTCTCTACAGAACCTCCCTGCCTCCATGGGAGTCAACAGCTCTTCCCAGTTTTGTATCATCTGCAAACTTGCTTAGCATCCCTTTGGGTCCCACATCCAAGCTGTTAATGAATGTGTGGAAGAGGCAGCCATAAGAGCTCCAGCCTGCCACTCCCTGTAGACTGGTATTTTAGGTCCTGTATTGGCAATAAATAATGTTGGGAGGGAAGGTTTAAAAGGGGAAGAATGGCAAAGGGGATGGTAAATTCACTCAAGTGCCCTTGCAAGTGAGAATGTTAAAGCCTAGAGAACATCAGTGTGAGAAAACTCCATTTATTGTGCCTAATGCTGTTCATCCTCTGTCTGTTTTGAGAAGTAGAATTTCTGTGTAGAGATTGCACTCTCACCCACATGCTTGAGCCACTTTGGAGAGAGACCAAAAGCTCGGAGATGATGGTGTGGTGATAGACTGTAGTGTGTGTGACGCCCCTGGGGAGAGGGGAGCAGGGAGTAGGACCTGCCAGGATGTCCAAACCCTGACAGTGCCCGTGTCCCTGCTCCTGTGTGTCTGCAGCCCAGCATGGTCTGGGGATGCTCAGTCAGAGAGGGAATGAAATAAATCTGCTCTTGGCATTTCAGCTCTGGTTCTGTGGTCACCCTGGTTACCTGCACGTGTTGATTCACACAAATGCCAAGGCCCTGCAACTTGTTGGACCAGAAAGAAGAATTTTAAAATGGGTTTTGCCCTTTCTAAATGTGTTGCGACCACCGAACTATGTGAAATTCAAAGAAATATACTGAAATCTCAGTGCTACTTACTTTGGTGATGACAGAATTTAGGTTCTGAGTAATAGAATAGTCCTCTATCTCTACAACACATTCACCTGCAAGGCAGAATATAATTATCTTCTCTATAGTATTATGTCTCACCTTTCGTAATTTATCTTTGACCTAAATTTCCCTGATCAGCAATTGAATGCTCACCTTTTATTATCCAAAGATGTTTCTTTGTAAATGTTTTTGGTTTTTTCAATGCCTGCAAAAACAATGACTTCCATCCATTGTCTGGTTTATTTCTTTTCAATTAAACACTGCAAAAAATATTATTGCATGACTAGTCTTCCTTTGTTTCTGAATGGTAATTTGAGTCAGATCAACAAAACGTAACAGACATAGTAGAACAAATACACTTTAAAATCTGCATTGAAGTCATCCAGTTTCAGCAAAATCAATTATTTCTATACAAATGTTAATCCTTTCTCAGGTAGTTACTTCTTTAACCATCTTGGCATCTTTAAACTCAGTTTAACTATGCAATTTTAGTATTTTTATAGTTTCAGAATCCTCAATGTGTCAGACAGCACATTTGCTATATTTCTTAGCTGTCATTTCACAGAAGAAAGTATTAGTTTAATCACTCATAGTTATCAATAACATATATTAGTAACCAAAATGGATGTCTTTCAAGAGGTGAGAAAAGCTATTGAGAACTGCATCATCTCCAAATTATCAACATGGTACTGATTCTCAGGAGGGTAGGCAGGTAGCTGAAGGGCAGTCATTAGGTCAGATACCTCCAGGGGTAGAAATCGCTGAGACTGGCAATAGGTCACCAGGTCCAAGGTGTCTGAGGAAGAAAGCTGAACCAGTCTGCTGAGGGATTGTTAATTATTAAGGAAATAACATGCTATATTGCTATTTCTCTCTGCCCTCAGGAAAAAGCTGGCATCAGGGCTATGTCAGAGATAAATGGCTGTTAAGATCTCACTGCAGAGGGATTCAGCATGTGGAGGGCAGTCTCAAGCAGGTGATTTTGAGATGAGGTGATTTTTTATTTCCCCTCTGAGAAGGCCATCCAGCAAGCTGATGTCTGAAGAGATACCCTGTTTCCCTTTGCTAACTCAGCATGAATGGTGGATTATTACACAGTTAAGTACAGCTATTTCACTCACATCTAAGGACAGCTCACACCACTCAGTGGGAAAATTATTTTCCTCTTCTGGTAACTAAGCTATGATATTAAAAAAAAAAAATCAGTACTTGAGTTATAGAAAATCTGCAATGCACAAGTGGAAAATAAATCAATAAAATATCTTTCCTAACAAAATATGCAGTTTATTACAACACTGGATACTATATTGGTTTTCCCTGTATAGAAAGAAGGTGAATCTCTCTGTTTCATATAAACATATTTCTATCTTGCAATAAATTGTATCTATAAATTATTTATACTGTAACTTGTCAATGGAGAAATGTGCACTGGAAGCAAGCAGTGTATATATAAAGGGTATATACATATATTTGTACTGTGTAGGTAAAAGAGGGGTAGCAGATGACAAAAAGGATATATAAGGTAAGTCTTCTGCACAGCTAGTCAAAGCAAAAAGGAATAACAAGTACAATAAAATATATTTTACATAGAAATTAACTGTAATTTTATAATAACAGTTTTCAACATACACATAATCATGAAATTCTCTTAGCCTTCTGTAGAAAGAGGCTAATTTTTTTTCAGAAATCTCTCATGAGGTATTATTAAAATGGAGTGTTTAGTAGAGGACTAACAGTAAAACCAAATGTAATGGTAGTTCACTTGTCGTAGAGAAATTGCATAAAATTGCCTAATTATTTCTGGTCAGCAGAAAATTCAAGTAAAAAATTATACCTGTTAGGCAGAACTTTTAGGTAAAACTCAAGAAGTTACTGAAAGGACAAATAAAAATATTGAATGTGAAGTAATACAGATTCTAACTCCATGTCTAGGCAAGCAACAAATCAAATAGTGTGGTTGTTGACTTGCCTCTGAGCTATGTTCTTGAGAAATACAGCATTCTGGCATGCAGACCAATATTTCTATGCACAATCAGCCATATCCCACAAGGAATACACAGCATTTGATGTAAAATCAGACACACTATTCTTCACAGTGCATGGATTTTCGTTTATGCCCACTGACTGTTCCACTAAAGTAAAATATCTCTGAAATAAAAATGTTACAAGTACTTAAAACATTGCTCTTCAAATGTCTCACTATAGGCTTTTCTTCTCTTATTGTTTGTTCTTTAGAAATGAATAGTTAAACTATGAACAATTAACAGGAATCTATTTATCTAAGGAAAAAAAATTAACTTGAAAAGCTGGACCCAAAGAATTAGACCTATAACTCATTTCTCAGATACTTGCTACTAATAATATATAGTTTTCATTCCATAATGAAAATCAAATGGAGATTTTGCTTGAATATCAGAGTCTTGAGTGCACAGTGAAATGTAAGAATAATTTACTGATACTTCTCTTTTCTCTTAGGTTGTTATAATTACTGAAAACACAGCACTTTAATGTCAGTTTCCAAAATTTGTATCAGCAAGTAAAATCCTGATTGGAGGACTGATTTTAAGGGGAATGGGTCAAATAATCTACTGGAACATGTAGACACTCGAAAATAATATATCTTTTCTTTGCATTGAAATATTTTTTCAACACCATTGTTGTTTATAATTTTTGTTAATATTCTGTTTGTGCAATTTGGAGCCTGTCTATTAATTGAGGATAATTTCTTGCACAGCAAGAAAATCTTATGAATGCTTTGTATTATAAACATTGTTGTAAACATAAATACAGTAAATAGATCAAAGAAACATAACATAATTTTCTTGAAGAATAAGAAAAAAGTACTGAAATTAAAAAAAAAAAACAGATTTACCATATGAATTTAAATGATAATAATCACGAAGGATTATCATGCTGATCGTTGGATAATTACTGCAACGAAATTGTAGTAAATCATAATATATCCTAAAAGACTATTTGTGAAGTTTTTATTTTTTTGTCTGGTGTAATAGGCTGAACTTTAGTGCCAACAATATAGATTATTCTAGTATTCTCAGTGAAACAATAATTTCTCATACACTGTTTTTACATATAGTAATTTCTGTATTAGTACTGTGCTTGCAATAGAAAACAAAGTGTGAAAGAGACTGCAAATGACGTTGGCAATGACAGACTGGATTTCTCTATATAGCTGTTGAAATAAAGAAAGGCCTAGCTTGGAGCTACTCTGATCCTTGATCTAGCAGGACCTGCAGAACAACTGGAATAACAGATTTTGCTGAAAATAAAATGTGGATATGAATCTCCATTTAGTTTTTCCCTTAGCTTCTGTGCTATGATTTCACAATTTTGTTGTTTGTTTTTTTTCCTCTGTGTCATACATACTGTCTGTTTTGCTGTACATTGGTACTGATCCCATCAACAAAGTATTTATCAAACTACTTCTTGGTAGAATATTTTTGAATGAGTCAACCAGCTTTTAAACAACTCAAACAGCACTTGGCATTCAATTTTGACAAATGTGATTAAATTATAAGTCTTGTTACCTCTATTTAGCCAAATTTCATAAAGTTCTTTTCTATTATTTGATTTCTATTGTTTGTAATTATTCTGAACTAACATGTTCTTGGAATGTAATTCTTCAAATAAGGATTTGACCAAAGCTTTCCAAGAAATAAGCAGAGAATTTTGATTCTCAATATCTCACCTAATTAAAATCTCCCATTATTTTTCAGGTTTGTGTAAGAATAGGCTCAAAGTAAATAAAAATATTTAGAAGTTATGTAATTAATGTTAGTTACATTTTAAGTTTTATATGACCAATTCTTAAGAACCTTCATTCTTCAGATTTCTGCAGAGGGTTCATTTCAGTGTTACTTGAACAAGAAGGCACTGGCCTAAAAGCACTGGATGTTGTATTTGAAAAACTGTTTTCCAAACTATACTTTTCAGAGTTGTGAAAACTTTACTGGGGATAGGATTTCTCCTCTGCATTTTTTATTTTTTGATCTCAGAGGTTAGGAAGCCTTCCTCAGTGGTAAGACAAACCTCTTTGCACGGAGAGTCAATAGATCTGAGCTTTGAACTACAGGAAAGATAGGTGCAGCATAGAGATTGATACCTATTCCTAGACATCTGCATAATGTGGTCTGTCTTTGAAAATCCAGTGGTTTAATTATTGCTTTCATTTGTATCTCATGTGTTGGTTTCTTTTTCTTAATTATTCAAATAGGAGTTCCTTGTATTTTAGTATACCACTCAACTTCCAGTGCATCAGTTGGATATTTCCTTATTTTCAGTTCCACAAATTAAAAGGTTCACTATTTTAGGATATTTCTACTTATTCTTCAGGCTAAATTTATTTATGGAAGAAAGCACTACACTGAATATATGCCAAAAGAAATCTAGACTGAACCTGTAAGACAACAGTTGGGATCCTCTTCCTACAATTCTATGTAGAAAAACGCTAGAACAGAGATAAATTTATGACATGTAATTCATGAGGTGTTACTGCAACTTCATAACTTGATTTGACTCTGTACCTTTCTTGTGCATATGCATATCATTAGGAAACAAAGGAAAGATGGACAACTTAAAATTCATGACGTGAAATACAACCTCTATGCACTGACAACAAGCAATTAAAAACCCTGCAACCTTCAATTTGCTGGTGATCATATGCATCTCCAGAGACCAGCAAGAGTTGAAGTCTACACAGTGAATGTGTTCTGACTGTGGATCACACACTTTCCAATATTTTGTTATTACCTTCGCTAAAAAGTTTTACCTATCCTTTCTTTTAAGTGGCACAGAGAGACTGCACGGTGTTTTAATCATTGGATGTATCCAGCTGACTTGAGAAGAATGCAGCTGCTGTAGGAATCACCCCTGATTTTGGAGGTCTTGGCCCTCAGTTACTGATCTATGAGTATCACATAGCTCTCATGTGAGTACAAGTATATTTTTCAAAGTACGATATGATAACACATAAAAGAAAACAAACTAGCGAGTACAGTTTAATAATGATAAGGAAATACTCCTCTCCCATTTTATCCTAATTATGTTGTGTTATTGTACTGTGCACCCATGCCCAGGCACTGGCCACAGGGGCTGCAGGACATGTCTGTGAGGAGGGGCAGGGACTGCTCTGGGCTGGACACAGCTGGATCCAGAGGGCTACAGCCCACTGACTGCAGGGCATGGCTGGGCCCCTCAGCCAGGATGGAAGTGCTGCAGGAAAACAGTTAAGGAAAGACAAAATACCCTTTCAAAACGGTTATGGTCTGACATAATCCCTCTTTCCCAATCAGTCTTGCATAGCTCAGGGACAGGGAAGAGGCAGCAAAGATGAGAAAGGAGTGAAGTTGAGACTGGGAACGTGTGTGTGTGTGTGTGTGTGTGCAGGTGTTTTAGTTTTTGTCACTATCCAAATCTATTTTAATTGGCAGTAACTTAATTTTCCCCTAGTCTCTATTCATGGCTTTTTTGCCATAATGATAATTGTTGAGTAATCTCTCTGTCTTTATCTTGATCCGTGCTCTTCTCTCACTGCAAGAAAGTTCACGTGACTGTAGAGACAGCTTTGTGATCTACAAGAAATTCCTTCATCTGATTCAAGTGAGTTTGGCAACAAAAAGGTAAATGAACTATTCTGATTTGGAATTAGAATAGGAGAGAGAGGTGAGGGGATTTAGGCTTTATTATTTTTGGTGACTAAGTAATAAAAATTTCAAATGATCATACTTGTCACAAAAATAGAACTGTCCATAGATGACTGAAGTTATCCATATCTAGTCAAGCTCCTTTTCAATGCTTTGCAATTATCTCACAGTTAAATGCCATAAGTGATGGATAGTATTTAGAAATTACCTTTGTATCTTAAAAGAAAGCAGGAGGTAATCGTGGTGTGTCGACTTTGGTGGGCTGCCAGACCTTAACAGAAAAGCAGCCATTGACCTTCCAAATAGGCTCCTTTTGCTGCACTTTCTTGCCACTCTGATCTATCTGACCACTGCAAGATAGAAGTATTTGAGCTGAACAAAAAATTTGCAGCTACCAGCACTGGAGTTATTTCCTTTCTTGTTCCTAGGTACACCGTATTTCTTTCCCATTTCTCTCTCACACAAAGGGAATCTCCCCTTTCCTTTTCCAGCAGGTCCTTCTTATTGAGCCTGTACCCATCACTGACTGCACTGCAGTTGTGTGACATCCCACCACATCTATATTACAATTGTGTGCAGACCTGTAATTCCTGCTTTTGTTCCCTATGCTACATGCATTAGTGCACAGACATGTGAGAGGGGTGCTTGTTTCCCAGAAAAAGTGTGAAAGTTTCTCCCATCATGCCATCCTCTTGGCTCTCCCTTACTTGTGTGAATACATTGGAATTGCCCTTTTTCTGTTTTACTTTGTTGGTTATTAAGCCTGTTTTGCCCACATCATCCTGCATCATTTGCTTCTTAACCTGACACACCACTTTCTCATTTGACTGAAGGCTGACACCTCACTTCACTGTAATTTCTAGTTTAAAGCTCTCCTCACCTGGCTTGGAAGCCAGCTGGCAAGAATTACTTTGCCCTGCTTAGAATTCTTCAGTCCTTGAAGAGGGTCCCATGGTCATAAAAGTCAAGTTGTTTTGTTTCCAAGTGCTATTGCTGCATAACTTGTACTATGAGGTCAAGCATCTACAAAATAATTAGCCTGATTTTTACTTCCAGCTGAGTGAATCTGCAGCAACAAGTGTCATGCTTTTATTTTCTATTTATGCTTCTGTCCAAAATTAGAAGGCAATCATCCTCATTATTTAACACTACCTAGACAAATTATTTGATGTATCTAGACCCTAACAAAAGAGATTCGCTTCTGTAAGGAGGTTTTTCTAGAAGAATCACTGTATGCAGCTTGAGGAAAATGTTTACTGAAATGCATGAAGGCAGTTTAGAATTTTCACAACACTTCACTGTAAGTGGTTCTACTGTACTTGACTACTCACATTTTCCTTTTATGTAGTATAACCTGTTCAGCAAAACCACACATAATCACCAAGTAGTCAGAGACTCCTAACATCAGTGGCAGACCTGACTCAGTGTGTCACATTGCTGAACCTACTAAATCACTGAGCTGTGCAACAGAGAGATTAAATCTCCCTCAACACTTTAGAGTGTGTCCTTTCAGTGACAGCCACTATGAAGGGGGCCAAGGATCTCACTGTGACAGATGTAACAGGAAGCAGTGTCTCTGACATGAAGACACAGGAGAAGACAAGATGACAGAGAAAACAAAGGCTGAGGTCAGACCTAAATCTATTAAATTTCATTAGCTACAGCATTCTTCAGTTCTTTCCTACCTCGAGGGCTGAGGTCTCCACCTTATTGTGGTTGGCAGGAAAACTACAGGCATTTTGTCTTAGTCAGTTAACCTATTTGGGATCTTAAATCTGTGTTAAAATGAAGATGCATACGATGATTGGAACAATTATGAATCTTAATTTTAATAAAATTTCACAGAAGCATAAACAGATTAATTAAAGATATAGACTTTAGAAACAAGACATAAACCTAAGAAATAGATATTATCCCCTCAGCAAAATGTAAACTAACCACTTCTTCAAGGAACAAAAATATCCCCCAGTAGTTTGTTGCTTTGGTCAATCATATTTTAATTACTTCAATTTATGTCAAATTATGTTCCCTATAGTAGGAAGCTGTGAAAAAGAGAAAACAGCAGGAAATCTAAATATAGGAAGTATTAATCAAGATAAATAATGCAATGTTAATAGTAAAGACTGACATAATAGGATGCTTCTTAGCAGTCATCACATAGTAAACATCATTCAGGTGGCTGGTACTCCTCCAGTTACCTCTAAAGATTGTTTTGAGACCTAACAATATAAGGCTTCCAGAAAAATCTTGTGGTAGACAGTAGCTGTAGCCCTGCTCCATGGACATCTAATGTGAACTGCATCTGAACACTGCAGACCTCAGGACTATTTTTGGCCTGAAGCCTGTCATCTGAGGAAAAACAACAGAGAGATGCATAGCGAAATATTGAATCAAAGAGAATTTCAGATACAGTAAAAACTTAGCCTTTCCATCTGCATCAACCTATTTCCTTTCAATCTTTAAAAGTAATCCTGAAGAATATCATGCTGGACTGTGCTTCATGTTTTAAAACTCCAGTCTATGAATAGTTTGCTTGCTTGTAAGCAGGTTTATATTTCTACAATGATTTTCTGTGTTATTTTTTAGTTGTGTTCCTCATAGTATTTGGCTCTTCATATGCTTTTGTCAAGAATGCATATCTTGCTCATGGTATTGCACCAGCTTACCTGCTGTTTTTTTGAGAGAAAACAGAGAAGTAACGGTGAACTAGAGCTAATGTTGAGGGTAATGGGTTCCAGATTGCTATTATAGTATGCAACTGCTCAGAATAGGGTAATTAAATGCTCAATCTTGTGGAATTAATTGAACAGAACAGATAATACATTGTTTAGGCATTCTGAAAAAATCTTATAATATGATGTATTACCGTTGTCCTGGAGTTTCCCTTGAAAAACATAGCATATACTGATGAATAACATTATCTGTAATATTCTAAAACCTTTGTTTTTAACCATTCACATTAGTAACTTTAGAGAACCAGAGATCTCACTAATGTATCAAGTATCTTAACCTACTGTTAAAAATTAGTCCCAGCTACTAGCATTTACTCAAACCCTCTTTTGAAACAAAAGGAAGCACATCTAATATGTAAAGCTAAGTCACACATTTTTAGTGACATTGAAACCTTAACAGTCTAAGTCGATATTTTGCTATTACTGAAAAAAATATAATATTGTGAAAAATATCACTAATAGTACAATTACAATTGTTACACTCACTATTCTTAATATATAAGAATTCTTAATATACTACTATTCTTAATATGTAGTTCCTTTTTTACTTTTACAGTCACACTTCTAGTGTTTCTGAGTGGTTTCATCCTGGATATGGGGAGAAAGGCTTCCAGCAAGCTGACCATTTCCCAAACCTCTTATAGGGATGATTATAATGTTGACAATTTCTTCCTTTCATTTTAATACAGGGAGTTTTTATATATTAGAGCTGTTTCAAAACTTTTTCTCTCATATTTACTCTTTCTCTTTCTTTATTGGTCCGCACCTTCATGTTACATCTATATTTGCTAGATATACCCTGTCTTAATTATGTCAGATGCCTGTTTTTCATTCTCAAAATCAATTTTACATCATCTTCTATCTCAATATTTTCATCTAGTGCTTACATCTCCATGGTTTCTCTGCATCTCACCTATCCCCCTGAAGTTCTACTCCTCAGGACTGCATTCTGCATCCTCACTTTCAAGGCCTTTGCTGAAATACCATGCCTGCATTCTGCACTACTTCATTATTCTAGAGTTACAAATATTACACTCTATGCTGAATATATCATTCTATGCAGAGCAATTTTCTTCTAAAGATATAAGCACATGGTTGTACCTCAAAATTATATAAAGAGAAATAAAACTGATCAGGCCTGTTCATTATAAAATGGTCTTTATATCTAAAGAAGTTGAAACAAAATCCCTTGTAGCCTAGAGCAACTTTAGATAAAGCCTTGCAAACCTCATCCCTGATCCTATGACCTGTTAATAGTGATGGCAACACTACATTTACTGGGCTACAGGGCTACATTAATAACTGCCAAGGACTGTTGCTCTCAGAAAATATTCCTGATATATTATTGGCGATGTCCTTGCCTTCAACCTGTCTATCAAGTTATTTCTTTTTGTCTCTTAAATACCTTAAATACAGTCCTAGACTACACAATTTGTTTTCAGAATACTAGTAGTTACTAATAGTAACTGTCTGAGGTGCATGAATGACTATGTGAAGAATTAACTTTTATCTAAATAGCTTCATCCTTGCACAGAGGTTTTCAACAAGTTCATTTTATGACTGCAGTTCATTTTGGAGAAAAATCTGCCTCCAAGTTCTGAAAGGGTGAATTTTGGGGTAAAACACTTGTTTGTTCTCAAGCATGTAAGAGTTCAAATGAAAATTGCAGTACTCGCTTTAGCCTCTTTCCAGACAGACAATTATCAGTGTGCCTAAACCACAGCCCCAGTCAGCTCAACACTGATTGAAGAGGAGCATCCTGCTGAGTTAGCAGCACTTCTGTGTAAAGGGAAGATATGTACAGAGAATGTAAATTGTGTTGAATTTCTGCCAAATCCAGAGCAAGGTGGCCAGTACCAGAAACTGTGAACTCCTGCTCCCACTCTTGTCACTCACTCCTATTATGAAGTTTCTCTTTTCTCCTCTGAGCTGTTTATATAGACACTTGAGGAGCAAATATTTCCTATCAAAGTACAAAAATAAAGGAAAAAGTGAGAAAACAAGAGCAAATTCTTACGTGGTTACCTTCCAAGCATACTGAAGAAGAGATCGGTAACAAAACTAAGATGAGATTGAGACTTAATCCTCTCACCAAAAAGATTTAAATGCTGCTTCTTCTTATGTAACAGTGCCACAAGAGCATGACTATTCAAGTTTTCAGCCTGGATAGATTCTGAGATCTTAAGGTGGAGTTCTGGGCTTCCCCTGGTTAAAACAAAAACCTTGTGAAAAATTTTGGGCAGTTCTAAATCCCTCTGCACCTGATGACACACAGAGAATTTCAGTAACTGTTTTATGACCTTCTTCTCCTTTCTATCTAAATATTTTCTTTTACAAAGAGGAATTAAAGACATTATTAATTTATAAATTCATTAGTTAAATGAGTATCCTTGATGATAGAAATTCTGTTTAGTAAGAACCAGTGACCTTGTTTACCACAGAGACTGTGTCCTGTAACACTGAAAACTTGTGATGTTCATGGGAAAAATGCATTTACTGACAGACTGTCGGCCCCTGTGGGAAAAGAATACATTAGCTTCAACTGTTTTTATTAAAAATAGGTTCTCTAGAGAAAGAATGAACTCATTGAACTTTTCTTTACTATGGGTATCACTAAAAATGAATCCATAGTTTGTATTGGGTTATATGTCTGTGATTTTTTAATGAAGGCAAACCTTATCCTGGAGGCATCCTGCATCTTGCAGTCCTTGTCTTCTCTGCAGGCATATAACTGTACTGCTCATAATTCATTAAGTCAGCACATATGGTCATATCCACATTCAAAAAAAGCTACTGACAGAAAGAGTGACACATCTGAAAGGACTGCATGTTCTCATCAATATGGAGTTTGAAGAGGACATAAGAGTGAGTATTGCCATTATCAGACTTATTGCTAGATAGTTATGGAACTATGACATCAGAACTTCTGATAAAGAAAGAAAATTATTGTGAAAATTCAATCTAGGAAAAAAATTATAAAAGAAAATAAATGAGTTTCTGATGTTCATGAGGTACAAAACAAAGATATGAAAATTAACTTTCCTGCTCACAGAGTTTCCACTTATGTTAATTCATATCCTATATTTATTTAGAAACTCCCAACCAAGTCACATTTTATGTTTTTAGTCTATACAGCTCATATTCCTGAAGAATATAGAACCATTATCAGACTACTTTACAAAAGCTACATGATTACTCAAGCTAACAATGACAAAAATAATTATCATTAGATTGCTCAGTATCCCCTCCTAAAATTCCTAACAAGTTTTTAAACAGTACCAAGAGGCTGATTCTTGCAGCCAAATTGAGGGCAGAGCCAGAAATAATTGATGTTTCTTTGACAATGACAAATAAAAATTTTAAATTACAAGGGAGGATTTAAATTAATTTGAGAAGAAATTGAATGCCCTGGAAAGAGAGATCATCCATTGTTGAGAGTCAAAACCAAACTGTCCTAAGAGACTCTGTTAAAGGCTAACAAAATGAACTTTGTTCTAATTTAAAGACACCCTAATGAAATCAGCTAACAGAGGGAGTTGTATAACTTTTTAATTTTGTAGAGAATTGGGGAAATGCTCCGTGCACTACTTCTGCTTTTGCTGTTATCTGTATAACACAAAGTGAATAGCTCCTAGGTCCAGTCCATTTCACTCATCTGAATTCCCAAAACCCTAGTTTGAAGCCAAGATACCATTTTGCTTTTTCCCTTCCTTAACACCTTGAATTGGGAATCTAAATCCATTTGCAATGTTTTAGAAAAAATTCTCTTGAGTGGATAAGTGACTACAGCTCCAAGGATAATGGGGGAGGTATATTCTAAACATTTCTGTTATTATTATTATTATTTTGCACTATTTGCCATGCTGAAAAGTATCGTTTTCTAACCTATGATTCCAGAAACATCGATGAATAGCTGGATGGGTAGATACGTATCTAACAGACATTGTTACCTCTCATTTCAGAGGGTGCATTTCAAGCCCTGATGGAAAGGGAAGGTTTAGGATTTTTGTCTTTCAGACCATAATGGTTTCCTAAACTGACAATGTGATCAGATTCAGGTCCTTTACCTCTACCCAGTAATGTTATTGTATATGAGAGTAGGTTAAGATCCATTAAGTCCAGATTTAGGAAAAGGATAATTTTTTTTTGTCTGGATTGATTTCTTGCTTTAATCCTGGTTGTTAATTGTAAAAAATTAGTGATTAGAGGCTTCCAGTATGATGAGCATGGTACCACATGCACACATGGTAGAAGACCACGCCTGTTCCAATGAGCCCCTGTTACCCAAAGAAGTAATAAATAATTAGTTACAAATCATCTTCAATGTATTATTTATTCAACAGTGCTTATTAAATTTGAGGGCAGAAATGCACGGAGTTGCCTAAGGAAATGCATCCACATCATTCATATTTACAGCATACCTTGCCAAAAGGCTGGTCAGATAAAAAACTCTTTGGAAATTCAGTCATCCTCCCAAAAGCAGTGGCCAACATCTTTGGTTTGACATGAAAAACAGTTCCATGGCTAGTGCTGTGATCTGTCTGCTGGCTAAATCCTCTTTGAGGGCAGCTGGCCCTGCACACCCTGGACAGGCTCAGCTGATCCTCCTTAGGCTGTGGCTGGCTTTATTGATTTGTGCATTCAGAGCTCTCTTTTGCTCTTCCCTGAGTTAGACCAGTGATTAATAGCCAGTTCCCATTAATCCTTCCTTCTTCACACTGAGCAGCTACAGGACTTGTCCCTACTTACCTGGTAAAATTTTAAGTCATAACATGACAAGTAATAGGAGAAAATTTGCTGCTGCATTGATTAAGGCAATTACCCAAGGACATGAAGCAGTAAAATGTTTGACCCAAGAGAAGATTCCAGAAGGTCTCCTGAGTTTAAGCCTTGTGTTCACAGTGTCACAAGTGGTAGTAAAACCAGAAGACTGCAGCAGACTCTCAATATACCTGCTAGTAGAAAGTGGGAAATGCAAGGCAGTTCAGTAAATATTTCAAAAAGATACTCTATGGCTATTGTACATCAAAAGCGAAAGAAAAAATAATCTTCCCCTTCATTTCTCAAGTTTATTTAATATAGAAAAAAAGAAAAAATGCTCTTTACACATCATCTGTCCCAAGTTTCATTGTGTTTAAAAGAAACTTTGCAAAAATTATTTAAAAGAAATGTAGAGATGTCTAAAGACTTTAAAAACAGCTGAAAACAAAAGGAAGTATCATAAGTAATCCCTGTTGTCCTCTTCTTTTACAATTTTGCTTTTCTTATGGAATTCTATTTTAGTAAATCAAAATGGTGTCTTTAATTTATGAAACACATAAACGTTCCTGAAGTAGGGTTGAAAACCTAGAACCCATCATAAGGCAGTTGATTATGTGCCTTCTTTTTCTTTTTCTTTTTTCTTTTTCTTTTTCTTTTTCTTTTTCTTTTTCTTTTTCTTTTTCTTTTTCTTTTTCTTTTTCTTTTTCTTTTTCTTTTTCTTTTTCTTTTTCCCTTCATATACCCTGGGTCTTGATTATTTTCTACACAGTAATAAAGCAGCCACAGGACAAAAAGGCGATTCACACTACTTTCTTCCTCCATCTCCAACTAGATTATTTTGAAATTGATAGACACAATGTCCTCATCATTTTTAAGTGATGCAGAAAATGCTCCCCTGATGGCTATTGTTTTGTATAGGTTTTAGGTCTAGACAGGCAGTGAGTAGGTGCCAAATGCTACCCTTTTCTCATCCAAATCTTTCTGGACAGGTATGCTAATGACAAAGCAGAGGCATTTAAGAATTTTTTTCAGACCAAAGCTTGGCAATACTGAACTCTTAGCTGTCTCAAGTTTGATGGTTGCAAAGAGTGTTCTATATTAGGCTGCATCAACCTAGGAAGTTTACTAATGTCCTGCTTTAAAGTACTTAAGAACATTTCAAACTTTATCATTGAAAAGAACCTGGTAACAGAATATGCTCATCCAACATGTATTTTTCAGGAGCTTCCATTCACGGAATGAATTGCAATGAATTCAGTGCTCCCCAAAGGATGCTGAAGAATCTGATCATGGATCTTGAGTACACCTAGGAATTGTTAAGACCCAATACATGGGTACTATTAAAAGTACAAGATAATAGATGTGGAAGATTAGGCAGGTCCAAAGAAAAGAAAAACCTTTAAAAATGTCAACCACAGTCAGAATATTCTTGTTCATATTACTTATTGCTGTATAAAAATTATGGCATTTAATCATTAAATACAAGATTTTAAAGATGTGATAAATCTGTACCAGCAATTTATACAGCACTTCAGCTAGAGAGATAACTTGGCAAAAACATCTGAGGAGAAGAAATAGACACAGATCTCAATCATAATGTTAATCACACTCTAATTATCGTTGCTCAGATTGACATAAGAATAATCATTAGATATTAAACTGCAGTCTTCTGTCTCAAAAATCTAATAAGGAATATGTTTGATCAATATGCAGAATCATTATACAGATTAACTCTACTATTTTCCCTTTTGTTTAATCGGTAAGAAAAAGATTTGTTGTATCCTCATCAAAATAGCAGTAACAAAAAATTTTAGATTCTTAATTAACTTAGATTTGTCAGTAAATATGAAGGAAGAAAAAAACACAACTGTTCTAAGCAAGACAGTTGAAGATAATTTGTTTTCTTCAAGAAAGATGTTTGATTCTTATCAAAGACCTGCCAGAATAAAGTCTTTAAATAGATAGCTTCCCTTAGTGTTAAAGTGTAACATTATTTTTAGTACTTATTTCACTTCAGTTTTCAAAAGCTGGTTCCCAAAATAATTTTCTTTCCCACTATTATGTTGAACACGTGGCAGATATCAAACGCTTTTTCCATGCAGATTTGGAGTCACTTAATACAAGGCATCGAGGATGGGAGCAAGCATATCAAAGCATAGCAAGCATATCAAAGCAAGCATTTGTGGAATGTAGAAGAGCAATTCAACTGCCTGGATGTGAGAAATGGGAGTCAATATATTTAAGTGTTGATCTCTACATGTAGACACTACAGTCAGTGGACTCTAGAGAACAATTCAGATCTGCAAAAAGAACATTAGGAGCTCTATACTGTTGCTTAAACAAAATCAGTGCTCTCTGGGACAGATTACAAACTGAGGCAACAAGACAGACAGGTATGTCATGGCACCTAGAGAAAGGCAAAAAAACTATGTCTTCTGCAGATTCAGGCCAGGAAGAATAATTTCGAGAATCTTAATGTCATTAGTTGCTTGTTACTTATGTTACTAAATCATTAATAGTGTTTTTGCACTCTGATACTCACTGCTGGGCAAAAAGCAAGAAAAACTTAATTTATTGGAATCTTGTTGTGATGTAATACTTGCATAGAGAATCAGATCTCCAGTCATCTCCTCTGACTAACCATCACAATTAATCACTGTTGATAGATTTAAAATCCACACAAAATATCTCCTAAACTTCCAGATAGAAAAACTGTCCTATGCAACTATTTCTGCAGGAAGGGTTTCTGTTGTCTACAAATGTCTCAGCTACACACAATTCAGTTATGTCTGTAGCAGGAATGACCTAGGTGAGTCCTTTGAAGACTCTACACAAAATGTTAATCAACACAGGCATCCAAATTGAACTAGACAGAGAAAGAGATGCCAAACTGTCCAAAGCTTCCATCTGAAGGGCTTCTGTAACTATTAGTCAAATATGTTATTGTGGAGGTTCAATCAGTCAGTCACCTGGTTTCAAGTTGATCCATTGTCTCAAGCCTGTCCGTTAGTCAATTTATGCAGGTGACTAACTGGAATGTTCCTGGACAACCCAAATAATTAATTATTTGTGAGTACTGGTGCACAGAGACCTGAAACCCTGCTGCCCCACAAATATGACTAAAGAACATATACTTACAACTTATAGCTTTAGTCACATTGCTCTTGGCAGTGTTTAACAACAAAAACTACAAAAGCATACATTATTAAAGTTCTGTGCTTTATGAAAATGGTTTAGAAAGGAAGGATAGTCCCTTTGGTATCAACCACAATAAGTGATGTGGCAGAGCACACAAATGGGCAATAGCAACTATCTGAATGCTTAGTGGGGTGATGGAAAAATAATTAATAATACTTTCAATAAAGGAATGGAATGATCTCAAATCCCATTGGATTATACTGCAGAAAAATGACACAAAGGTAACTACAGATATAATACATTTTGGTACTTGTTGCTAAAAATGTTTTTTTTTACCGGTGTGATTGGACAAACTGAGAATTAGGGCTGAGTTTTGAAAATATTTATACAACTGTAATTTTCAATTTACAATGTATAATTTATTCTGCTTCTCTAATTATGTCGAATAGTGTGTCTTCTCTTTTAATAGACTTAGAAATCCCAAATAAAATTTGTTGCATTACTCAACATAAAATAGATTTGTATAATGTTGACAACATGAACAATACTTCGAAACCTCATATGCTTCACATAGTCAATAGCAGTCTGTGAAACACAAAAGCTCAAAGAAAACAAGGACTATCAATATTTGTAAGTTTATCAGATGTTCAGTTAGTGTCTACTTTTGCAAGTGTTTTTCTTGCACTATTTTCTTGCAAGTGTTTTTCTTAAACACTAATTATATGACATTTTCTAACTATAGGCTGCATATGTATATTACACAAGAGCTGAAAAGGAGATTAATTTCTCTGAAGGCACAGTAAGAACTTTGTTCTTGCCCCCACTGTATTCAATGGGAATTTTGCCATCAGCTTCAATGAAAACAGGTTGAAGTTTTAGATAGTTGACACAGAACATATTTTAAAGCCACCTGTGCAAATGCGACCACTGAGCCACCTTCTGTTGCTACTGTTCTACAGAATTTTTACTCTCCAATGGTATATTGCTTTCACCTATGAGCATTGATTAAACTCATCATCTGCACATTTTTAACCAGGAATTATACTTTTTACACTTAATCTCTGCTAGAATTAAGAACTTTGATTGAATGATCCATTTTGAATTTTTCATGTTTTTATCTCACACAGTGTATATGAAAGAGATCACATTAATATGAAAAGTTCAGATAAGAAGAAAATCTGTGATGCTGTAAAAGTATGGCTGTTAAAAAGGTGGGGATTGGGTTTTTTTTTGGAAATGAGGAAACATGTATTTTCAGGTTTTCTGTATTTACTTTACAATTCTATTAAGATATATTGAGGTAAAATTTACGTATTTATAAAGGGATAGCAGCCATCCACATAGCTGTACCTTTCAGTTATTTGAATAAATGAGAAAAAAATATGTTTCATTTTTTTAAATGTAGACAGACTGTTGTTTATGATTACTACAAGATAATTAGAGAAATGGGTTCTTACTTTTCATTACATTTTAATGAAAGTTTAGGAACTATGTTTTACCTCTTTAGCCAGGATACTCTTTCCAGCATTCAATCCTCTATTTCATTTGGAGTGTTTGAATGCCCTGTTTTGCAGCTATGTCATCTGTTCTCTTGTAAAAATGCTGCCTTATTGTACTGTAAGGAGAACTGCAGAAGCATTTGGAAATTACAAGCTCTAGTTTTCAACATGAAAGAGTTCTCATGACGTTTTGATGCAAGGCCTTAGAGATCAACACCAGGTATGTAGTTTGTTGCTGATGTTGACTGATTTGGGTCTGCAGCCAATTATTATAACAGTGGAAATCATTAAAGATTTTTTTTTTAATACCGTATGTAGCACAAATCTCAGACTTTAGTGAACCTTAAGAAAATCCAAATTACAAAAAACACAGGATTGTGAGGTGGGCTTTTTGGAGTATTTAGTATGTATCATATTCTAGTAAAGATGCTGTATTATAGAATTGCATTCCAAACACAAAACTCACTTCTACCCACTCATGAGTACTTACTGTCTCTGTGGAGAAAATATTCATCATATATACTGAAAAATAGTGCTGACAGTACTGAAATTGAGTTTTTGTTTTAAAACACCAAAAAACTATTTAACAACTTCAAACAAAGGAGTAATGGACAATGAGCTGGTTCTCTGAAGTCATGGTATGCATAGTGTTGATTTAGAAGTAGGTAATAGGTGGATGTGGACATATGAGACTAATATTTCATCAGCTTTGTTATTTTGTCTCACAGTTTGTAACACTTAAAATATTTTGAAACTGTTGGACTAAACTATATAATCTGTACACAATCAATACTCAGTGCAATATTAAGGAGAATTTAGGAAAGGCAGTCAAAAATAGCAGAAACATGTTGCGGTGCGCAAGTTTTTAAGTTTATTATAAGTTGATTTCATTTATAATTGTAATGGCTTCTCCCTGGTGTTCCCCCTTCTGTAATGGTCTGCCCCAGGTCTTCCTTTCCCGCCCTTGCCCTGTTGCACCTCCCCAAACCCCTCCCAGTTAAGTGTCAATCCTCCCCGGGCCCTCCCAAGTACCTGGAATGTTCCCTGTCCTTCTCCCTCAAACCACTCCCTAGCCCCTGTCAATCCTCCCCGGCCACTCCCAATGTTCTAGAAAGTTCCTTGTCAGTTAGTGTTTTCTCTGTCTGTGATTTGTCCTTGCGTTCTGTACCCCGCCCAAGTGTTGTCCCATTGGAAAACTGGTTCACTGTCTCCTCCCTGCGTTCCTCCCACCCACTGTCCCTATTGGCTGTTGATTTGTACCCTCCCATGGGGGAGGTCCTGTATTTAAGTTGCTGTCGGTTCGTTCTTTTGTGCCTTTTGGTGGTTCCCTTCCTTGCGACCCAGTTGTCTCAGCCTGCCCTCGACCAATAAACCCTGTGGATCCATCAAAAGGTCTCGCCCGATCCTTTGTGGTCCTCGGACGCGCGTCTCTCGTTCGGGGCTCCCAGAGCCCTAGCCGTACTCCCGACAGAAGATCTTTTCGGGGGACGGCCCACTCCTGGCGCCGAGCCTCGCCCTCGTGGGCTAGTCGGGCCGGTCGGGGTGGACAGGAGGAGGGCGAGGCCGCGTCAGAAACACTGATCAAGGATGCTAATAAATGATAATTAATTATCTGCAAATTTTATTTGCTTCATGGAACACTGAATACATAATAATTTTCCCATTAAACGAATTCTCCTATGATCTTTCATTTCTTAGAAGTTTCAGTGAAGTTAGTGTGGCTCTCTGCAGTTTGACACAGATTCAGGACCACTAATTTCAGTGACATCTGACGCTTAAACTTAACCCTGGGTATTGCTTTTTTCCCGTTACTTTTTTTCATTCAGTGCTGTGATGGAAAAAAAATCCAAATTAAAAAATCTCCAGAAAATACCCAAAGAAAGAGCAGGAAAACAACCCAAAAAACATCCAGTGTGACATCAGCTGTATCTTCCATTTATAAATGGTATACTTATTTATAGATGTGAATAAAATTGTAAACTTTTAAAGGCCTTAAGTGACAGGCAGACACAAAACAGTATGTGAGTACTGTATACCCAATATTTAGTCCCTTAATTTCTGCTGGTAGCAATTCTGAGTTATTATCACAATTTGTAGTGGCTAAGGAGTTAAAAAATTTTTATTAATCTGCTAAGTGAAAGGCCACTTCTCTCAGTCAATTTAATGTTCTTAGCCATAGGCTACAAGTTTCACAATGATTTAACTGTGGCCTTGGGACTTACTGATAATTGTCGTGTAAGTTGTGGATCTGTTTCACCTCTGACTTCAAAGCACAGAAGTGCAAGGCAAGGCTCAGGAGGCTTTTTTCCTGTAGTTTTACACTTTTTCTGCAGTGACTTGTTTTGCTGTAGCTTAATGCTGGTTCTTTAATGGTCTAACTATACATGATAGAGGTCTAAAAAAAGTGAGGAATTCTTGCAAAGGAAAGGAAGGCCGAAAAGGAAAGAAAGAAAGAAAGGTCAATAAGTCTTTTTAAGAACACATGAAAATAACTCCAAGCAGATCCATGACTGAACAGATGGAAGAAATCTCCACCATCAGTGTCAGGGAACTTGTGGTAATGAATAAGAGAACCTGGTGGCTTATCCCTGAACCCCCTTCTCATTCATTCTTCTCGTTTTTCTTGAAGACTAACTCCACCATCCTTACCACCCAGAGGGATAGTAAAATTGTGAGCACAAAGGGCAGACAGTTTTTTGAACAAGAATTGTAAATGTCCTGAAATGAAAATTTTAAGAAGCTTTGGATTACAAGTATTAGTGTTTGCTGTATTTTTGTTAGGTTGTTAAAGCTTAAATTAAGATAACAAGAGGTTCTTCAATCTACATGCAAACTATAATCATTTTTTGCTCTCAACATCATTTTGAGTGGAAAAAACATTATAGAACTACTAAGAGAGAAATGTAAAGAGTAAGGTGGTGTCTTAAATCTCACTTCTGACAGGCGAAATTGTGTTATTCAGGGAAATCAGGAGCTTTGTTACAATATGATTCCATATGTCTCTCTTAAGAAGCAGATTTTGCTAGGTCTAAAAGCTATTTAATTATTACATTTATTATTTTAACCTTATTTTTTACAGATTGTATTGTTTATGTATGTTCTCAATGGCTAGTTCTGAAATCGAGCAAGGGCTCCACACTGGTCAATGACTATGTCTGTTAAAACAGAATTTAGCAAAAATTTTGCACAAGAGAAGTGCTTCCCAGCCAAAACCCAGGCACAAATTCAAATGATATACCACAAATCAGGAACTGTGTTAAGGAAGTATGAACAAACTCAATCCATTCTGGTAGGAAAGAGAGGAAAAAATATATGAATGTGAACCTTACCCTTCCATTTACCCCCAGGGCCACAGAATAATCCCTGGCCTTTTTTAGTTAATAATACATACTTAGCCTGTGCCTTGCCAACTATGCCTTCCCAACCATGCCTCCCAACTTGTCTTACCTCTTAAAAAACTGGATGATGAAAGGCTAGAAACTCTAAAATTTTTATGATTGAGGAAAAGGAGTTTAGCTTAAACTCTAATCCTCTTTTTCTTCTTTTTCTTTTCTTTTTCTTTTTCTTTTTCTTTTTCTTTTTCTTTTTCTTTTTCTTTTTCTTTTTCTTTTTCTTTTTCTTTTTCTTTTTCTTTTTCTTCTTTTTCTTTTTCTTTTTTCTTATTTTTATATTTTTTCTCTTTCTTTTTTTTTTTCTTTTTCTTTTTCTTTCTCTTTTTCACTATGCTCTAATATTGGAGCATTATGTTCCGATCAAAGGAAAAGCTTCAGAGAGGGCATCTTCAAAGACTGTGGAGTCAATCAGCTGCAATAAATCCACAGTCTTTCTTAGTTTTAGAACTAATTGTTTCACAGAATCACAGTAGGATGACCTTCTTTAAAGCATTGTCAGTGATGATGCCGTACTGCTTTCTTCTCTTTATAAAATACCTCACTGGCTAACTCATTTCCCCAGAACAGGAGAGACCTAGGGTCAGTGCCAGTTTCTGTCTCAGGGAATACAAACTCTCATCTCTTATCTCCTTGGCAAATGCTATAATCAACAAGATAGTTTATTTACAACAGCAGGAAGTGTCTTTCATCTTGTTGATTCTATATAGAAAAGATTATCTGGGGTAGAGGAAAAGCAAAGGACAAGGAAAAATAAGAAAGTGAGAACATGTTTCTTAAACATTCCTTGTGAATTGGAGGAAGTTGCCAATATCAAGATACAAATAAAAGACAGTTAATCCATTTTATTCAGGACTATTTCTTATAAAACACAAAAAAGATCTTTAGAGCAAAGGTTGGAGCTCAGATATCTCCTCACCAGTAGGTTCTTTGGTCTGATGAAACTCAAGTTCATTTTGCAGAGGTACAGTTTCAGTAGCTGGGGCTGCAGACTGATAAATCCACACAAAGAAAGAAACCAGGCACATGGCTCTTGGGGGGGGACAGGCCATAGAACAACATTTAGGTTTCATTCTGTCAAGGCACAGTGAGGTGAGGCTGGCCATGCCCTCAGCAGTATGTGTAATTCCACAAGGTCTGGACACAGAGGACAAGGATGATACTGATCAGGCTGCAATGTGCATCCAACGTCTGCCCCAGGGAGAGGGTTGTAGGTAGGGCAGAGCAAGCTATAATGCATGTCCCAGGATCCCTGCAGGAGAAGAGCTGCTTCCAGAGCCCAGTTCAGGGAGCTGCAGCAGCACCCAGGCATTCCCACAGCATCACTGTGGCTGATGGCCCCAGGCTGGCAGGGACCCTGGGTGTGTGGTCAGGGATGGGGGGTCCCCAGAGTGACTGGGCAGGAAGAGTAAACCCCTTTATGGGACTAAAGTCTAGGACAGATTTCCATTAGGCCTTTGTGACTGAGATCTGTCCTGTATGAGCAGTCTAATTTCTGAGCTAAAGTGGAAAAAGGAAAACAACACTTCGTTGAGCAGAGAGATATTAGGATAGCATGTTTGGATTTAGCCATCAGAAATCCACCTCACTTCAGTGAAGGTTTCTGTGTTCTCTTACAAGTAAGGATAATTCCCTGAGGCAATTCTGAACATTTCCTCCCTGTCCTGCAATATCTATGGCTGTAAAACCTGAGCCATTTTTAAATCCTCTAGAATTATGCAGGAAGGTAACATTGTGAGAACTTGGACTGATTTACCACTTTCCCTGCACACTTGTTTCTTCAGGCAACTACTGCTGGGGATAATATCAGACTAGCTTGCTATTGAGGAAATCCCACAAGAGAAAACCCTTTGTAAACTAGCATGTATGAAATTTTACCGAGAAAAAGGTAGACAATAATGTGCTGTAATCACAAAGGATTTCCTCATCTTTAAGTAAAATATAATTGGGTATTCCTTTACATAGCTTTTTGTCACTGTTTAGCTCAGTTTTTCCCTTTTTTAGAGGACATAAGATTCTCTGCTGAAAAATTAAATGTCCAGTCACAATAATTTACTTAAGTTACTACCACAAAGAGGACACTGTAATTTAATAAAATTCAGCATTTTAATTTTTAATGTACAAAGAAATATTGCCAAAATAACTTTCCTGTTAATTACACATTTTTGGATACGGTAATTTGAACAAGAAGGTGTCAACACTAGAGACGAGGATGAAAGTCTACCAAAAGGGATCCTGTTGTCCTGCTGACATTTTGGAAGAGAGATTTCTGCACCTCTACCCTGTGAAATTAAGCATTCTTCCAGCATAGACAACAGCCAGTTTCTGAAATGTACATTTCTTGTGTCAATCCACATCAAAATGGAGATCTAAGACACTTCAGCATTTTCAGCTAGTGGTACCCCTGAGTAAATCAAAGCACTAAAAGTGTCTTTCTTTTATCTGTGTTGCTCAAGACACTCTAAAGTGTCATTCTGCAGTCAGAAAGACTGGAAGACCTCTTCTCTTGAGATCCTAATAAAAAAGAAGGACTTTACTACTCTCCCCCCCCAAGACTGACTTTTTTATTTTCTTTTTTTCTCTATTCTCCCTACACTGTTAATTTTTTCAATTAGACCTTGTGTATGCATTGTGAAGACAAAATCGGTACTATGGTGGTTAGAGCATTCAACATGTAGAGAAATATTAGACAAATAAAAAGGGTAAGACAATCTTTTTTTAACGTTTCAATTTAAAATAAAATAGACACTACTATGTGTTAATAGACTGTAAGAAATGTTGTACAGTGACTTTTCCTCTCATTCTCTCCATTAATAACCATTCTCTGGCTTGCACAGTGTGTCCATCATTTACAAGGTTGAAAACATCAGTTTTGGGGCTCACATGAGCACTCTCAGGCTTATATGTAAACAAGATAAGTTCACTACCACAGAACACACAGAGAATTCTAAATAGGGTTGGAAAATCTCGAGCAGTTTTGTAGAAAATGGACAGTGTTTTATCAGACTGTTTACATTCAGGTGTGAGTAGGACTGTCTGCAACTTGAGAAAATAATTTTCTTATGCTGGTACTATCTACCTGAAGGAGCTGAGGAGAAACAGAAGTTGAGTAGAAATATACTGATGGGGCATCTCTTCAGCATTTCACTGAAAAAGTATAGCCTCATTAGCTGACTGTTTTTTGCACTTTGTTGTCAAACATGGATAATTCTTTTTCTTGTGGTTTCTTTTCAGGTACTCACATGACCCTTTATTAAAGATTGTGTTTACTAAAAAGAGAAATATGGAAGCAGATTCATCTGTGTAGTGTGCTGTACAGTCAAATCTTTCATGACTTGGCTTTAAGTACTATAAAACCACATGCAGAATTTTAACAGATCTCCTGTTCGAGAAGTTCTGAAGTATTCTGTAACTGGTTAGCAGAGAAATTTGTTGAGAGAGAGTGAAGATCAGACTAGATATTGAGTTTACATCCTTTTCATACAGAACAGTGGTTCACTGAGCATAAATATAGAGATTACTTTCTTGCCAAATTTCTCTTTTCACTCTGCTGCTGGTGGTAAAGTTAGGAAACTCTAGAGTAATTTTGGTTTCTGTGGGTTGGAAATTAGTCACTATACAGAGGTTTAATGGGAAATTTCCAAGTAGGCATTTCTAGTGAAGAGTGCACTGACTTAAAAATGATAGCCCTGCTGAAATAGCTATGCAGCTCGTTCTTTTCATCTTCTCCTTAATGATGCTTCTTAGTGCATTTCCAGTTCTCCTGCACCAGTGTGCTAAAGACAGGTTATAGAAAACTACTGCCCATCTTTATTACTGGAATAATCTTTAGCAGTAGTTAGCTTTCTAAGAATGAGGATGTTTCTATAGCACACTGAAAATCATAAACACTATATCTATTAGCCAAAGTGATTAGATGAGCTTCTGGGTTTCCTCTGCAATAAATATTTTACATTTATAACAAATTTATACTTTTGTTTACCTGTATAGAAATGATTAAATTTGTTCCGTTTGTATTACATGCAATGATAAGCCGCAGGATTTATTGCTTCCAACTGTAGCTGCTTAGGTAAGTTTATGAATCACCATACAATGATATTCCAGAGCTTCAGACAGTGTGCAAAAAATATACCTGAGGGATGTTGACTAATGACATTATGCAGACTGTTCTTACTTGCCTGAAATTTCACAGATTAATTAATAATCAATGAGAAGAAGAGAGAAGATTTCAAGGAGATTCTAGAAATTAATTTCTAATCAGAGAAGATGAATGAATTTTTCAATGGAAAGAGAGGTATAAAAAGATAAATGCTGTGAGATGCCAATAAACCTGCCTCCTTAAAACTGGTGTGGTGGCTGCTAGCAGGTTACCAGCTTCATATCTCCTTATTTTCTATGAAGAACCCTTTCATGGACTCTTTGGCTTCCTGCCTCAGTGATGACAGGAATATTTTTGCAATATGTATTTGCCATATTTAACTTTGCTAAAAACTGTTTACACAGAAAAGTGAGCCAAACTTGAGGATAAAGAACCACTCAGAACATAGTGATCCCAAAGAAAGAAATCATTAAAAGTCAGGCATTATTTTTCATAACTTCCGTGGATTTTTCTGATAAATTTCCTCAGAGCAGCCTCATTACAAGCATCCCAGAGATTCCTTTGGCATTTGTGGATTTTCCTTTTGAATAATCACTTTTTGGCTAGATCACTCAATAGCTCAAGAGGGATATCAGGAGCACTGACTCAAGTGTCCTCTCCACTCAAAGCAATTCCTTCACACGTGTACCATAGAGTGTCCTCACCAGACAATAACCTCTGTGGCACAACACTTTTTCTTCCCCCTGATAAAACTGCTCCATTGTGTAATAAAGAGTTGTAAGTTGTTTGAAAAAATAAGGGAAGAGAATACAAAAGAAAAATGAAAATATAATGAAAAAAGAGAGGAAACTGTAAAATGGCTCTTTAATCTGCTGTTTAGGGCACTGAATCATTGCTGCTGTGACCGCTTCAATTTCTTAGATATAAAAGGATGTGAACTTTTTTGATCTTCATTTCTCAACTCTTCAAATACTTGGTGTTAGTTTCTTAGGAAAAGCTAGCAAGGTAGATCAATCTGGGATATGACTCAACATGTGATATTATTGTTTTTAGTATTATTACTATTATTCATTCTGATATTTCATTCATTATTTTATACAGTGAATATATTGTTATTGCCAAGTCCTTTAACTAAGCTGTGAAATAGTTTGAAATCCCTAATTTAAATTTTAAGGCACATCAGAATGGAATGAGAATATTCTTACTCCCAGATAAAAAGAACAAACCCAAAAACTCATATGTTTTATATTACAACTATATAAATAATTATTTTTTTAAGAATCAAAAAGTTGCAAATAAGGAACTTTATGTCAGGGTCTGAAGAAAAGCCTTGCATATCCAGTATTGGAGGAATTGTTCAAGAACAGTTCATCCTTCTGAAAATAATTACCTTCATAAAGTTAATTAGCTGCATAAGTGCTGGCTGCATGAGGTAGCACTGCCCAAGGGTAACTTAGCATTCATGAATCAGTGTAATTCATACACGTCCATCTCAGTGCTTTCTACCTTTTTGATGTTTTACGGCCTTGACTAGCCCCTTTCTTAGTACTGAATCATTTGTCATGCTATCACAGTGAGGAATGGGAGTTTTATTGAGCGCATACCTAGGACTGCTATTTTCTGGGACCTTTCTAAAACAGTTCCAGAGAGGTCTGTTTTTAAATGTTTAACAAGTATTCAAGGTCTTTCATAGGTAGCCAAAAGTTCTTGCTATTTGAAAGAAGGACAACCAGAGAAGAAAGATAATGTGTTCATACAAACACTCCGGATATGGAAAATCTGTCATGAAATAATTATCTATCAGCCTCTTCTATATGGAACAAATTCAGACACAGTAATCAAATAAAATTATTTTGTCATAATCCATTATTTGGCAAGAACTTTCTTTAGGTCATATAGAATGTTGTACTAGCTTCTTTTGACATTAAGAAATGAAATTTTAATTAAAAAAAATACTCAAAAAACTTCTTTAAAATTAGATCCTGCTTGAGTCTCCTTTGTATTAAAGACTGAATTTTTAATGGCTGAGGAGCCTAAATTACTTGTAAAAAGGACTGGTCACTAGGCACAGCCATTTGCAAACAGTCATAGAGTAGAACAGCCCTATGGAAAGTGTCCTGAAGCAAAAAGGTCAGGATTTCATGAGACAACATTAGCTATTACATTATCTGAGTGGGAATATTAGCATTACAAAGCTGATCTTCCAGACACTGTCACTGGAAAAAAGAAAATTAACAAAAGTGAATTCTATATGAATATAGAATATCTGAATTGTACTTATACAAATTAATAACTCACTAAAGCACTATGATTGAGCACTTATTTGTGATGTTGATAAACACACTTGATATCACAATACTGCTTTATACTGTCATGGTAACACTTAAAGGTTTTTCCTGTGGCTGTGATTTCACTATCATGCCTGCTTTATATGACTTTGGGATTCAATGGACATGATTTTTTATAATACCTTCTGCCTTTTTATAATTTTTGTAATGCTTGACAGTGAGGTATAAATCTATGTTGATTCTGCAACTTAATCTGCACTACCTTATACCATGTGTATGAAATACTGGAACACAGACAGGATCCTAGACACCTGAATTTCAGAATTTGAAACATTTTCTTGGAAGATAATGCCTTCTGGATTGCATTTAGGTTAAAACCTGCTAGTCCTTTCTCTCAAGAGTTTAATGAAGTAATAAGTTTATCAGGACAGTAGTTCACAATACGGCTCTAAATTTTATGGACTATCAGCGAGTAATTTCAGAATGGCTGATGTCCATTGGCTTAAGCAGATGGAGTCTTCTTCTGCCCAGACAATAAACAAAATGTGTCAACCTCCATTTGAACGTTCTTATTAAGTATTAAGAAAAAAATCTTTTTGGAAACAATAGTCCTCGATACCGATAGAGTACATTTTTAAAATGTCAATATTATGATCCATAGAAGCTTATATTTGTAAAAACTATGATTTGTGCAAACTCGAGCAAGAGATGAATGCATATGAACCCTACTGTCACTTGATCAAGGCCAGACAGGGAGAGAACAACATCACTTTGGAAATGCAGTAACTCTGAGATTAATCTGCCTAAAAATAACACTTAATTGAAATATGACGTCACCTCAACCTGTTAGTGATCCTACAACAGGCAGAGTGATACAGACTGTTCTGACAGTCAAGACTAAATCCTGCTGGTCAATTAATGTAAATATGAGCAACAAATATGTGTCAGTAAGAGGAGTTCTCTTCTACAATAATCTAGTGTTTGGAAAATTTAGGAAGCAAGTTTCAAAAGCTGAGAAGGCTCATGACTGATGGTGAATCAGAAAAGTGCTCTAAATATTAAGTCATTGGCACAGCGACATCGAGGGAGGAGGGCAGGATGCTCTTAGTCTGTCTTTTGGCCCTTGTGTGGACAGTGCAAAATTAATGGGATTTGAGACACAGAAAAAAACAGAAGGGGCTGTCAGAGCTGTAGAGACCAAACCAGAGAAAACTGCAGGGCTCCAGCTCTGATGTCCAGCAGTGCATTGCAGATGCTGTCTTTAAAGATGGCTGTTACCTGGCTTATCTAATAGATCTTTTGAATTCTATTCTCAGGTGACTAATTCATCTGACATATTCTGCAAATCACTTGTGCGTCCATGTCACCTTTAAATTATTCTCTTGTACATGAGTGCTTAAAAGTAAGGCATGGTGATGCCATCTTTAGTTCTCTGTCTTGCTTCTACATCCAAAATCAAGCACCTATCCAGACAGCTTTACCTTATAAAGAATCAGAATTATTTGGGTTGGAAGTGACCTTAACATCATCTAGTTCCAATCCCTCTGCCATGAGAAGAGATACCTTTCACTAGATCAGGTTGCTTGTGGCCCCATCTAAACTGGCCTCAAAAACTTCAGGGGATGGGGTATCCACAACTTCTCTGTACAACCTATTCCAGTGCCTTGCTACCTTCTGAGTAAAGAATTTCTTCATAATATCTAATATAAATCTCCCCCCTTTTACATTAAAACCATTGTTAAGCCACTCTCTGCCCATGTAAAAAGTCCCTTTCCCTCCATTTTATATGTCCCTTATGACACTGGATGGCTGCAAGGTCTTCCCAAGGTGTTCTCTTTGCCAGGCTAAACAACCCCAGCTCTCTCAGTCTGTCACCACGGGAAATGTGGCCCAGCCCTCTGAACATCTCTGTGCCCTCCTCTGGACCTGCCCTAGCACGTGCACATTTTTTCTTCTGCTGAGGACCCCAGACTTGGACACAGCACTCCAGGTGAGGTCTCACAAAGGCAAAGCAGAGGGGCAGAATCACCTGCTGGCATAGGAGACATCACTCGTCTTGATGTCTCAAACTTACCTCAAACACACAAAAATAAATTACTTTTGATAAGGCCCCTAAAACAGCATGAGGAACTGAAGGGAAAGAGATACTGCAGTTATCATAACTCTGAGAAATCATCTATATAATTTGATATCTGGAAAAAAAGATTTTAATGCTTGACACATATGAAGATGCTATTCTTCTGCTTAAAAATTTTGACTTTAAAAGTGAACTTCTGTTGCCCAGTCCTGATTAAAAGGATTAAAGAAGTATATATTGGTTAACTTGGTTAACTGTCTGTCACTGTACTGTATTCTCTTGTGTTGTATTTACAAAGAAGCAAGAATTGTGTTGGTGCAGAAGAGATCAATAAGAAGTCTGTTATCAATCTATGGGCATACTTTGAAGTTAGAAAAAGGAGAACTACATTGCTTTCAAACATCCTTGACAGTTTAACAAAGATGCAGCAAAGCCAGAAAGAGATGGGGAGGAGCTGTAATGACTGCCCTCGGTAGCAAAGAAAAGAAGAATGACTCAGGTGCTGAAGACTTACACGAATCATAGTTTCATCCTTCAGAGGTTGAAAAGTTCAAGGCTATTAGCTATTTTCTTCTACTGACAAAGAAAAAAGAACAAAGCAAGAAACACAATATGTGTCTAAACAGGCTTTCCACGTTTATTGGCCTAACAGCTTTACTTTCATCTAAGGAAGCTTGAAATAATAGAGCAAGGAGTCATGAAACATGCAATCTTTAGCCTTGAAAAAAAGCTTTGTTAAGCCTTTAAAGCAAAATTTCTTGATCTTTTAAACATGCAAGCCATATAGGTAGCACAACACATTACAGTGTAATATGAGGTTGAAACACACATATGCATGGTTTTCTCAAGATCAGTTTTCTCATGTAGCATTAAACAGTTCCCTTCAAGAAGTGAATTTTACAAGATGCAGAACTGTCTTTACCATTAGGATTTAATCCATTTTATTCCTCTTAAAGAAAGAAGAAATCTAGTAACTACATGATTAAAAAAAGGAGGTAGCTAAGCTGCTCACAAGGAGGTCCAAAGTATGTTACTGTTTTTTACACATTGTCTCCATCGGATATTATTAGATGTTCTGGCATTTCATATGTGCTCTACAGTCTCTATATTCTTCTCACCACCATATAATACTGAGATTAGCAGCAATGCAGGTCTTTTCCTCTGGGAAATACTTTTTGTCCTACTGAAGAAGTTCCTGCATATTTTTAATCAGATACAGCTTGTAATTTTTGTGCTCTCCCCTGGCTCGATATGAACATGTCTGAAAAAGCAGGAAACTCAACATCTGTGACAGTTTTCTTACTTAGAAAGAACATGCAGTATGAGCTCTGCATTTCATTGTGAACATGAATTGTTAATTTAAGTCCACAACCGTGGAAAATATTAGACCTTGAAGGATGAGATTGTATTTCTAGTCTCCGTGTTTGCAGAGGGATGAGAATGTATGTCTGAGTGTGTAAGGTGGGATCCTTCGGGTTTATAGCACCATTTGGGGGAGCTGTTTCTCTGTGTTCCTGCCTATAAGCAATGAAGCTCCATTTTGACCACTGGTGTCAGTGACAAAGGATCAGCAGTACAGATGAAGTGAAAAGAGTTCGTGTGGCTGAACTGATGGAACTGGAAACAATAGGGCCTCACCTTAGGGATATACATCAGATGATCTGGATAAAGGGACAATTTCAACAGAGGGAGAAGGAAGTGCTGAGTAGCACTGAGAAGGAAAGTCAGAGTCGGAGTGGCAGCTTGACTGCTGCTGCTCTAGGATCTGTCCTGAATGAGGAAAACATCATCAGAAGGAGATTAATGGATTAATGCCCAGAGCAAAAGGAGGCTCTGAAGCAGTATGTGTGTTTTGGGGTGTTGTGGGGATACACTGTGGAGCTGAGGAGAAAAGGATGAATTTGAGGTTACAGATATGTAAATAAGGTACCCACTTTATATATGCAGTTTTTCATTCTTTTTTCCCCCTCTAGGTCTACAGTTATATCAGAAGAAGGCTTCAAATTGTAGGCTGAGAAGAACAACTGCCTTTTCCTTTTGTTAGCCAAATGACTGTGACACTAGGAAAAACAAAACAAAAAAAAAGCAAAACAAAATTAAACACATCTTCT